>CM065926.1:24900773-24952773 GCA_033439105.1 Magallana nippona
ACTGTTACTATTATAATCGATCATTATATTGAAAGAAACATATGGTTGTAAAAAATTTCCATGGAAACTCATTTGTGTTAAAATTTTATAATTTGGACATTATATTTGATTTGAACCTTTTTATCTTTAGATTATTACTAAATTTCATAATAAGTATTTGTTGCTTTTATGTACAATTTTTTTTAAAATTTATTATTTATTTTACATTTATGTTTAAATAGTGATATACATACAATTTTAAAAATTACTGTTAAATTTATTAATGACTGCTTTGAACACTGATGTCAATTATTGTAAGGAAATGTTAAACTTATATATATATATATATATATATATATATATATATATATATATATATATATATATATATATATATATATATATATATTACCACTATGATACAATAAACATCATCAGGCACCTTTATTGCGTTTGGCTATACTATCTGCAAGCCAAGGCAGAATACACGAGAGAGCTAGAGGGAAATGGAAAGCCACCTTACTCACCCTTGGGAAAGAGGTGTAGCGCCTTTTCCCATTATTTCGCCTACACCCGTGATTGAACGTGTTTGAACGGAAAATACCTGTTACTAAAAATAGATATATTATATTAGAGGTGTGCTCATACTCAGAATTAAACAAGAGATTTTAAAAAAAATCCATCAGATTAGATACATGTAATTTAAATCGCTTTTCTTCTCATTCTTAAAGTGAAAAGAAAAAATATTTACTATAGCTGCTTGATTGAATCGATCCAGTGATCGCAAAATCAAAATGACCTACGCGTTTCCACTGGGCCACGCATATAACACTTTAATAGGATGTCTTTCCAATATGTATGGCTATATACATACATATATATATGGTGATGTATTAGAAAATATATAAGTCACTAATTGAAATATTTGTCTAATTTTAAGTACGAAGATCACGTTAAACCCAAATCAATTCAGTGTAAACGTTTACTACAATACCTATATAACATAATTTTAATCAGATTTCTTTGGTTTGAAATGGTTCAAATAATCATATATCCAACTTTTTATTGCGTGCTAACAATTTTCCTATACATTCCTTACAAAACCTGAAGATTTTAATGATGTCGTGTAAGATAATTAAGTTCCCTTTAAGATGGCAATTGTCTAATTTGCGTTTCTTTGAATATATTTTAACTAAAAATTGTATAATACTGAAAATAGCTGATGTTTGCAAAAGCGCTATAGTGTAGGCCAAATAATAGGAAAAAGGCGCTTTTCCTCTTTATGTAAGTCATGTCATTAATTCAAGTTTGGTTTGTCGAACTAAGGTATAGCCGTAACACGGCTTCTGATGTTAAGAAAACGCCCTCTAAATGTCTTTTTCTTGACTAAATAATGGCTTATAGCTTAAAAATCGTACCTAAAAATTTAAGGTATATCTGATGGTTAATATTGTTGGCCATCCACTTGAATTCCACTCTGCACTTTGGTAATATGAATTAAGAATATCAGATCATAAGCAGGATCTAGATTAGAAAGACTTATAATATTTGAAATGCCGCCTACGACGTTTTTTTTTTAATCTTAAGCGTAAACTTTCAAGAGGGGCTATTAATTAGTTTCAGTCGGGCTCGAGGTTCCATATCATCCTCATGGCGGAAAACTCAAGAATTAGGTATTGTTGTTCCCTCGAATTCGGGATCTTAATGGAAGGAGAGACATATCAATGCAGGTAACCGTGTGCAAAATCAACATATTGCTGGTGATGTACTTTTGTTCTTTTCATTTTGACGAAAATTCATCATTTTATAGTGCAATCGTAACTACTCTGCCATTTCCGCTGGCGAAAAATAACCTCGTAAGCAGACGGTGTAAGAATCGGCGATTTACCGCACTATTTCAAGTCACATGACAGTAAAGATGGCGGCGTCATCCTATCCGCTGTGTGTCTGCTGTGGGACGGCAAAAAGTAAATATTAGAGTTTTTCTAGCAAGAAATGTGCTTTGTTTCAAATAGAAAATACCATTAAATTCTTCGTCAGTTCCGACATTGATTTAACTAGAATTAAAAGTAAGAATATCTGCGACAATTGCGTAAAAACAGTCTCCCAAATATCAACAATATGAGAAAATGTTATAAAGGCCTGCAAAACACAAACAAGTGATACTGTGACAACGATATCAACGACAACAACCCCCGTAGACAGAGGTAAACGATCTGCTAAGACACCACCCTCACAGTTACGGTCAGGCCAGACCAAGAAGAGGAGTTCTGTGGTAGATCAGCTGATGAAGTAAGTCTTGGTAAAGATGCATTGCAAGAAATGATCATGGACTTTATAATTTGCAATATTTCCCATGTAATGATGTCAGTAAATAAAATGTAAAAAGTTTAAATATGTAAATTGTTTTCAATTTTTGAAAAATGCAGGCTGTTTCAATGTTGAGCCCACCAACTTTTATTCAGTAACATATTCTCACCCGCAATATAGGTCAGTTGAAAAGCTAAAGGTTTCAACAAATGATGAGGAGTCAACTTCAGCCAAGGAGGAGTCGAGTTCCACCAAGGCATGTCGTAAACTGTATCAACAAACCATTCCTATACTCCTAAGGATTTACAGAATGTGTCAGAGAAAGTTTCTGACATACTGGATGACAAACTTCATGCGAAAATTACAAATCCAGTAAATGGAAGGTATGTGATTTTTGATTGAAATTTGCAAGTTTCCAAGCTTAGTTTCATGTATCTTGACATTATCTGTGCAGATCATTAGAAAAATAGCTCAGGTCATTCCCCTGCCCTCAACCACCCCCTTTTAGAAAAGCAAAAGTGTCCCCATCCCTTGAAATACTTTAAATCTAATGAATGCCATATGTGTATTTAAACGGAGATTTGCACGGGTAAAGTCAAGATATTTTGCATTTATAATATGTATTCATTGTTATGTTATTTTTTATTGTTTGTTATTCGAAAGTTTCTGTTTTTTTATACGAAGTTCAATGCTGTTACATGACAGTGGTATATCAGATCAAATGAATATTTAAATTGTTTTTGTCTCTTCATTAGAATAAATCTAATTTCAACATCAGCTATGCTCTATATACCACTGTTAAGATTAGTTTAGTTTGCATGTGTTATTTATTTTTCAGCAGTTTCAATTTCAACAACAGATCACAAAAAGAGGAAATGGTATAGCGTCCATAGCACATGAGTGAGGATGGCAAAATATCTGTACATTCACACATATGAAGGAAATCCATTGCAGTGTGTATGAGAAAATATTTTATGCATGTTGTTTCTTTATATATTGTTTTGCAATGGGTAATATGGCATGTTGTCAACAAATTAGTTGAGAACATCCAGGTTCAAATCCTGGAAACCCAAAATTTTAAATGTTTTCAGATGTATACCATGATTTAAATTTTTAGTAAAAAAAATCAATTTAATTTTTTTCATCAAAGTAAATTATAGTTAACTACTGAGTAAAATTTTTGTAAACTACCTGCAATCTACATGAAATTAACCATAATCTGTTTGCTGATCAATTCTCAGGATTTTCAAACATTAAAAAAGAATTTGACATTTGTCCTATATATATTTTTTCGGTGAATACAGCCAAAGCATTAACAAAGAGCTGAGCAAATTAATATGTGGAAGAAAAAGCATCCTTCTGAAAAAAGGTGCAGATATTCTACAAGAATGCAATCTATTCTCAGCATGTGTGATAGAGATGCAAGAATGCTGTCCTCTCCTTCTTGAGGTCCTTTCCACTTCTCTAGAGACGATGGATGCACCAGAGAAAAAGATTGCAACATTGGCGACTATTTATGGCATGTTGATTCATAGCAGAGACCCTCTAGCCTCTGGAATTCAAGGAATGTATTCAACATTAGCAATTCGGTATCATGCAGATAATAAGGTACTGAATAAAACTCGATAAATTCTGTGTATTATGTATGCATGTTTTTTTAACTGTTTATTACCAAAATTAAAAATTTTAAAGTTACTCATTAAAACTTGATAAAAACTGTATATTATGTTTTTTTTAAACTGGTTATTTCTAAAATTGAAATTGATTTAACTTTGATATTTTTAGCTCTTGCAGAGACTCAATAAAGTCCACATCACAATGTCTGATTCGTCAAAGAGGAATTTGATAAAGGAGCTCGGAGGAGCTCTTGAGGAGAATTTAGTGAAAGATATTTGCCGGGGCGAAAGTGGAAAGTTTAATGGGGACAATCTGGATATTAGGGTCAATACCAATGACATAAGAATGTCCAACAAAGACAAACACTATCATTTTTTTGCCTCAAATTTTGTAATAGACAGGATATCCCCAGTACTTTCTAACAATACAGAAAGGCCACCTGTGTTTGAAGATGTCAGTAGATTCATTCCCAGTGAACCTGAAGTTGAAATTTACAAAGACAGTTTGAAAGTCCTCTTAGGAAGAATTATGGTAGAATACATCCCAGGATTCCAATGGCTTTCCAAGGTAGTACCAGGCCATATTCCGCATATATACAAAGAGGAAATGGCAAAGCCTTCAAAAATTCACTCCTTGCCGCTATCATTAAACAATGAGTGTTCATATGAAGGCTGTCTACATATACTTCAGGAATATACTGAATGGATTAACAAGTGGTACAGAAAAGCAGGCAGAGGTATACAGAGCGCTTTTTAATTTGTTTCAATTGAATAGAAAAAGTATTTATGATTTGGTTTCACATGTAATTTTGATGATGATTTTAAAATAATACCTTTTAAAATGTACTTTTGACATAATAATTGTGAGAAAAAGGATATATATGAAAAAAAAATTGTTATATTTTTCCCTCTTAGCAAATGAATTAGAAAGACTCCAAGTCCCAGTAGGTGGGGACCAGTTAACAAGGGTTAGATTCCAAGGTGCTAAAGCCTTGTGAGATGGCTGTCATACAGTACAGGAGAGGTTTGATCAACTCAATCCCATCATAATAGAACTGTTTCACACATTGCAAGATTTTATAGAGGTATTTTCATAATTCATAAATCAGATTTTCAACAACAAAAAAAAGAAAGAAAAGAAAGTTGTACAGTTTGAAATTGAAATTATCTGCATACCATCAAATTATGTTAATAAAGATATTTGATCCTTTCACAGAAAATGTGCAAGAAGTTCTTGAAGTTAAATCAAGGAAGAGATGTAGGGACCCTGTCTCACCTTAAAATAGAAATTCAGAGGTCCAATGTGAATGGAAATGTAAAGAGTAGATTTAAGGTAATTTATTCATAAATGTTTAGTTCATAGTGCATATTAGATGACAAAAGGCTTTTATTTCAGTTTCATAAGTATCATGAAATGGCATAAAACAATTTTGCTTTTAAAATAGGCACATGAAGATTTTATTATCTCTGTCGGCCATTCCTACTTCTTGAGTTACATAATGGAGAAGTTTCACATGACCAGCTTGTCTGATAAACCTGTGCACCATGCTATTCCGGAAAATGTGAACAATCTTCACAGGACTAGAAAACAGGACATTTTTCAAAGTCTGCTTGGTGAAATTTTAAAAGACCTGTACATTCCTTTTAAATCTCAGGTTGGTATTAATGTTAGTGTTTCTTGTGTTTCAGAAGGACAATATGCTTGTTAAAAAGTAATTGAAACCTATAAGGGTATGAAAATCACTCATTCTAAAATGACATAATACATGTATATCAATTATTTTATGACAAAATTTTTGAAGAGAATCTTTATTTAATTTTTTTCTAGGAACCTAACCATATCAACATATCAGTACAGATTGGAGAACAGACTTTCACTGTACAATCAAAAGTTGATGAACAGATAGTCACAATTCCCATCTCAATAAATGGAAATCTTTTTCATGTTAAAATTTCCTTAACAAAAGGGAGGGATGCAGAGTTAGTGTTAATCATGTGGAAATGTTCGTCAGATATCGAGATCAAGACCATGGGCACAAAGATGATCTTTATAAATATGTCATTAATTACCTCCAATGGTATTTTGTTATTCTACAACTTCAAGACACAATTCATGAGGGTGATATTACAAGAACAAATATCATTTTGAAAACAATGATCCCATTTTTTTATTCCCACTCTGCATTGTCAAAATATTTCACTGAGTGCATTGACTACATTCTCAAAACAGAAATAACTCTACCCCCAGATGTTGCTTTTCGTGTCCGTGCAGCATCATTTGTCAATGTTCATGGTGGTGAGGGAAAAAATAAGGCTGCAGACATGCACAAAGAAAATGAGGTGAAACTACTGAAAGACTTGATAAGAGGTTTAGGGGCAAACAAGACTGAAAATTCAATAGTTGCAATTTCCAAAGCAGCCCCAGTGATACAACAGATTGTCCAAAATTATGACAATATGCTATCGATTAAAAAAATTAATACCAAGCATAAAAAGAGATCATCTGAGGAAGATATTCAGGCTATGATAAGAGTTTTGAAGAAAATCTCCCCCTGGGTTCCTGAACAGCGATCTCTAAATTCCTTTATAGGTTTTGAGAAATCGCCCTTCTCCTTTGATGTTCATCTATTCCAAGTAGCAGTGAAAGACACTGTAAAGAGACTGCTTAGAGATATTCCAATTCCACCTGAAGATGATGATCATGATGAAGAAGAAGACAGTGATCAGTCTGATGTGATGTCTGCAGATGAAGAAGACTGATTTGGGGTGTGTATTAGGTATGTACTTCTGTAAATTTGTGTTTACCGGTACATGTACCATACTAGCATAAAATACTCATGTAATTTTTACCCTACCTTGCCAACAAGTTCACTGTAAACTATTAGCCCTGCAATTGCTGCAACAGTCCTCTGCTAGCCCCGTGTATAAGGACTCTTCAAACCCAAAATACTGTAAGATTTGGAGTCTTAGGCATTTTTCAGAATTTTTGCAGTATTGAATTATTTCCTCACTTAGACCTTTTCTGTTTTTTGCAATGTCATTATTGTTAAAATATAATAATTCAATACACTTGTCTCCAGTTCTGCCGGCTCTTCCGATTTCTTGGAGATATTTCTCAATTGTTGTAGGAGGTCTACAGTGTATTATTCTTGTAATACATCTGGCATCTAAGCCCATCCCAAGTGCAACCGTAGCAAACACTAAACGTAATGTGGGGTTCTCCTTCTTCAGCTCGGTTATGACATGGGTTTTCATAGCCTCCGTGTAGTCTTTATGGAATTGAGCAAATATTCTGTTTTCTGGTACATGTTCACCTTTATCCTTTATATTGATTATCTTTCAATTCTGATTTTACATATTGGTAAAAGTAACCTAAAGATTCCAGGTTTTCAACATAAACTATAGTCACAGGGAAATGTTCCTTTTTTTCCTTCAGTTCTTTACACAGTGGTTCAATGATTGTGTCTAATTTTTTCACTTTGTCATTATTAGGTGGGCGCATAATCTTTTCAAGGAAAATATTTGGTCTGTCTGGGTTAGCTTTAATAACTACCGGATTTATATGTTGGAGCACTTTGCCAAGATTTTCTATTGAAGACTCTGTAGCTGTTGCAGTAAGAGAAAGGTGCGCCGCATTTGGAAATAAACAAGTGAGTTCTCCGAGTTTTTTGAACTTTGGTCTAAATTCTTCTCCCCTGTAAAATATATCTTCAATTTTGAAAGTTCCAGACGTGTGTATATTTATAAAGAGACAGGTTTTACCACTTAACATGCAATGTGTGACTTGAATGGGAGGATTATATTCATGACTTTATGTTGCACATTACTTTATACATGTATTTCCAATGATGATTATGCTTATTTTCATTGCTTACCATCCCTCGATCATGTGAACCTCGTCAATCGTTACACAACACACAGATTCCTGATAAATTTGTGACCTAAGAATCCTACCAATCCTTTTGGTAAAAATAGCCTCTGGATGACTACAAGATCTCAACATCATCATCTATGATACACTGCATATCTTTTGTAACCAGCTTAAAAACAACATTATTTAAAGCATTTTATGAGTGTTAATGGTTAGTTTAATATAAACATTTAGTTATGTGGTCCACCATGATCCAAATTTAAGTGCAATCTCATTAATTTAAAGAAAATTGCAAGTAAATGATCCTGGTGTTTTCTTCAGTTTAAAGTATTAAACAACAACCAAGTTAGTATCTGACAGGTAAAATATTAGACTTTGTGTGTTTAGAATTAGTAAAATAAAATATGTTAGGTACATATGTTAGGTAGATAAATCATTGCATATGTACACTTATATAAAAGGATTATCAGACAAAATGCTTGATGTAATGTAGGACCTTTTTCATTCAATTTTCTTCATTCAAGAACAGAAGAAGAATATTATGATGCATGTACTGTTTACTTTGGTTATAAATAACGCAGGATATAAGACGCTTTATCTTCTCTAGCATAATATATATATATAAACAAGAATCTGGGAATTATTATTTATCAATATTCAATTGATTTGAATGTAACCTGTACCTTTGACGCAGATTCTTCTTTGTCAGCGGAACGACAGCCAGTCCCTTCAAAGTTAAGACATGCAGCTTTTATCCCCTTGTGCATCAGAAAGAACACCTGTTCTACAATTATGGATGTTAATGGGGCGATGACTATCACAATGCCGGCTTTTTTCCTTCCACCCTGCAAAAACCATGGCAGAAGCTGATATATGATACTTTTCCCGTATCCAGTAGGCAAAACACTAATACAATCTTGTTTCCTCCATAAATAATTCAGTGTCTTCAACTGTTTATCCTTCAGAGAAAACTGGAGTCCCAATTTCGCCCGAGCAAATTCGAGTCTCGCCTCCATGTTATTGGAACTATATGTGGATATACTTCCTGCGAACGATTTAAGAAGAATTTTCTCTGTCTGCTTACGAGGTTATTTTTCGCCAGCGGAAATGGCCGAGTAGTTACGATTGTTTATAGTGGTTAGTGAACCGGTATTATTTGCCTTTGAAGTTTCACTTTATTATTATAGTGATTGAAGATAAATTAGGTCTCTATTGAACCGTAAGGCAGACGAGGAAATGTACACAAACATATCTAATCTTTATGATAGATACCCAAAAACTTTCATAATGCCATGATAACAGAGTCCACCTTCTTTATAAAATGTTATATCGTTAAAGTGACAGATGTTCCACGAACCGATCGAGTTAAAGGATTGAATTCGTCCCTTGTATACGCTTTGTAACAAATGAAACAAAATACTGCATTGTATCATATCTTAGATTTAATATGATTGTGTCAACTATCTACATTGTTGCTCTTTCATAATTTACCACATTCCATAGTTTAACACTAAGGCACGTCCGACCGACTGAGACTACTAAAGTCCTGTCGAGGTAAAATGTCTGTGTACTAGCCCGACTGGTTGTGGGGAAAAAAAAATATTTTCTATAATAAAGGTAAAATAATTCATATAGAATAAAGAATTTTTTTTTTAAAAAGTGTGAAATATCACTTGTGGTACATACATGTATCATGCCCAGTACAAACCGCAGGACACATGCAAGCATTATTTTTAACAACGGACTGAACAGTCTTGTCGGAATCGCATTTTACGACATCCGTAAATTGAATAGAAATAAAAAGCACTTTTTCCTAATAGACATAAATTCCACAAATTACCGTAATTTGACTACAACCCAACTACCTAGGGGGTGACCTGGGCGAAATACTTTCTTTTTGATCGGTAACTTCGCCGGAATTTCGTCCGAAAGAAAAGTAGAAGTCGTCCTGTATTCTGAGATCACAACCCAAAAGGCAATAAAATGATAATAATCTAATTCTAAAGATGTTTTCAGAGCCTCAGTTAACTCCTGTTAACTCGAGTCTGTCTTATCATTAGGTATTATAAATACGGGTGATGCAACCACATGCTGTGCAAACAAAAATTTTAAAAAAATTCCCTCCCTCCCTCCTGGGTCTAGAAACCTCCAGGCCACAATTCGAAACAAACATTTTTTTTAAGGATGGCCCAATAGTCTACTCCAGACATTTTTGTTTTCTTTATACAAAGTGACAATAGTTTCTTGTGGTACAAATGTATCATGCATGGAAACATTATTTATAAATGAAAGGAATTCTTTTTATTTGAATTTTTAAAAACTCTGATTCATTTTTTTAAGGTTCTTGTAACAGCATCAAAAATTTGTGTTTTTGACAAGTACATGTATTAAAGATGTTTGTTCCTTAGTGGCTTCGGTGAGCACCCTTCAGGACATCAAAGTCCCGGATAACAGTGGGGGATACACTTTCACAGAAGGCGGAGTCACAAACAGATTTATATACTGGTTAGTATGTATTTAAGAGCCTGCAAGCTTGAATTCCACAAAATGCTACGCCATTTTTTGATAAAGAACGATCTTAAATGAAAATTCTGAAGAAAAAAAACACTATAGAAGTGAACAAAACACTGAAGGATGTGTTTCACATACAATATCTGTTATTTCCAAACCTCTGAATTTATTTATTGTTTCAATGAATAGGAGGACAACTAGCAACATCTTGGAGCTGGTGGAGGAGAGTCTGGACAACTTGTTTGGGTCACAGATTCGAATCCACTTCCACGACACTCGGATTATTGGGGGAATTTCCATTCACGAATCGCATAGAAATCTGATTGTATTGGTTGTCACGGCAATCAGTGTACATCGTTTGATGTTTCCTCACCCAAGTAAACTGATAAAAAATGTAAGCAAAAATTGACATTAAACCTAGTGTTAATTTGATGTCTGCATATCTGCATTTCCATAATATGTTTGAATTACATTATAATGTTTATACTATTATATTTATACTTTTAAGAATCTTTTCAGTTCATTTAACAAAAAATTATGGGATGGGCAGGGTTAACAGTGCAATGTCTTTAGGCTTGAATTTAATTCTACTCTGTGTTGCTCAATAATTTATGTTTGAACTACAGTCTAACAGTATTTTTAAAATGCTGCTAAGATTTACTTATTTTTTCAACATTTTAGACTTTAAATGCACAAATATTCACAACATTAAAAAATAAATGAGATTGAAAGGTAGAATCTTCTAGAGTTAAGTAAAACTAAATGAAGTTTGTAAAAAGGATAATGCATAAAAAATTTAAACAGTCGGTTTTCCAATGAATTTGTATAAATGAACAGCAGTAAAAAATTACCAGTTCAATAATTGAAATCATTTTGAAATGTGTAAAATGTACATGCATTTAAGCATTCAATGCTTATTTTTGGATGTTGATGGTCCTATAACACACCAAGGCGGTGCAGACAAATTATCATACCGCGCTAACCACACCAAGGCGGTGCAGACAAATTGAATACCGTGCATTAGCGCGGTATGATAATTTGTCTGCACCGCCTTGGTGTGTTATAGGACCGATGACATCCAAAAATAAGCATTCAGTGCTTATACAGTAAAACACGCTTATAACAAACTGCCAGGGACCAGGGACCAACCTAGAGCAAAAGTTTAGGGTGACTTCACTTCTCCCTAACAGAAAAGTAGGGAGAAGTTTGAGAAATCAGGGAGACTTCCATTACTTGACAACGGCTTAATGCTAATGATGATATACACAGATTCAAACTTTAATAATTTAAATTAGATTAGAAGCAAGTCAATAAAAAATAAAACAACATCTAAAAAATTAAAAAACTTATCCAAGTTATTAGATTTAATTTATTTGATGTATTCATACATTTTATAGATGAAATGTTTTGTAATTGTGTTAACTAAATAACAAATAAAATCAGTCTCTGTATTTCTGTGTACTTTGGAGGTATTAGTCCAACCCTTTGACCTAATTACATCCGTCATGTAGAAGATGTTATTTTTTTAAGATAACTGTAAACAAACGGTTTTATGATTATTTTAGCATTAATTTGTCAGAGTTATTAACTAAATACAAGTTACAAAAGATAAGACAGACTTGAGTTATTAATCACAACAGGGGTTAACTGAGGCTGTGAAAACGTCTTTAGAATTAGTTAATTTTATCATTTTATTGCCTTTGGGGTTAATTTACACGAGTGAACTCAGAATACAGGGCAACTTCAACTTCTCTTTTGGAGGAAATTCAGGCGAAGTTACTGATCAAAAAGCGACTATTTCGCCCAAGTCGCCCCCTAGGTTGGTCCTTGCAGGGACGGTCAATTTTACTTCGTTATAAACGTGATTCGTTATATCTGTTAGCTTCACAATATGTTTAAAACACACGGGGAATGAATATCACTTCACTATAAGCGTCAATTCATTATAAGCGTGTTCGCTATAAGTGTTCGCTTCTGCAATTAGAAATACAGTGCCAGAGACTTTGTAGAGAAAAATCTTTTTTATTAATGAGTAGATAGGATTTAATGATCATTTTTCATAAGTTGAACGTTTCATTTAATCTTACAATAATAAATATACTCAGAACACACGATGATGTTTATATTTGTGCTCATGGCGCATGAATAGGCTAAGTGTATTCACAGGAAATTGAACGTTGTATATTTCCAATGCAAACATAAGGGGAAATATACACCAAATGTAAATATAACGGTATGATCCATTTTAATTTTAGAACATTGGATACATCCAGAGCAGTCAATAGTTGCCATCAATCTTCAACTACCGTATGCATCAGACTTGGAGAGTCACTGGAGTAAATATTTGTTGAACCATGGTGGGAATTCTTGTCACAGATCCAGGCGGCTGCTTCCTCTCAGATCACGGAGGGCCAGGCCCTGTTTGCTCTCAGTAGCAATGAGGGGAGCGTACTCTTGATCAAAATGCCTCCCCTCAATATTCAAGGTAGTCAGCTATGATATTGAAACAATTTAGACAGCTCATGGTTCAAAAGGCCAACTTTTTATCTAGGACTGTCCTATATTCTTAATTTTAAAACTGTTTATTGGTGAATTTTATTTATCATTTAAGAACTTAAAGGACATATCGCATGTTTTTCAATTTTCGGAATTTTTAAAAAAAATCATTCTATACTCATTAAAAATGAAGTTTATTATCTTTTATACAAGATAATCTGGCTAATTCATTAGTTTAAAAGCGAAGAAATTCAAATATCGTGATATGCATATTTTCTCTCTCGATCTACCCGCCATTATGCGTGACGTCATATGCGACCTCAAGCGAAAAGGTGCCGTTAACCATCTTTGAAATTGAATTAAATTTAAACGACAAACTAATTATTACTTATCAAATTGCCGATAACGGGACATGATGGTGTTTTGTGTCTCGTACAGGTGTTCAAGCCATCAAAAATGGGGATTTGGACTGTTGTTTTTATTAGTTTCCCATACGAAAGTGTACGGAGTTCATCGGAGGAAAGTAATAAGTGAGGACGCCATTTTGGATACCGCCTTGCTTCATTAGATGTTTTCTCATTGATATTGTTAAACTACACATACATGTATAAGTCGGTGTTGTATAAATGATTTCTTCATTTTATGCTCACCTCTGCAGAAAACATAAGTACGGTATGTGAGATTTCTGTAAGTTTTATTGTTGCGAGAGAAGTCAAGGAGTTGTCGATATTGAATGTTTACACGAGAAATAGACAAAGTTTGCTGAGATGCATGTATACATAAACATATTAAAACCGGGATGGGATCTTACAGAAGAAACAATAATTAAGGAAAAAGTTTTTTCTTCCTTAACTATACTTCCCTGCTATATATATTGATACAGTGTAATATGAAATAAAGAACCGTAGAAAGTTGTGACCAGTTACAGTCGAATAAACAAACTTCTTGTGCACCACAGTTTACAACCAATGAACAATCCTTACCAAGTTGTGTTTACCATGTTTTTAACACGTGGATCAATTTGATCGTTATTGCAGAGTTTATCGTCACTTCTTTGGCTATAACATCGTTTTTTAACCGTACTGGTGGCTTAAACATGTACGACATAATAATAAGATTCTTTCAATTTAGTCAACATCGAAAAAAACTTCGTACATGGTGAATAAATTTCTAAGATTTAAAGAAGATAATGCTAATCCTACAATTTGTTTACAATCAGCTGTTCGAAGAAGGTCGCATGTGACGTCACCGTACCACGTGGCTCGCTATCTAATTAACGAGTTTTTATACGATCGGGGCTATGATTTAAATTGATATTATGGCTAATTACCTCTTTTTTAAAGCAAACAAACTGTTAGAAGTAATTAATATATAACAAGGAAGGCAAAAAATGTAAAATGTCCCATACTTTAGAATAATGCAATATGTACTTTAACACAAAATGTGATGGAAGACTGTAATAAAACTACAGTAATCATTGTTTATCACCATGGCTACAATGCAGAAGGACTATATATGATTTGAGCCTAAAACGGCCCCTTAAAATGAACATCATCATTTTACTGTAATTCTTTGTTTTTCTTTGTACAGATATACATGTAAAGTTTTTTCATAATTTTCATTTTGATTCAAGTGCCCACAATTTAGAAATATGACATCATAAAGTTAACCTTTTTCAGCCATTTTCGCATTTTTAGCATGAAACGGCTTGTTTTTAAGCAGTTTTTCTTTCGGAAACATTAATATAACAATTTAATGTATTTGAAACACTTTGAAAAATAGCAAATTCTGGGGCACAAATTTGACTCATATCATATATAGTCCTTTATTAACCTAAAATGCATTCTTTGGTGTTTAATGTGGTACAAGGGTACAAGAAGAGAGCATTCTACTGTTTACCAGTACCGGTATCTTAAATGTATTTGCATCTCTCAGAACCTTTTTTTTTTTTAAATCATTTTATATTAAATGAGTTATCCCCTGAGTACAGATAAAGATAATCCTTAAAATCATTAACAGAAATTTCTCCAAGTTTTCAACCTGAAAGCAATGAACACTGAACAGACCAAAATCAATGGGTTTTTCCACTGTGGCATAAAGATTTCAAAAGAGTGGTTATAGTGTAGTAAAACTTGTAGTGAGAGATGATCGTTATTTGCAGGTATTGTGCAGCAGTTTGAACCTTCCAAGTCTTCAATAATGCAGAAGTTGTGGACAGGGCTGGTTCCTGCAGCCATGAGGTTAGTCTATTGTGTAAGTCTATAAGTGGGTTATTTTTTCAACTTACCAGGGCTTAATTGATCATAATCTGTTGTGGTCATTGTGAGTTATCACAACCTTTTGCTAGACATCTAAAGAAGTTTTGAGCAACAAGAAAATTAAAGTGGATATTTTTTATTCTAGATATTGTAGATTCCTTATTTTATGCAAGTACTTAATTCTGCAATTCAAAGATTTTACATCAGATCACGAGAATATAAAATCATGAATGCCAAAATTTTTTCAGTTACATTTACCGGTAGTTTACATCTGTTTGAAAAATACAAGGGAGATTTTAAAATCGTGGATTTTAAAAACGTGGATTTTAATTCCTCGTGTTTAATTAGGAATCTACAGTAGATCATGGTATTATAATTTAAAAATAAAATGTCATATTAAAAATTGTTTGAGGTGTATCAAGAATACCTGAGCTGATAAACAATGTCAGATTTTTCCCCATATTTGAATAAATCTTAATATGATATTTATTCACAAAAGTGCCATTTTCTCCAATTAAAAAGAGGGAAGAATTTTGCGGAAGAATTTGTAGACTTTTTTCATTCAATTGATTTCAGTTGGTTTTCTTTGATAGTTATGTGTATTATCAAATGAGCATAAAGTGAGAAAAATAAAAACAAGGGACAGAGAAAAGGCAGCAATCTTTTCTTAATTTTTTCTTTTTTATGAAACATATTTTTCTTCACAATTGTCAATTTAAATAATTATGTTGATTTTATTCTCCATTTTTAAGGTAAGGTTTGTGGTTACAGGGAGATAACTCACAGATTTTCATTGTGACGTAACACCAACTACCCTTTATTTCAGCTATAACGTCAAAATTTATATGATGTCATAATTGATTTCAGGTTTTTAGCTCAACTGAGCTTTTAAGATCACATTTTGTCTGTCATCCGTCTGTCTGTCTGTCCATGAACTTTTCACATTTTCAATATCTTTTCCAGAAGCACTGGGCCAATTTCAACTAAACTTGGCACAAAGCACCCTTAGGCAAAGGGGATTCAAAGTTGTGAAAATTAAGGACCAGGCCTTTACAAAGGGAGATACATGTAATTAGAAATTATTAAAAAAAATTGAGAAATTTTCAAAAATCTTCTCTACAGAAAGCAGTCAGCCAGAAAAGCTGTGACTTATGTGGAAGCATCATCAGGTAGTGTAGATTCAAGTTTGTTCAAATCATGATCCCCGGGGGTAGGGTGGGGCCACAATGGGGGTTCAAATTTTTACATAGGAATATATAGAGTAAATCTTTAAAAATCTTCTTCTCTAAAACTGATCAGCCAGAAAAGCTTTAACTTATGTGGAAGCATCCTCAGGTAGTGTAGATTCAAGTTTGTTCAAATCATGATCCCCGGGGGTAGAGTGGGCCACAATGAGGGGGGGGGGGGGTTGAATTTTTACATAGGAATATATAGAGTAAATCTTTAAAATTCTTCTTCTCTGAAGCTGATCAGCCAGAAAAGCTGTAACTTGTGTAGAAGCGTCCTCAGGTAGTGTAGATTCAAGTTTGTTCAAATCATGATCCCCAGGTGTAGGGTGGGCCCACAATGGGGGGGGGGGGATTTTTACATAGGAATATATAGAGTAAATCTTTAAAAATCTTCTTCTCTGAAACTGACTGATCAGCCAAAAAAGCTGTAACTTGTGTGGAAGCATCCTCAGGTATGGAAGATTCAAGTTTGTTCAAATCATGATACTGGGGGTAGGTTGGGGCACAATGGGGGGGGGGGGGGGGTGTTCAAACTTTACATAGGAATATATAGGGAAATATCTTTAAAAATCATTTGCCTAGAAAAGTAAAATTTGTCATAATCTTCAGGACTAGGGTTTGGCCACATTTGGGGGGGGGGGGTTCCAATTTCACAAAGGAAAACATTTAAATTATCCACAAAAACTCAAATGTTATTATATATGGTTTTACTTATATGTGAGCATTTTGAAGTATTGTTGATTCACAAGGGGTTCAAAGTTTGATGTAGGTTTATAATCCATATATGAACCTCGAGGACTGCAATGCTCAATATGTAATATGACTGTAAATCATCCTTATACAAAAGGGGTCAATGATAAACATAAGAATATGCAGTGGAATTTTTTATATACAGGATCTTTTATACGACATTGTTCAGATATTTTGTATATGACTCCATAAAGCTGATTTTATTATGTCTATCATTGCTCAGGTGAGCGATGTGGCCCATGGGCCTCTTGTTGAAAGATATAGTCTGATAACTGCAACTTATTATATTCATCTGCTGCCAGACAATTCAATTTAAAACCAATAAAATGAACTAAAAGAAATTAAGATCATTAGGAATAAAAAAAATTATTATGTAGAATCAATCCATAAGATGGAAAAATACAACTTTGCTATCAGTTGTTTTGTAAAATGCAGCCCTGGCTGCTGTGTGTATGTTATTCTAAATAGGCTGTGTGTGAATCAGTTTTCAGTCTAACATCGGTATCCTGGCACTGCTGGAAGAGGAATGCCTGAGGTCGGGGAACCCCACCAACCAGGCATGTCAGAACCACCCCCACTACGAGAGCAAGGCCCTCAAAAAGTGTCAGTATGACAAGATGCTCAGTCATGGCACGTTCCGACTCAAGCATTACGCTGGAAATGTAATTTATATGTCACTTTTCTGGCTCCTTACTTTCTTTGCTGCTTCAACTAACTTTAGCTTGTCATCTAGTCACCAAAGAGATTTTTCTGGTTTTTTTCTGAAAAAATAAATTGCAAAAGAAAGGGGGAGAGGTTCAAATGACTTAAAATTAAATCTAATGGTTGACTTTACATAATTTCCATAATTTTAGAGTCCTTTAGTTTAATACATGCATGATAATCTACTTTCAATACTATGTATCCATTGTTATGGGTAAGTTTTAATTTTTTTGACAGGTGACCTTCAAAGTAGATGGATTTCTGGACAAGAACAACGACTTGCTGTTCCGTCATTTGTCTCAAGCTATGTACCAATTTAAACACTGTCTCATGAAAGGACTATTTACTGAAGGTAATTAAGCTTCCAGAATTATGTATTCATTTTGTTGGTCTTATTGTAATATATTATGTTGCTGTATACATAAACTATATACATGTACTACATTGATATCATTATGTTTTTATATATGCATGGAATTATAATTTTTTGGTTCCACTGAGTAGAAAATCTTTCAAGAATATGACTTCTTAATCTATGTCTATCAAAAGAAAACTTATCAGTTTATGCCCATCATCGAAAAGAAAAGCGGGACCAATGGTGGTTTTCCGAGGATGTTCTATGTCTTTCTGTTAAAGAATATCCTTCATGTAGATCTGTGAATCTAATGTAATATTCTGCTTGTCTTGACAGGAAATCCCTCAGAGAAGTCCCTAAAAAGATCTGCCACAGCAGGGTCTCAATTTAAGGTAACCATCGCCTTGTACATGTACCTCCTTGCTACCTCTAAAAAAACCACAATACATTGTGAGTGCCTTCTAGCTTTTACTTAGTAGCACGTACAGGAACACACACAGGTTTTTAGCTCACCTGAGCTGAAAGCTCACGGAGGTTTTCTGATCACTTTTTGTCCGGTGTCCATCTGTCTGTCTGTCCATAAACTTTTTAAGTACAGGTTGACGTAAGAATCGGGCAATAGAATTATTTTGAAATATTCCATCTCGTTGTCGAATACGGACCTCATATATTGACATGGCGCGCCAGTTTGACGCGGTGCAAGTCTTAATAAAACTGCAGAAATTAATACATAATTACAATAAACAGCAACTCTTATGTGAAAATTTGATCATAATTAATAACTTAACTCACTCAGCACAATAATTTCCAATTTTAAAAAGTTTTGAAAATTTTGAGTTTCGAGTTTAAATTGCCGTTAAATTTAGCAAATTCGAGTGAAATTTGGTTGTCTTTCTTGGTTGATTCACAATATCATCGCTAGATGGCGCGTCTTTGCTACGTACGCTACTGCGCGAAAATGGAAGTTCGAGAAGAAGACACGGTTTTGGGACACTACGCAAACAGTTTCTCCGGTCTGTATAAAGTCTATCCAGAATAAACAGCTCCAGTGACCCTTTGCAACTGTGGCAGAGACATAACAAGACATCTGCAAAGTTTAAAACTTAGTGATGGCCGACAAACAATCTGTCAACCAGCAACCGGACAGTGAAGGAAGTCATACCCTAAAGAATCACATTATTTAGAACATTTTAGGTATAATAGTGCATATCCACGCTATACATGTTGAATAAAATAAATTTTTCTGCAGTGAAGTTATCGTTTGTCACTACATGTATCAGTGATCATACTGGTTTTCCTCGAATCTATTTTTAGAACATATCGAAGCGATTGAATTTTGCAGTGATCCGGACGCTCAAATATAATTGCATATTTTACGAATGTACACTTTCATTTACAATTCTAATTATAAAAATGTGCGTTGTTATAACTTATATTCAAAATTATATAATATCTTGATTTGAATAAATGTACTGCAGTAGCCTTTCACTGCCCTTTGTTTTCAGGTACATTGAAAATAATGTATCTCTAAATGTATATTAGAAACTGTAATATATGTTTAATGCTACAATCAACAATTGAAACAGAACACCAGTCAATCTTGAATGAAAAGTTCCACTCTGTAGTTTTTTTTCACAGCTGCTTTTCATTGTGGGGTAGGTTGGGTTTTTTCCTTCACTAAACATACACATAAATCCATTATCTATGGTTAAAAAAACAACTTTTAGGGATAATTTAGGAATATGGAACACCTGTCGATATTGATGTGGATAAAAGTTTATTATAATCAAAACACTTTCACTATTTTAGAATTTGACCAATAATATAATTTTATAAAATAATTGCAAAGGTGAAAATAATGATTAGCCCCTGCGGGATTCAAACTCATGACATACAGATTCATCATTATATAAAAAGATGTGCTATGCTGTAAGTTTTCAAATACAAAATGGAAAAAAAATGTAAATTTATACTTAAGTTTATTGTTTAATTTGATATGAAGTATGTCACAATAATTATATGGAGGTGTCCAAACCACCTTTTATGTCCACAATTTATGAATAATATAGTCATAATCACCTATTGAGAAGGTAATACATTTAGTACAATGCTTATTAAGATACATGTACTAATACATGTATTGATATCATATCAGTATTAAAAAAGAAAAATACTAAAATTGCACCTCTAAAAATTAACATTTTTACAATGTAACTGCATATTATATAAATATAGAGCTGGTTTTTTTTTTCAAAACTATGTGATTAGAAATTGTATTATTGCAGTTGGTTGATAATGAAGACACAAGTCAATGTACATGTACCAATAACTATCACAGATGTGATCTCGAGAGAGGGTCCACATGTAGACAAGTGCCTCTTTGGTAATTTCCTACCCTTCACTAATAATTAATCATCGGTTAATATACATATATCTTCCTAGCTTTTGCTTATTTCGAGACACATGAATTAGTTGGTTGTTAAAGTGCTCCCAAGGTCATTTCCACCCCCTCATTATATACCGGTAATTGGGCGTATCTTGGTAGAGATCCCCACCCCTTAACTATATGTACACATACATGTACATGCATATTCTCACAGCTCATGATAAGACGTGGTGATTACTTTGTTATGCAAATGCCCGCGAGTCATCCCTTAACCCATATTTTTATAGTAATTCATTGGTCAAATATCTTTAAAACAGTTTACACCCCACCCTTAACCATTATTATATTTGTTGCTGGTATTTGAAAATGTATTTAATTTATGTAATGGTTTCGCAAGTATCCCCTGTTGTTTTTCCCTAATTCCCCACCATTCATTATATCATAAATGGTCATAACAGGAGAAAGCCCAGTGCAGAAATTCAAATCTTCTTTAAATAATTCATCTTAGATTACATTGGTTTAATAGTGTTTAGGGTTCCACAATTGGCCCTACCTTCAGTTTTATTAACATAGACCAATCCACCCCACCGTCAACTTTCCCTACCTACTGATTCTTTCTTTTCAGACTGGAATAGGAATCAATATTTTATCTAGGCTTTATTGACAGGACTGGTGTATTGATTCAGAAGTTTGACAATCACAGACCCTGTCACAAACATCAAACTGGACTGATGAGGCAGACGATATCTTACAGAATGTTTCAACAAGTGAAAAGCCGAAGAATGTGTTGACCCAGTGCTTAATCTGATTGCACCTGGACAGTCTGAGAAATTGAAACAATTGATTATGCTAGGACCTAAAACAACTTCATTAGATAAAGAGCTTACAAACAAAACTATCAAACCACATGTATATGAGGAAATAACTAACGTTGAACTTCACACTAAATTTATATCAGTAACGTCAAAAAAACTATGTTATGTATTACTATACATAACTTTATGAAGAAGATGAGTGTATATATGCATGTCCCTTTCTTACTGATTGTCCATTATAAATAAAGAAGAAAGAAATTTTATATCTCAATACTTTAACAAAAATTATATGTTATTAACAAAGAAAGACAAATTTAATTGGTTCATATCAAAGGAAAACAGAACAATAACTATTATAATAATGATTAATTGAATTTCTAATATAAAAAGAGAGAATGCTATGAGATTTAAGTGAACTAGTGAAATACTCATGTACTTATCATGATATATGATGATATCATGATTTCATCTTCATATTTGTATTTATGTAATTACCATGATGGTAGCTACATTATTTGGACTACATATACATGTATATTGGAATATTCTAATAGCATGAATGTGTATACACAGGAATTTACCCAACTGCTGCACATTCATATAAATGTATGGACTTCGAAGAAGGGAGGGCATATCACTTTGCTGCTGTCCATCTGTCTCTCTGTATGTCTGTTGGTCGGTCGGCCAGTTCACCAACAGTTTCCGTTCATTTTCTTCGCAGGGGTTGTACATATTGAAATGAAATTTGGTATACAGATTTATCTGAATAAAATCTAGGCCACGTTAACGTTATTTTTTGGGTATCATTGAGCAATTTTTGACAGAGTTATGCGCCTTGGACATAAGAATATGCATAGGATTTTTTTTTATAGAGGATTTTTTTTTTATACAGGATTTATTATACTACATTGTTCAGATATTTTGTATATGACTCCATAAAGCTGATTTTATTATGTCTATTGTTGCTCAGGTGAGCGGTGTGGCCCATGGGCCTCTTGTTAGTTCTTGAAATTTTAGCTGGGTTGTTTGTTCGATTAAACTTCTTACAATTTTTGTGTTTGTTATTTACAGATATCTGTAACAGAACTGATGAAGAATTTGCTCTCAGATTACATCAGATGTGTCAAGGTTTGTCTTTTTTCCTGAATGTTCATGTATATCAATTACAGTGTGTAGGAAATAGTTGAAAAAAAATTGTGTCATTCATAGTCGTGAACATCAATTAATGGATTTTGTCAACTTTATGGAATGAGGATGTGTTATGTCATGGAAAATATAGGCTAAATTTTTGTTCAAGTTTCTTACTTTGTTGAGTATTAATTGTTTGGATCACCAAACAATCAAATCCAAGAGAATTGAAGTTAAAGAATAATGATGAAACAGCAATATGTGTATTAATATGTAAGAGATTCACATGATGAAACAATTGAATAGTTTTTTCCAAAATTGAACAGAATATATTATTTGTCAAGCTGGACTGAAATATAAAAACACAGATAACCAAAACTTACTTGTATTACATGTATGTGCAATAATTATAAACAGTCTATTGAATAGTGTCTGGTTTTTTTCAGCCAAACAATTTGAAAGCAGTAGACAACTTGGATGAAAATCTAGTCAGATTTCAATCATATATTTAGGGTAAGGTTTAAGGATTTTTTTTTTCATCATTGTGATAAGGATCTAGAATCTGAAAAAAAAAATATTAATGTACATTGTATTCATTTTTTTCAGCCTTTTGAAAATGTTCATGTGAAGCGAGCTGGCTATGCATTCCGACATGTCTACTTCCATTTCATGTATCGTTAGAAGATGTTAGTGGGTCCCACCTGGCCACGGTGGGGAGGGAAGCCCCAGGAGGGTGTCAAAATTCTCCTGGAGGTCCAAGGAGTCCCACAAGAGGAATATGCCTTCGGCAAAACCAAACTATTCATTCGAAATCCTAAAACTGTAAGTCAATAGAGTTTTTACTCTTTCCTTGAAATGTTTATCTAACTTTGAATTTGCTGAACAAAATTAATGAAATCTCTATTTCCTTCACTTTTCGAACTACTTTATGTAATTATTGCTGTTTTGAGGTCAATACAATGACTTGCCATAAATTAATAGACTCATACTAAGAGAATTAATCAATTACCATGATAATGTATCATGGAAAATATTGTTTCTCAATGAAGAGTAATTCTTTTTAACTTGTTGTAGTTGTTTGACATGGAGGAAAAGCGCAGACAGCACATGCATGTTTTGGCGACATAAATCCAGAGTGTGTACAAGGGTTGGAAACAGAAGACCCTCTATCTACTGATGAGGAGTAGCCAAATCATCATGAGTGCTCGGTTCAGAGGATACTGGGTAAATGTCAGGGAGAATGCTGGGTAATCGTGTGTTAGAGATAATGCTGGTGGAATTTTAAATCTAGGAAGAAAAGTTGGGATGAAATCAACTCTTTATGTGGTCTGATATGTCTCACAATTGCATTGACTGATGATATCTTAATGAATATAGAGTTTAAGTTTGTTTCCTTCAAGAAAACTTTTTAATGAAGTCTTAAAATTCATTTTGATTAAATCTTTTGTGTATATGTATGATTTGTCCAAATCATAGACTTTGAAGTATTATATAAATAATATATATTTTGTTAAATGTTACAATATCTTTTTTATTAGGGACAAAAAGTCTACAAGAAAACCAAGTCAGCCACTCTTGTGCTGCAGTGTTTTGCAAGGGGTTGGAAGGTATGTGATGATATATCTAAAGGGGGAAAAGGTGGTCATGTGTTGTATTTCATGTTTACATACATCCAGGGTAGATATAATAGCATTTTTGCTATATTATTATACATTAATTTTAAAATGCATGTAGTTCTTCTTGAAATTGTAAAATGGAAATAATTTTTGGATTGGCAAAACTTTACATCATGTACTGCAATATACTATGAATAATAAATTTTCTCAATTCTTCATTCCAAATTAATTGATAACACGGGTTAGTGTCCTTTAGAGCGATGTGTATTCCCTTTTATGTTTATTTCAAAGAGCTAATAGCGGCTGTTCCAAGACCCTCCCCCAACACATTTTTACTGCTTGTTTGTCCAAATAAAAAAAACAAATTAATATGTTAATTATCAAATTCATTAATCTAAATTAATAATTTAAGTGTGTATTTCATTCATCGAAAAATATATCGTCTGCATTCGATTTCAATCGATAGTCTCCGATCGATGTACTTGTAAACAAACATTACTAACAAAACCTTTGGGGTTACGAGGAACAGCCGTCTCAACCAATCAGATTCATTTCGCTTGAAAATATGACCTACTTTCTCTCTCTATAGATAAACTGATCAGCTGATAGTCGGAGCTGTTAGTACATGTAGAATAGAGATAAAGTTCTTGTTATCGTGAATGTTGCAGAATAAACTCCGAGGTCTAGAAATGTTGTTTAGAAATATAAAAGCCGAGGCAAAGGCCTATATTTACATTTTTTAACCTCCTGTATTGTTTGCAAATGTGATTAATATCCCAAAATGCCTGTTTTATCCTTATGGTACATGTAAATTAAATTAAGGGAAGAGCCTCAATAACAGCTACAATTGTGTATTTTGATTTTCGCTTGTGACGCTGCACTTAAAAAGCATTCAATGTTCATGGCAAAATAAAGCTAAAATATTTAATGAAAAAAATAAAACTCATAAACTCATAATTTTACCTTTGAACTCATAAACTCATAATTTTACCTTTGAGCACTCTGTCAATGTTTTGTGTTTTAAATGGTTGTCATTTTGTCCTGCCAGAGAGCAGTAATACAGGTACAATGAAGGGGTTTCTTGGCTTGTTTGGGGAGTTAAATACAGAAAACTTGTTTATATAATATAAAGTTATGATGATTCACTGCCTTAAGTTAACCCTAAGTTGTATACTTTACTGAAGCTAATTGAAATCAACTACATGTAATGTGTCAATCAATTTAATTTTGTTGTTGTTATGTTACAGTGCCGGAAATACAGATGAAAATTTAGTGAAGCCGAGAAATATAAAACGAAGGAAAAGTTGATGGCAAGTGAACTCTTCAAAGATAAAAAGGAGGGTTACGCTAGAACATAAGACATTTTACAGAGTGGTTTTGCATTGACTTCATGTTTGCTTTTACAGTTGATGTTAAGTCTAAGTACCACTACTCTTTTAAATTAAAGTTTAGTTTGTTTTATTTTTAATATTCATGAAACCTAAATGTACTTCAGTGTAGAATGCTCATAATATCAGGTAACATTGCTTAGTTTTAATTAATAGCTTTTGGTGGTACAAGTATGTAAGCACCACCAGTAACAAAAGATACATCATTTCAATATTGATATATTTGTTTCCATTATATAGTGTACCAATGCCTTTCAAGGGAGACTATCAAAACCTACTAGCCAATCCAAAATGGAAAAAGTTACAAAGCCAAATGCCCCAGGATAGTCATATTGTGTTTGCAGATGTGGTGCAGAAAATCCACCGTGCTAATGGAAAGGTACAGTGAACTGGTGATGGATTATCATTGTAAGACATAGAAACAGTTTCTGGTAATTGGCTTTCACTGTCAGAACAGTTACTGGGGATTGATTTTCATGTCAGACAGAAAAACAGTTTCTGGTTATTGGTTTTCACTGTCAGATAGTAGAACAATTACTGGTGATTGATTTTCACCGTCAGACAGTAAAGCAGTTACTGGTGGTTGATTTTCACTGTCAGGGAGTAGAACAGTTTAAAACTGGTGATTAATTTTCACTGTCAGACAGTAGAACAGTTGTAAACTAATGATTGGTTTTCACTATCAGACAGTAGAACAGTTAGTGAGGATTGATTTTGACTGTCTGGCAGTAGAACAGTTACTGGTGATTGATTATAGATATCAGACATGAAGAAGTAACTGGTGCCTGGTTGTATTTTTTCAGGCAGTAGAACAGCTCCTGGTGATGAGCTCTCAGAACTGGTTTTGGTGGAGCATCACAGCATGATGGTCAAATTCCGGATCCCAATCACCGACATCTCTGCCATGTCTGTCGGCCCTCACCCAGATGAGATCATTGTGTTTCATGTACAGAAGGTAACAGATAAACTGATAAACATATCCAACTTTCTTGTTTATAGGGAATATTTATTATCACAAATCCAGCATGGGTGTACACGCTGCGACCGATGGACTGATGTGTTGAGTGACGACGCTATAGGATGCATTAGGTTAACAATTTGAATCGCGAGTTGCAGTTTATGAAACAAGCATTTTCATTGGCCGTTTTGGTACCTGCCCACTCTTACCTCTACCGTGTCGTTTACTGTGTATCAGGGGTTGTAAAAACTAAATCACTGCAATAATTGACTAAGAGTTCTCACGATAATTGCTTCTTGTTTTTTATAGTGTAAATAATTGTCAAAAACACAGTTTAAACAGGTTCTCCATTTCATTTTTCAGCATATTGCTTCATCGATAAATTCAATCATTTTTAATGCATCAGTTAAGTTGAGGCAGTATTTATTTTGTTGTAGCTTATTCCAAAAAATTCACAACAGATACTGACAATGAATATTACATAAATTTCATTTTATTGAACTTCAACCGATTAATGACACACTTCTACTAGAGTGCATGTGTTTTCAAACGTACACAAAACTTGAAATTTACGGAACAAACGTTAACCTTATTTTGTAACTCATTCAGTCTTTAGAAACATTAATTTTATTATTTGTACCTCAATATTCATCAGACAATATTTACTACTGATGTTGACGCTTTACTTGGCGTTGATTTTCTCTCAAACACGCTAATCGACCTCAGATTGTAAAATTCATGTGCAGATCGAGTCGCCATTTTACAGTTTTACATTTATATAAACAAACCTCATTTCTTCATTTTACGGAGCTGGTGACAATGTTTCAAAGATTTTCAGTACTGAATTATTGTAAGCAAATAAATGAAGATATGCTATAAAACGTCTAATGGATTACACGGCCTGTCAACCCGAATTTTCCTGTGGATCTACATTTGCTTTTTGTGATGAAAAACAGTTTGTTCAACTCATGCGATTTTCCACATGTGGTACATAATGAACAGTAACGTAAATTTCAATTTCTCGTGTTACGTTAGTATAGCGAGAAATAGTTGTCTTAACGACATGTAAACAATTTGTTGCGCCGAAACGGAAGTTCAATTTCATATATTTAGTAAGTTTGTATACTTAGTAATACCCAGTGAAATAAGAGTTTTGGTAATGACATGTTTGAGTAGAATTGTTTGAACTCGGAAATTCAATTTCTAGCAAACGCTCTACCCACAGGGGCATCGTATCCGCTCTACACTACATGACATATATATAAATAATACACAAGGGAAGAATCGAAAGTAGGACACGATTTGTAAACAATGTCCAAAAACAACTTACTTGACAAAAGTTACGCAAATCCTCCTACACAATGTTGCAAATGTTGTCAAAAAACACGTTCACACTGAAATATTCCTAATAAACTCGGTAAAAAGTGTTTTTATCCCATTAAAACCGCTGTCTGCTGCAGACTTTCAGTCTATTCGCCCAAGAAAAGATAACTTCGTACTTTCACCATCGGAAAACTCTCGGGACTCTCTATATGTTCAGTAATGATAGAAGAAATTTCGGCGGTAAACTATAAAATGTGATTTCCGTGCAAACTGTATAAAAGTTGGGAAGGTTTTTAGAGAACTGGACGAATAACTATTTAATCGAGGAGAATATAGGATTCTAGCAGCAGTTTTTATAAAACTGAGATGTTTTCCCTTTACTTGATATGTTTATTGTTTTGTGGAAACAGCGGGGTAGTGTTGTTCTATCTCATTTTATATTAAGGAATATATGTGAACTATTTATAGCTATAACGTGATAATGCACCGAGGTGGCAGTAATGTACGATTTTATTGCAGTTACATCTAAATAGTCGGAAAATAATTAGTTTTTGGTCTGATTCAAAACAGTAATTTAGTCTTACAATTTTGTGTAATACAGTCAAAAGAGACGCTAAATTGTCCATATGCTTCCTTAACCTACCTGCGAAGGAAGAAAACATCGAATCAGCCATATCAAGCATCACGGAAGGTATTGAACTTCTTCTCAGTTAGGGTGGAAAGTTGTAAAAGAGTATGAATCAAATCCGATTGCGACAGATTCGGACGACGAAAAGAAAATGTGCGGAGCCCAAATGAGAGCGGAAAAGAAGGCCAGAGAAGACAGATTTTCAAGACAAAGACCTTGCAGATTTGCGCCATATTATAAGAGGCCAGTAGCAGAGACTGTCTCTCGCATGGAAACAGATGAAAAAACTTCTACAAGCAAACCTGGCAGACGTTATGACTGTGGTGCCAAAGGTCATTGGAGCCGAGACTGCCCAAGAAAAGATGAAAATAAGATAAATAAGATAAGATAAGATGAAAAGATAAGTAAGAATTGTACTTCAGTTTTGGGCGAATTTGAAATTGAAATGAATGCAAAAGTTGATAAAAAATTGTCAAAAATTTCTAGTCCTGTTGGTCGTTTTAAGTCTCATGTGAGTGAATGGGAAGAAAATTGGGAAATAAATGCATTGTTCAATTGATCAAGGTAGGTTGTAGAATTCCATTCAAAACCGAGCCACATTCGAAAGTGTTACGTAATAACAGGTCTGCGTTGAACGACAAAGAATTTGTGACTAAAAAATTGGAAAATTTGTAATGAAAAGGGTGTGTTTCAAAGGTCTGCAGTAATATTCCCAAAGTTGTAAATTCACTGCTGTTGCAAAAAACAGAAACGGTAAACCACGCTTTGTTCTTGACTGCAGACATAAAAATCCACATTGGCTTAAATTTAAATACAGTTATGAAGATGCTTCGATAGCCAAGGAATGTTAAAAAAGGGGGATTTTATTTTCACATTTGATCTCAAATCTGCCTACCATCATATTGAAATTTTTCAGTATATCCACTGCTGGCTACATATTTACAAAAGTTCTTAGAGAACCTGTCAAGTATTTGAGAGCAAAAGGTATGAGAATCATTACTTTTTAGCTCACCTGAGCTGAAATCTCAAGTGAGCTTTTCTGATCACATTTTGTCTGTCGTCCGTCTGTCCGCCTGTCTGTCCATAAACTTTTCACATTTTCAACATTTTCTCCTGAACCACTTGGCCAATTTCAACCAAACTTGGCACAAAGCACCCTTAGGCAAAGGGGATTTAAATTGTGAAAATTAAGGACCACAACCTTTTACAAAGGGAGATAATTAAAAATTATTGAAAAGTTTTGAGATATTTTCAATTGACCTACTGTCAATTTTAGTGAAAAATAAAGTTGGTAAAGATTAAGGTACCTTAATTTAGTTTAATAATTTTAATGCTGTAAGGGTTAGTTTAGAGATGTAATGTTAACCCTCCTGTATGAAGTTGGAATAATCTGTGGACAAGCCTAAATGACCTAACAAGATATTATTTTAACATTGTCAAATGATACAACATTCTGTTACAATGTATTTATAAACTGATATCTGATTTCATTTCAAGCAGAGACACATATAGTTATACAGTTAAACGACGACACTGCTAAAATACATTGATCAACTGTATGACTTGATAATGACGATGTACAACATACATACGTTTCTTCACAATGTATATTTAACAACAATAAAAGAGTTTAACTATAATTAATCAATTAAATCATTTCTCTTGGTGTTGCTTGGTTTAGATCTGCAAACATTATTACTTTTAAGCACTAAGCTCAGTTGCCGCTCTTCTCTACATACATGATAATCTTCAACTTCTTCGCTGTTGAATAAGAAACTCTTTCTTTACAAAAAGTCAAATGATATTTGATACCGCCTATGTAAATCATACCGTCCTTTTTATGTAAAATTGTAAGAACAAAAAACAACAGATTTTTTTAACTCCACCCATTTAATTTTCTTTTTCACATTGTACGCTTTACATCAATTATAATGATGATCAAATAATTAATTGTGCTGGATTTCATTACGATAAAAATGGCTTGGGTGTTTTTTTGGTGAGACTTTGACTCTAGAAAAGAAGAAAAAACTACTACTTCCTGTGCTGAAGCAAGCAAAGGCCAACAACAGAAAAACAGTTTTTGTAAAAGACAAACTCTTCATTGATAGGCTACTCTACAGACAGGACCAGGGAACAATGCCATTACCGAACCGTAAGGGATCCCAGTCGAGGTGAGGAGGTCTGGAGAATGAAAATTCCCTTAAAATTATTGGATGGAATATTAATGGTGGTTTTGAGAACAAGTGGGGACAGTTAAAGTGCTTCCTGTGTACATATGACATTATATGCCTATCAGAATGCTGGATTCGTAAAGACTACCCCGTGGATGTGGAAGGCTATAAAACACACATATTCCACAGAGATTCTAAATCCGTCCAAGGAGGAGGAACAATTATGTTGATAAAAGATATATATGATAAATATGTGTCTGTTATTGATTCTTTATATGATATGATTATCTGGTTAAAAATTGACAAATCTCTTTGGGTTTATAAATGCAATATTTATTGTGCATTATAATATCTACCACCTGCGAATTCCGTATTTTCAAAAAGCTTAAATTGTGATATCTTTAGTGAATTAGAAATTTTTTTGTGTAATTATCTGAATCAAGGCGATGTTTTTGTTTTGGAGACTTTAATAGCAGAACTCAAAAATTGCCAGACTTTATTGAAAATGACTCATTACATGATGGTGTTTTAGATAGTCTGTTTACATATTCAGCTGATAGCAATTTACCTGTAAGAATGAACCCTGAATACGGTACAAAACTATTGTCGTTGTGTAAGACCACAGCTAGGTCTTCGTATTGTGAATGGAAGACACAAAGGCGGTTACGCAAATGATTTTTCTTTCAATGGGTCACGTGGACTCAGTACAATTGATTATTTACTATCACCTGTACATATGTTTGATTCTTTTCATAAATTTTTCGTCTGCAATTTTAATGCTTTTTCTGACCATGCACCACTACACATAGAACTGCACATCAGTATGAACAATCACCTATGCCAAAAGCTGGCGGACTCGCACGAATACACTCAACGTAACTGTTCATCATGGAAAGTGGAATGCCTCGGAGCGTGCACAGAATCTATTATCTTAAATCAACGCAGATTGAAAGATTGTATTAATATAAAAGCTATTTCATCTCGAGTGGACATGGATTTATGTATTAGCAAATTTAATGAAGTGTTTCATGAAATTGTAGATCCGTTTTTTGAAATCAAGAAATTTGATACCAGTGGTTGTAGTATTAGAAGAAAACAAACAAAGCAAGATAATGTACATGAATTATATTTATCTACAAGTGATAAACCATGGTTTGATTATAAATTAAAATCACTGTATAAAGATTATATTGCTGCATTACGTAAATTCAATTTTTGTCAAAGTGTTAATAATCATCAAGAATTGCTATGCAAAAAACGCACATATAAGCTTTATGGAGCTAAATGTAAAAGACAGTATTTATTACATGAAGGCCAAAGATTAGAAATTCTTAGTAAAGGAAAAAGCTATGTTGTTGGAAATAAAGAAAAATTTCAAGGACTCTTGTCTAGTTGAGACTAATGTATATGCATAAGAACAATCAAGTAAGACATGCATTCAGATGGGTAGTGGTTGTAAATAATGGAGATAATCTAAAACATATTTGCTACGTAAGAGGGTTCGATTCCCTCCCTAGGCAGTTTTAATTATAAGCTGGTGCAAAGAGGGCAAACAGCCTAGTGGCCCCACGTAGCCATGTATTTCATGTATATGTTTTTCTTTTTTATTAAGATAAAATGATAATATTTAATGATCATTCATTTATATCCACTTTGTTTCAAAAAACTATTTGTTCATACTTTTAAAAAAAAATAATTCCTTCTCCTATAGCTGCATAACACTATTTTCAAACGATTTAATAAACCATTATTTTACGCTAAAATTTGTTTTATTTTTGGTTTAATTGCCTATTTCAGGGGAGATAATTTTCGACCTGCATTTTAGAACCTTGGTGGTCTGTGTGTTCGAGGATGCAATGCATTTACTCCTAACAGCAACAGCAACTGTCAGTGCCACTGAAACTCTTTCCAAGGTAATGAGTTTAAAGGGGCCAGTTGTGGTTGCTGAAAATGTGGACAGACCAAACATTTTCTTGGAAATTAGAAACAGACTACCCTATATTAAAAAAATTGAGAAATATGACGATCTGATCCACCCAATTGCACTGGAACTGAAGGAAAAAATGCTTGCATTCCCAGTAACCATCATGTACATTGAAAATCTAGAAGCAATGGGATACTTTTTTTCATTTTCTCATGTATGAGCTTCAGGATAATGCTAATGATGGTGAAAAAATCCCTCAAAATAGGATCTTTGGACAGTTTCATAACGATTATCCCGAGTCGATGAAACAAATCATAATTCAAGAACTGACCAAAACCAACCCAAAGCTCAGGTTAATTCTGGCGACAGTTGCTCTAGGCATGGGATTGAATGCACCAAGTGTCAAACGTATCATTCACTGCAGACTGCCAACAAATCTAGAGAAATATTTGCAAGAAATAGGACGTGCCGGACATAAATGATATTGCCAAAAACCGAAAGGGAATGACAGAGGAGATAAGAATGTATTGTACTGAAAAAAAATGTTTAAGACTATGTTGGTTAATTTACTTTGGTTTTGAAAATTTCCTTTTTTCTGGTGAGAGAGAGAACTGCTGTTCAAACTATAAGGTATACAAGTAGAACTTGAATTTCTACTGTAAATTAAATTTTGTGAATAAATTTCCCATTAAAATTGATACGTGTAAAATGCTTACTTGCTAGACAGCTCTACTCTTGGTCCGATTCCTCGATCATCACTGCTTTCTGGAACAGATATTCCTCGCTGAAGTCTTTGAATTTTTCTGCTTATCACTTCTTTAAACTGGCATCTTTCAAAATCAAACGGAGATTTCTTAATTTTCTTTAAACTTTCTAGTGTTTGCCCTTCTGTGTAATCCCAGATCTCTAACGGAACAATAACTTTTAGAATACACTTAATATCTCCTTCTGATGAGCGTTTTCTGTGATGTGTATTTCTGTGGGAAATATTGGACCTTTTATCAAAGTTATCAACAATATCCTGGATAACAGGTGCTGCTTTTGTGATGGTATCAATGGCTTTTTCAGTTTTGTTGGACCCTAGTCCACGTATCAGTTCTTTAAGGACAAGAACTTCATTCTCTTTTTGAAGATCTGCAGCCTTGTTTTCTCCTTTATGACCAGTCAAATTCACAAACGAGCCATACCTGACTTCCATAGCTAGTTTTTCTGTGAGCAGAACTTCAATTTTTAGGATATAGTCTACACACTCTTCAAGATACTTTGATAAGATTGATTGGCTGAAAAATATAGGGATGCAAAACTTCAATGTTATATTTGTTCTCTCAGAGTCTCCCTCCTTGATTGCATCCTTGAATGTCAAAATAACAAAGTACCATTGAAGTAATTGAATAATATAACTTTGTAAATCATCTCTGTCCTTTTCATTGATCGAAATTCTGACTGGAATCCTTCGATTCAACATGCTTAATTCAATATTAACTCCTTGCTGTGCCTCCTCCAAGGAAACATTGAAAAGAACCTTTTGATTGTTGATAACTAACTCAAACTTGAGCATTTTCCCTTCTTCAACAGTACTATTCACAGTAAATTGTGAATTGAAGATTTCTACATTCAGTGATACCTTAGGCTCCTGAAAGGAGATATTAAATATGTTTAAATACGAGTCTTCTATATCATTTACTAACATCTTAATTTAACCTGTCAAATAAATTTTGTATGATACATGTATGTGTTACTATACTTATATACCTTACTAAAATATCGTATCATTTGAACCCAATAAATTATCTCAGTGACATTATTTATAGTCAAACTATTATTAAAATTAGATATGTTAACTTTGGTATCGTTTTAATTCTAAGGCACCCCAATGTTTCCTGACTGTAACAAACGTATGAGTACTATACTGGTATTTACCAGTTTCGGAAATGTACAGATGAAGTCCTCAACTATTTCACCCATGACAGTGTGAAAAACTTCCTCCTTATACTTGTTATGCATGAACTTAATATTTCTGTTCTTCAGAAGGGGATGTTGAGGTTCTGCATCCAATGTCTCCATACCAAATTTGTTCATGATAAATGATAAGAGGTAGGCATTTCCAACTGTCAGAACAAAATCTTCCTGAGCCTAAAATAGATTATTTCATGTGCTGGTCTGTCAAAGAAGAACAATATGTTGTAAAACAAAGTTGTTCTGTATAGTCAACTCAAAGTAACATTTGAAATTACATTATTAAAATTTAACACATTGTTGGACACTGTCAACAGCAAATAGACTTTAGGATTTTAATTCGATAATTACTGATATACCTCAAATCGACTTTTGACGTTTCCATTGACATTGCTTCTTTCTATGATGAGTTTCAAGTCATACAATGTTCCTTTGTCCCTGCTACTGCTGGTCTTGTAAAACCTCTTGTACATTTTCTAAATTTCCAAGAAAATGATACTAGAAAACTGGCATATTAAAAAAATGTATTAATTGTTAAAAAAAAAACCATGTTGACCAAATTTCATAAGATATTTTTCTACCCCCAACAGATCATGTAATGTATGAAACATTTCCACAATAATTGGTTCCATATGCCCCAATCTATCTGCAGCTGTCAGTGCACCATCTTGACTTGACATGCCTTTGCCCCCTGCAACTTGACTCTTGTCAGTTAGTCACCTCCAATATATAACTTGAGCTAAGCGGGGCCACTAGGCTATCTGCCCACTTTGCACCAGCTTAATAACCATTTATGCCTAGGGAGGGAATCGAACCCTCATACTTAGCTCAAGTATACTAGTAAATAAGCTTATTAAATAATTCTCTCCCAAGAATATATATTTAAAGGAATATATATTTAAAATTTGTGTTAAATTTAATTTAGGAAAACATATAGAATTAAATCAAATACATTAGAATTGATGACTGATGATGAATTTCTCACCTCTTCCACCTTTTGTATACCATTGCAAAATTTGTTTTTCATAGGACTTCATAATCTGAATGCAATCAGAGTAACAAGCCTCATTCTTCATTAGAACTGGCATCAAACAGACTTCAGACTTTTGAGACATAGCATCATCTTGAAAATGTTCAATATGCTGTGGAAGAACAGCCTTCATCCATTCGAAGTTTGATGCATACATACTTATGATTCTGCCAAGTAAAATGTGTAATGACTTCTTATATACAAGGTCTTCATCAGAGGTTGGAACAAAGTCTTTCCAAGTGATGTTTCCAATATCTTTCAAACTTTTTGTGTTATCCAAATTCTCAGTTTTAAAAGGAAGTAAGGTTTAATCAATGTGAGTACTAACGGTGGTCTCACTTTCATTTTTCCCTTCAGAATCCCTTGCCTTTTACAAACTGGTTCAGGGAGTAACCTTTTTGTCGTGTATGCTTATTGTGGTGAAATTGAGAAATGTTGTCAGAACACATTTTCTTAAACTCAATTCCATGTTGACATTTAAGTATACAACTTTCACATACACACATATTATGAAGCAGAGATAATTCTAGCGTCTGTCCGGTGAATTTTTTTTTTACATAATCTTCTTTAGTAGAGGGCGAAGCTCTCCCTATAGACAACACGTGTATATATATGCCCAAATATCGAAATTACACTCTATAGTCTATACCTGAAGTTGAAAAACATTTCCAAGATGGTGGAAAAAAGAATCACTTCACGCGCAGTGACATCACCGGCATCCATGTTGAATTTGAATCTCGTACTAACTTCACGTTTGGTGATAATTTTCAATATTGCTTAATGAGTGATAAATGCATTCAAACTTACCTAGCGTGTTCTTGAAAAATTAATTCCTAATTAAGAAAACAAATTTTCGTTTCCTACAACTTTCAACAGTTGCATTAGATTCGATCAAATAAATTTCAAGACATCTGATTGGACAAGAAAACGTGTTTCAACAGTGAAGCAGTTTTATTTCATTGTTATTCAAATAAAATCATGTATTTTAATTGATTTTGCCTTCTGATTACTTCATAAAAACAGCAAAGACGTTTTCCCTTACTTTCAATTTGAAATTTCGTTTTTTAGGTTTCATCTCAAATCGTAGTATGACCTACTCGTACCCAGGTCATTACGTACCCAGAATTCAAATTATATCTCAAAAACCAAAAAAAGTCAAGTTACGACTAATAACTATTTCAAGAAAAACAAAAGATAATCAAAACTCTATTTTAGACATCATAGTCTTTGACAGACACATTGTAAAATATTTCCCCATTCTAATCCCCCCCCCCCCCCCAAAAAAAAATGATTAATATAATATGTATGTATATATATACAATAAATCATGTTCAAATTACCCCCAATCTGCCATGAAAATAAAAGCAAATAGGGAGACTATTTGCAACAATATGCATTATAAAATCTTAAAATTTATGCATAATAGGAAGTACTGATCTGCATTCACAATCATAAATGTGTGTTTAACACTAAATGTAAGACATTTGTTAGATAAACTCGCACCTTATGATGTGAATTAGCTAGGATATCTTAATTCTCTAGTTTTAATACACAAATCAATCACTGAATGTTCAATAATTAAGTGTTTGGATGACAAATAAAATTTCAGTGAATTTAGGGACCAAAACTAATCTCAATTTATTTCTGTTCATATATTGCCATACAAGTGAAATATTCTTAAGATAAATTGATTTTCCTATAAAATAAATAAATAAATAAATAAATAAATAAATAAATAAACATAAATTTTTAATTCATGTTTTATTTTTAAAAATGCAAACATTTAAAATAAGGGAGTAAAAAGATAAAATACTTCATGCTGAGAAATTATCCAGAGATCTGTGATTTTTTTTTTTTGCATTCATAAATACCCCCACCTTCGCTTGCCAAGGGTTTGTGATCCGCAGGAGTGCCGCGGATCAGAAACCCTTGGCTAGCAAAGATGAAATATATCTGGGTTCTTGAAAACAATATTTATTTACATACCAAATTCCCCCCTCTCTCTCTCTCTCTCTCTCTCTCTCTCTCTCTCTCTCTCTCTCTCTCTCTCTCTCTCTCTCTCTCTCTCTCTCTCTCGTTCGGCTAAAGAAAGTGGCTGTTAAATAAAAAACCAAGGAGATTCGCATTAATTGCAAATGATATAAAATAAGGTCTGGATGATAGCATTTGAAATATCGTGTGAGGTGATCCAAGAGACTTCTGAATGGAAAAAAAGATAAATCTCCACAAGAAATCTGTTTTTCGTTTCTGTGAAAATCTCTGAGAAAAAAAGAGATGACGTTTTAATGAATGATTTCAATTGTATTTCTTTTAGCTGTGTATATTTCTATAAAAATTGTCAAAATGTGATGGAAACAGTATATATAACCTGAGACAGACCTTAGTCTAGTAGGCTATATCAGGGCTTGAACAAATTTAACAAGGACCGTGGGCTTGCCAATGCTCTTGGGCCAACAATAAGTTTAGAGTCCAAACAAAACAAACAATATATGAGATGACAGGCTAGAGATGATGAAAGGGTATCTACTGATCTTGCCCCATTTATACCGAGCGCAGCGAGAGGCGGGCGAAGCCCGCCTTTTGAAGCGAGGCCTAATGGTAACACGTATATATTTATTAAGAAAATCAGTGAAAAATGAGAGTTGAATCGGGGGTACTAGGGGCTAAAAAATTTTCTTCCAGCCCTGGGCGCCACCATATTGGCAGCCATTTTCTTCGACAAAGTTAACTCGATCATTAAATGCCTGGCGCTTGTCGATATTTTTTGCCCCTAAACTCTAATAAAAATTTTCCAAGGTTTCAAACTAAAGTAATTTAAATGAAAATAATTGACTTTACAAACCAGATAAATTACAACAGTGCTTTAATCATGAAATACGACTTGTTTCAGGTATGTCTTATCAAATTATTTGATGGAAAAAAAACATTCACATCGACAAGGTACTGATCTTTTAGATACTGAATAAAATATTCATAGAAAAATTTATCAACTTATGAAATGAATAAGCATTGAAAGAAGAAATAAAAATTCTCGGAATCACGTACTTTTCTTCGGCTATTTCCGAAGACAAAACTTACGTTTTACGTATAAAACATGACGTCATAATGTAGACTGAGCACGTGACATTTAGTTTAACTTTGGCTTATGATTTGAGTAGGCAGGCGGATCCTACTCTCTGTGTTTCAAACCATAAAATTCTGCGCTCGGCCCAACGGTCACACCGTTTACATATTATTGGCTTTGTCCTCCAAACGGTTACACCGTAAAACATATTAGCGAGCGCAGTGAGCTCTAACGACAACGCCCGAGCGAAGAGAAAATTCGGACTACTGCTACCTTTGACATCTGAAAATTCTGTCGTCAGATTCGGACCCACAATTCCGTGTAAATTGCAAATGACTACCAATGTCATGATCTCACGAGAACAGGTAAAATGTATTTTAAGAATGTCATGCATTTTAAAAGATGAATAATCCATTCTGCTGATTCTAAAAAATGGTTTGCAACTATTTGTTTTACATTACTTTCTTGTTAAATTGTTCGGAGGAATGCTACTTTGACGGAAACTGTCGAGTGATGTCTGCTCTACTAACATGACGTCACAATGTCTAGACTAAGCACGCGACCTTTAGCGTAATGAATAAACAGATAGGCGGATCCACGTTTCTGATGAATCTGATAGTGAAATTGTGGCTTTGCCCTCCAGATCGCCACACCGTAAAACATAATTGTTTATACATGTATACTGGAGCGTAAATTTTTTTTATTCACGTTGATGCATCCATTTGGTAAACCACGCTTTAATTTATTTTCATGTACCCATGTGTATTTACATTTCAGTTTATGCTGCGCTCGCCCCAACGGTCGCATTGTGAGACATATTAGCTTTAAATTTGGTTAGACAGTGTAATCTCTTACTTTCATTTTTACACAATAAGCAAAACTCCGATTTCCCGGTTTCGACGATGTTTTTACCGGTGTTATGGGCCCCGCCATCTTTTTTTCAAAAAGTAGTTCCAATATGGTGAAATACGCATACAGCCGAAGGTCAGTGCGTCGATTTACCCAAATGGACCCAAATGGAACATAACATGACCCAAATGGAACCCCAAATGGAAACAAATCAAAACCCAAATGGAAATGAAATAGTTTAAATGAAGATTTTATTTAAAAATTTTATATTTTTATGAGTTTTTTAAGATGAATGGTCATTATAAAAAAAATTGAATGTACTGTTTTTGGACAAATGAAAAATTTGAGGATCACCTGAAGATCACATGTACTTCTAATACTTCATCCGCAGAGTGCCTTTGGATAAAGAGTGCTGTAGTGACATTAAACCAAGTTTCTAGAAAAAATGGGGAAGGTCAGGTGTTCAGACCATATATTCTCCCAAGTTGGCCGAATCGTGCTCCCACATTTATATAACTTACTTACATGTACTTCTAATACTTCAGCTACAGAGTGGCTTAATCTAAAGGGTGTCCAGTGATGACATTGAACAAATTTTCTGGATCAGAGGTCAGGGTCTTATGAGACCTGTTTGAAAAATTCTTGTCTAACCATAATTACCGCATATTTTTCTCCCGATGATTCTGTCTGGCTCATACATTACTATAAAGAGTACTTGTAAGTAAAGGATGTATAGTGACCTTGAATCAAGATACCTTTTAAATGACGTGTTCATATCAGAGACTACTGTGTTTCAATAAATTCTTAGTCAAAATTTAAGACTAAAACAAATTGCATTCTAATGTCCAATATTTAAGCGACTGGGTCCTTCGAGAGGATTGCAATATAACTCAAATTGTTTTTGCTTTAAGGGCATCAATCACCTAAAGTGTCTATGTAGAGAGTCAATGTCATCGCATATAACTGTATACAGTGTAGTCTGGATCATGTGTTCCCTCTCATGGCAAAAATCTAGATCATACTTCACACAAACAGTACTTGTGATTTATAAGTGTGCAGTGATCTTAAACTTAGTTTATAATTCAAAGGTCAATATCATAGCAAACATCAGTGAAACAGATGTCTATTTTATGTTGTATCCTTTTTATGTCAAATCCAGTTTTAGTTTCACCAGAAATAGTAAGGGGTGTGCTGTGACCTTGAACTATTTTTTTTTCATTGAATAGTTACACAAAGTGCTTTTCAATGCCTCATCCTTTAATAAATCGTGGCTATTGGAGAAGTTCAAGATCCCAATGATGTATAGTTATGAAATACAAAGAACAGAAAGTAAATTAAAAATAGGATCTAAAATCTTTTGATCCGTCGATCTCTTTGCGGCGAAAAAATTATTATTAATTTAAATATGGCATTTGGACATTTGCTGTTAAGCAGTTGCTGATAAATTCAGTCTTCATACATGTATATTGAACGTATTTTTAATCATTAATACGCTGTCAAATGTATAAAAAAGAGAAACCACGTGTTTTTCCGTGACTGAATTATTACTGGATTGGAATTGCTGTCCTCTTCAATAAGGGGCTGATGCATCCCATCTATTTACTCATTTATAAGCACTATTATATAACATCATGACTATTATCATATTGACAATCCTTTTTCGACACGAAGCTGCAATGGAAGACCTCCTCGTTGCTTTGCAACGAGCTCGGCTCTAGTATTACTTATTAGGTTTGTTACTGACTGACTACAGAAATATATCGGGTTGATCAATTTCATAGATGGCAAGGCGAAGCCGAGCCGTTTGTGGGATTGATCAACCCGATATATTTCTGTTTTCCCGAGGACTATCATGTGACACATTTAGTCACAAAAAGCGATGATCTACGCAAACCCACATCTCACCTTTCAAATACTCTTTGAAAATCTTCGCTTCACCCATGTTTACTTACAATATTTTGTTGCAATTTTAAACATTTTCTCTCTTTCCTCTGCAGAGATTTGAGCAAATCTCGACGCTACCATTTTGTTCTGCTCCAGAATACAACAATGTGACGTCAATATTCAAAGGGCAACTACTCTAATTTTAAAGAATTTCAAAGGGCAACTACTCCCAAAAATTTGAGAGCTTACGGCATGCGGTTTCTGTATTAAATAATATGAAATATCGAAATGAGCATGCGAAGCGTCGGACAATGATGGCCATATTGACTAATATTTATTCTCACCGAACTGACATAGAAATATATGAGGCCGGCTATTTAATTTCACAAAACAAACATTAATAGTGAAAACAAATACGGTATATAAACATATACATTATAAGTGATTACATTCTTTTTTAATGCTCTTAGATTTTCAAACTATTAAGCAAATTTTAAACTTGTATACTTAAGGACGGCGGACCCAATTCATTTCTACAATAGATTTTTTATTCAAATTTTTATATAATGTTAATCAGTTAATGGTGAGTGAAAATCAATAAAAAAATTACATTATCATCGACTTCCTTATTTTACTGGGGGCGTTTTAACATTTGGGTACGAAAATCCTCAGATACAATAGAAAGTAATGGGAATTTTCTGGGGTGTTGTATAAAGACTGATATTTTAAAAATTCTGCAATAGATGTTTTTACTCTAATTAAATTTTAATATTAAGAAGTCAATTAGCTTACCGATGAACAGAAAAAAATGTAGGTCATCGACCTAAATTTTTTGAGGGATTGTGTCAAAGTTCACTGCGTGGTTCGTTTTTCTTCAGAAATATTGAAAAAAGGACATGATTAATTATTGCCTGACGTTACATTAACTTCTATATAAATAAATATTGTAATGTTAAGCTATAAATTCAATATCTGCCAGATTATAAGACTTTAAACTGCCTTTGTGCCTTTTAGGATTTATAAACCGTGGAGATATAACGGACTTGTCGCAAACAGATGAAATTCGGACTAATTTTTTTTTCTTAATTTTTCTCCACTAAAAATATTTTGGCATCACAAATTATGTTTAGTAGAATGAAAATTTTATTATTTTCTCTAATTCTGATGTACGTAATTATGACAGTCATATTCATAGCATATGCGTGGATTTCTGCGCAGAGGTGCGAAATCTTGAATTGGGCCCGTCGTCCTTAACTGATGAAGTTGTGTATTGATTGTATGAGAACATTTTAACAGCCAAGTATAACTTTGATTTTCCATACCACACTGACTTTTTTTGCACTGGGGAGCCCATTCTGGTCTAATGTAGCACCCAATATCTCCATCAAGCGTGCTTTATGATTTGAATTGTTCATTGCGTGACTTTATGTATACACCCCCCCCTCCCCCCCCCCCCCCCCCCCCCCCCCCCCCAAACACACACACACATCAAAGAAAAGCTGTCTGTAAAAGATACTAGTTTACAGCGAATTACAGAATACCGGTATAGTTTTCAATAGCTTGCTGGATTACTCAATACTCAATAGTGTATACAATTTGGTCAGCCAGGTATCACATTAGTCACCCCTGCGAATGTGTTCGGAATGTTTTCTTTATCATTGCTAAGTATGTAATAAATCCAGAGGTGCTCGAATGAAAGTTCACGATACTTTCCCGAGATTTGTTCAGTTCCTGTGAAATTTCGAATGGAAGTATGAGTGTTCGGATAATATTCTCAAAATACGTAAGTACTGGTCGTCTCTCGTATCATATCTTACTTTGATATGTGTTAAAACATGACATTCTATTGAGATCTATGTCTTATGTCATCATCTAGCAGTTATTTAAACTAAAAGATAATATTAAGAACAGAGTTTCGTTCGTGTTCAACCACTCTACATGTGGTTGAAAATATAAACATTGGGTTGCTTGATTAAAATCATAGCCATGTTTTATGCTTGAATGTGCAATACCATGCTTTTTTTTTTCTAGATAAAAGTGTCTGTTTTGTGTAAAAACATAGTATATTGAGCCATTCTCAAGGAACATTCTGCATAAAATAGTATAGTCTGTTTCACTATTGATGCTATTTCTAGGTCAGGCGCGGATCAAAAATTAATACTTAGTGGTGGGGGGGGGGGGGGGGGGGGTCGCTACAAAGCATGTTAATTGTTGCAACATCAAAAAATAGTTATATTTAAATTTCATGGGAGGTTGTTTTAAATAAAATTGTTCATATACTAGCCACCTTGTTTTAGTTTATCTATGAAAACATATACACATAAAACCTATCTTGAAAGTTATCAAATATGGGAAAATTATTTTCTTTCAGAGTCTTGCACCTTTTCAATATCAGGTCGTGCACTCTATTATGATCTTTAAGTTTTTCGCTAAAATTATAGCCTTCATGTTCCTTTTTGAAAGATTTCAAGCAGGTAGGTGGTCGTCATTACAGTAGTATAATTTTTCTACTCCAGAATGAAACTTATTTAAATGCATATATGAGACTCCTCGACAAGTTTGTGTATGGGCTATGGTTCTCGGGTGACCGTTAAGGCCTATTGGCCTCTTGTTGCAAATATGAAATGATCACAAAAATATTGCAAAAAGTACCTTAATTACGGTATAAAATAGTATATTTGGGAGGGCTGCGAGGAAGGGTAAATGCTGTTTAGTCATGACAATATACACGTACGAGAGTGGTAGAAGAACTGCACGAGGAGTTGGAAGGGTTAAACACCGAAGGTGTAAAAAGAAATCCTTCAATCAAAGAGAAGCTGTATAGACCGGTGGAGGATCCTCCCTCCCCTCCTTCCCTTAGCACTCCTTGATAAGATGTCGTGACCATGCATTGACAGAGTCAGTCGAGGAATTTTATGATGTAGCTAGGACACGTGCCGTGGAAGATACATGCATCGCCAGCTTAACTATGCAGCGCCATGCAATGGTAGAGAATGGTGGACTAAAATTAAAAGTCTGTTAAAGTATAAAGGGGGCGAACTGTCAATGAGATAGAGATCAGACACGTAGCATCGGGAGGGGGGGGGGCAGCTTTTTAGGGGAGCATGTAAAAAATTGAAATAGAAAATGAGAAAATCAGTAATTTAACACTGAAATAGAAGTCATAGTACGGTAGGTATATATATCCTCGTACTATACCAGACTTTTGCAATGCAATTTTGCGATCCATTATTGTTTATTATTGTTTAAAACTGTTAAGTTTGATGCCAAAAAAAAAAAACTGCTGCAAAATAGATGATATGACAAAATGATAAATAATCGTATACATTGTATATGTGTGTGTTTGGGGGAGGGGATGTTAAGTAAATACTTCCTAGCGCAAAAACCAAAGCGTTCTTCAACACTTTAAAATACTGTAAACCAACTTTTATTCGCGATGACATTATTTCGCGATTGACTAAAGTGATAAAATGGTTATCGTCGACAAAATTATTTTGCAATTTAGAGTATGTTTAAGATCTTGAACTAATAGCGAGCGCAGCGAGCTCCATAGACAACGTGTACGAACGGAGGAAATTCGAGTTGAAATCTGCACATTGTTCAAATAAATTTTTGTGGACCCGCGTGAAAACGTTCTACATATCCCAATAATCCTTTGCGGTGCATAGCAACATGGTGGAACAGGAAGCGTTTCTAAGGAAAATTCTTACCTCTAAATCGCATATATCTATTTCATTTAACAATACAAAATCATTTAAAAACACGAAAGTAAACAATGCTTACGTACAAAACTGACCTATCTGAACTTTTGCTAACATATGACGTCATTTCCTTCCCCGAATTCATCCGACAATTTACGAGAACTGTCGAGAGCAAAAGAAAGTCAAGTATGACGTCATAATGATCTCGCGCTATAATAATTTCCCGCGATAAATTTAGAGGTGGATCAAGCATCTGTACTTGGTGAAACGTGTAGTATTAAGTGCTCAGTATCAGTGTTAACGGCGATTCTTCGGCTGATTAGTTTTGTTTTGATATATATATTTTTTTTGCTTAGTAAAATGCACTTGCAAGTTCCATGCTTAATTTACTGTCATATTGATCCAATCATATATATGCATACGTTAGGTAGGTGACAAAAAACTTATTTAAAAAAGTCTAATTATTAGAAATACGTGCAGCCACGTCATTTTGTAATAAATAATAAAAACAAAAAAGAGAAGAAAAAATAAACTGTTGAAATATCTATTTGTTAGTTGCATATATGGTCAAACCTTTAAATAGCGGGATATCACACACTAAAAAGAGGGGAGGGCACATGTCTTCTACGCATATATAGGATACAAAAATCAAAAAAATGAGAAACAAAATTGATGTTACAGAGGAAAATAATTAAAACTCAGTTAACAACAAGGAACAAGATGAGAAATAACACAGACAAGCAATTTATTGTTTACTGATTTTATTGATCATTATTAAAAACTAAAGGAATGATAATTCATGATTGTATTTGCATGAAAACAAACAAATGGCTTTGTATTTATCAAAATATTTTAATATGTCTGTTTTACATTAATTAATCTTAGTGGTAGTTTGTTTAAGTATATTAGCCTAGGGCTGGACAATTGGAATGTTTGATAACTTCGGGTTTCTTGCGGGGGTAAAAGTTTTCGAGAGAAAGCCTACGTTTTAGATTGGGGCAAGTCTGTCCACGGATTGCATTTAACAATTATGAGAACTGTATAGTTCTTTCTGCGCTCGCCCCAACGGTCACACCGTAAAACATATTAGCGAACGCAGCGAGCTCTAACGACAACGCCCGAGCGAAGAGAAAATTCGGACTACTGCTACCTTTGACATCTGAAAATTCTGTCGTCAGATTCGGACCCACAATTCCGTGTAAATTGCAAATGGCTACCAATGTCATGATCTCACGAGAACAGGTAAAATGTATTTTAAGAATGTCATGCATTTTAAAAGATGAATAAAACATTCTGCTGATTCTAAAAAATGGTTTGCAACTATTTGTTTTACATTACTTTCTTGTTAAATTGTTCGGAGGAATGCTACTTTGACGGAAACTGTCGAGTGATGTCTGCTCTACTAACGTGACGTCACAATGTCTAGACTAAGCACGCGACCTTTAGCGTAATGAATAAACAGATAGGCGGATCCACGTTTCTGATGAATCTGATAGTGAAATTGTGGCTTCGCCCTCCAGATCGCCACACCGTAAAACATAACTGTTTATACATGTATACTGGAGCGTAAAATATTTTTATTCACGTTGATGCATCCATTTGGTAAACCACGCTTTAATTTATTTTCATGTACCCATGTGTATTTACATTTCAATTTATGCTGCGCTCGCCCCAACGGTCGCACCGTAAACATATTATGCATTAACAGACTGATTTGCGGAGAGAAATATTCTTTTATGCGAAGAAAAGTTGGTTTAACCTTTCTTGCAATGCGCGTATTACTATATCTTAACATGACACTTGTACGCACAGAGTGGCTGCAAGCAGTTGGCTGTCGTATATATGGAATTCCATAACAATCACAATTAAAAATGCCTCATGACTAATGATGTCAACAATGGTAATTATTTAACAATTTTTACCAGGTTATTTTATTAAATTCAAATACAGTGAAAATAATCAGCCAAAGCACATCTTCACCACTTACACAGCAAAGGGTTTTGAAAACTTGAAATCAGTTTTTCTCGAAGCTCTCTCTAAAAGGTTCTATTGCGAATAACAAAAGAATTGACCTATTGGCCGGTATTGGTTTCTGTCTTTACAAAAAGTATATCGATTTCCGTTCCACTTTTTGATTTTAGGCCATACACAGTAAACTCTTAGGTTCTAGTTCTCATGATGTGTAGTGATAGAAAATAAAAGTTTCACAGTCGTTGTCCGAGTAGTGTGAGTTATGGACGTTTTTTTTTTTCCTTTATTATCTTTAAATTTTATTTTCAGTTTTCTTCCTATAATACGATACATGTACTTTATATGTGTTTATTTACAACCAGGGACATATAAGCAACTATCAAAAGTCTCACGCGCCCGATTTCAAAGGTCGTTTAATCATCAACTTTTTTTTATTCAATTGAAAACATTAACGCAATATCCTTTGAGGTCAAACGCGACCTATCTTCCATTATTTTCTAATTTTTCACAATGTGAAGATTTCCACTAAGTAATTCCATAATGATATTTTCATGTTATATGATACTTTTTTAATTTAGATCTAAACTGTTCAATTGGAAATATATACTATGTCTTTATTTATAAGCATCCAAATGCATTTTGCATGCTATTTTAATGAAAATGCTGAATATTCTGGCTCCAAAAATAGACTGGTAGTGTACCCTGAATTTTTGGGGAATTATAGGTTTAAATTTTAATAAATAAGGAATATTATATCAAGGAAAATTATATAAAATTGAGGAACGTCTCGTGTGTCCTTAAAAAATAAGAAATGTGTTATTTTACTTTATTCCCGTATAGGGCCATAATTACGATGGTTAACTTCTCACATATGCTGTGTCCACAATGACGTTAAAATCGCGGATATTTATTTTCCTTATATCTCATTTAGTTTTGAACATAATTCAAAATTTATGAAACAGATCCATATCAACAAAAAGAACACATTCATTTGCTTAAATCAGAGGCAATGTTTATACAAGATTTTTTTATTTGAATTTTAACTTTTTTATTTCACAACGATTGACAAGCAAGTTCTTATATTAATGTGGTTATTTATGTGCATAAATTATCACCAATGTACACGTTCTTTGATAAGAACGAACTGTATCTACTTTGTACTACTTCTCCCACGATTGTACCATTTCCTACAGATGTTCTAGAAAGGGAAACAAAACAGTTTTTACTCGGCATGATTTTTTTTTACGTGGCACCTGTCTCGAGTAACACAGAGTGAATGATTCTTGTCCTCAAACAAAGCGTGCTTACACTAAGCTATAGTTATGGTTGATTGCTTTCAGTTCAGTACTTACTTTTTCATAAATGTCTTCAATTGGAAGATCAAACGTGCATTAAAGGAAGAAAATCGGAGTAAAATACAAAATGCACAGTTCCGTATAAAAAAAATAAAATAAAAAAGTGTTTATAAATGCCGTTAATTTTAAAAAAGAAAAAATATGCCCACAGATGGAATCGAACCAGGGCACAAAAAACATCATATGTGACAAAGCCAGCGGTTTCACCTACTGAGCTATCCATAACTTACACTTTTCGATGTAAATATAGACCTGTATGATAGAAATCAGTTTCCGAAATTTTTGTCGGTTTTTTGCAAAATTCGGCCCCAGGGCCGGGGTGCCCCTAAAAAAATTCTCTCTTAATTTATTCCTTTGAACAAACAAAATCTATCAAACTATCTGAGAGTTTTTTAGGGGCAGGCCGGTCCTGAAGGATATATAGGCCAAAACCATGCAGAAATATACCATATTACTGAGAAGATGCTGTTTTAGCAAACTTTAACGATCAATAATAAAATGGCAAGAGCAATATGATAGGTTCAAAATGCAAATTCAAAAAATTAGAAATATGTACGATAGAAAATAACAAAAAATCTTTGATTTTCAAAAGTGATTTCTTCCGGGAAATCCATCTCCCCTATAGGCCAATTCTTTTGTTATTCGCAGTATAGATCCTTTCCTTTAAACATTGCAAATTGTTAATATCTATGGTAAAGCTAATGCCAATTTAGAAGCTATTAGGTTTCGTTTTTCTATAAAAGTTGCTGAGATTCAGGAGCTTCAGCAAAGGTTTAGCCTACCCCTTACCCCAGATCCCATGCATTTGAAAAAAAATCACCCCCACCCCCTTTTTCGAAAGAGGTATAGCTCCTTTCCCATTATTTCATTTGAACGGAAAATACCTTTTACTAAAAATAGATACAGGTACCTGTCGCAATATATGATTTACGAAAACTAGGTACATGTACTGATTTATAATGGTGTCTGTAACCCCTGATTTGTCATAAATTCAGGAAACCTGCATTTAGAAATGAAGATATACATGTAGAACTGTGTATAAAGTCAATTGATAATCTCAACTGTGATTACTTCCAGCAAAATGCATTGAATCAAAGTGTAAATAGAGTGTAATGCTATTGAAGAGATACATGCAATTTAAACTTTCTATTCTTATCATAAGTTAGTGAAAATGAAAAAAACAAATATTTGCTACTTTGTGGAATCGATCCAGCGACCGCAAAATCAAAAAGACCTTCACGTTACCACTAGGCCACGCATTTATAGAAAGTATTTTCAATGTATTATTGTATGTGGCTATATGCTTGAATGTATGAGAAAGGTCGTTAATTGAAATATTTGTCTAATTTTTAGTACGAAGACCACGTTAAATCAAAATTAATTAAATGTAAACGTGTACTACAATACTTGTAGAACATAATTTTAATCGGGTGTCTTTGGTTTAAGGTGGTTCACATACTCAAATATCCAAATTTTTATTGCATACTTTTTTTCTATATTCGACGATTTTACTGATGTCATGTAAGACAAGACTGTTGTGTAATTTGCGTATCTTCAAATATAATTTAACTAAATATCGGCGCGTCTTTTAACCACAATGAACCGCAATGAACCACAATGAACCGCAATGAACCACAATGAACTTTATTAAGATGATGAATGTTATTCAAAAGGTATAAAATTTAATTAAAGTTTAATTTAAGGGCAGACGCGACCTAGCATCCATTATTTTCAACTTTTTCCTATCTCCGCAATGTAAAGAATTCCATTTCTGTAATTCCAAATTTACATTTTCATGTTATTTGATATCTTTTATATGAATATATAGTTTCAGTTGAAAATGTAAACTACTACATTATCAATAAGCATTCAATTGCATTTTGCATGCTATTAAAAGACAAAATCAAAATATCTAACTCCAAAAAATGGCCTGCTAATTTGCACACTGATTTTTTGGCATTAACAAGTTTAAATGCAAATAAAGAAGAAATGTTATATCAAGGAAAATTATTTAAAACTGAGGAACGTCGCGTATGTCCATGATATATCTAAAAAAAATTCTGACGGCATGTTATGTTACAGAATTAATGCATTTTCAATTATGTATATGTATGTTCAGGTACACAGATCATATTTCATTCATTCAGAATTCAAGTATTTCAGTACATGTAACGCTTAGATGGTGGTATATTATAAATATGTAAAGCATGAATTAAAAAAAAATATATCTATATACATGTATTAGGTAAATTTTGATATTATATAAATATATCAGGTAAATATTATTATTTAATTAAAGCTGAATATAATTAGCTAAGTTGTCGTATTGTTTAATTTTTAAAGAAATCTGTCACTTTACATGACATTTGAAAATTTTTGATTAACTGGTTAAACAAGATAATTTTACAATTTTTGTCATCCTTGGATTAAATTTGTGTGCTTAAGATGGGCAGTACAACGTTACTAATAAACGATCATTCTAATTTATCGAATAAAAATCAAACAGAGGGATCAACTCTCAATAGTTCCAATGTCATAGACTCTTGATCAGAAAAGGGAATAAAAGCATTGTACGAAATTTAAAAAAAAAGTGTCATCTAGATTTATTTGATAACTAAAGATTGTACCATCCATTATTCTAAATGGTTCTGAACTATGGGAATTTTCAAATAACGCTATCATAGCGAGAGTTCTACTGAAATTTGTAAACTTCTTCTTCATCTTAAACAATTCACTCCAGATTTTATGGTATAAGGTGATCTTCAGGCACTTAGCATGGGGGGGGGGGTATTTGGGGCCTGCCCCCCCCCCCCACCACTTTTTCTCGCATCAAACATATACTTAAATTTACATATAAAAAATTATCATGGCAATGCCCCCCCCCCCCCCTTTTTTGGGAGTATGTAAAAAATTGAATCCAAAGGAAGGAAATTAACAGTATTATTGAAGTTATAGGTACACTACGCTAGTCCCCCCCCCCCCCCCCCCCCCCCCCCCCCGGATTATATTGATTAAGTGTAAGGTAAGAATTTCTTCACATCAATTATGACATCCCCTGTGTATTGTTGTTAGTAAACACACCAACAGTAGCTCTCGTGTATACAGGGCCAGTTAAATGACAGCAGGTGTAATAAAGCCTCCTAATATGTATTAGGGGTATCCAAAACTGGAGAGGGGAAGGGATATACGATACACCTTGTTGTTAATTGGGGATCTCTCTCTCTCTCTCTCTCTCTCTCTCTCTCTCTCTCTCTCTCTCTCTCTCTCTCTCTCTCTCTCTCTCTCCGTTAAACTGAAGTTACCACTGTACTTTGTAAATAACGACAGAATACTTCCTCTAATTACAGTTTATATATACACATACAGACACACGTTGCTGACATTTGAAACTTGAAAAATACGGCAAACCTGTTTTTTTTTCATTTCCATATTTAGATGGATAGTACAGTCATATTTGTGAGGTATTCCTATAAGTTGAATGTGTTGTCCTTATATTATAGAAACTTAAATACTCGTTATCCCTATATAAGGAAACAATCAATAGTTTGTTAGATAGTCAGATACATGTAACTATACTGAATTTTGTCATCCACTGCGTTCTTTGTCACCATCCCACCCACCCCTTCCTCCCGAGAATACACATCGCACCATATATCGTTAAATACACGGCTTGGGAGAGGGTTAATTGCTTTTCGGTGAAATTGTTGGGTGAGTACAGGAATAACTTCAGATAGCTTGCCCCTTTGTCAACTATAGCCCCAATCCAATACACTTTC
>CM065926.1:24953773-25401479 GCA_033439105.1 Magallana nippona
TATTTTTTTTTTGCTTGTCAAGATTTTTTGGATGAGTCTGGCCCCCACTTTCAAAAATGATGCTACGTGCCTGGCCTGTACTTAAGTTGCGAGCGAGAGAGAGAGAGAGAGAGAGAGAGAGAGAGAGAGAGAGAGAGAGAGAGAGAGAGAGAGAGAGAGAGAGAGAGATTGAATATTTGAAATACAAAGGACAAAAATCAAACAGTCAACTAATTGTCTATGCTTAAATTAGGAATTTGTTTTAATTTTTAATATTTACATTTTCCAGTGTATCTGTCTCTGATAACACTACGAATCGATTTTGTACTATACAGCCCAATAAATTAAAACGACGTATTGTTGGGGGCGCAAGCGGGTTTGCATGATTAATATTATAATATTTAATTGTACAACTGTTGAAAATTATATAAGTAAGTAAGTAAATCATTTATTATAGTGGCATGTGTATCAAATGAGAGTTTGAAATAGGTTGTCTTGAGATAAATATGTAATATTTGGAAAATTAACATTTTGATAAAATTCACTTCTGATATTGTATTTTAGAAGAAAGTGGAGTTCGTCCTCTATATTTATATATAAATATAAGTAATAAGGAATTATCGGGCTTTATTGGACTTGATCACGCCCCGACCGATATTATCACCTCATAATGATTTCTTATTCCTTAATTAAAAATGTATAATGTTGAGAGAGAGAGAGAGAGAGAGAGAGAGAGAGAGAGAGAGAGAGAGAGAGAGAGAGAGAGAGAGAGAGATCCTTACATGGACAGTTTACATATATAATTTTACAACCAATGCGAAGAAGGAATTAGGACTAATGAAAAAGCTCAAGTTTAAACTTAACCGCAAATTATCATCATTGTTGTATACTTCATCTAGGCTTCGGTTAGAATATACATCTGATGGGGAGGATTTTCTTTTATTAGAAAAAAATACAATTGGTTGCAGCAAGAATAGTCACTGGTCTTACCAAATTTTGCTTTTAAGGAATCACTTTATTTTGAAACTGTGTAGGATACATTATGTAATAGAAGGAAAGCATCTAGATTAAAAACAATGGCTGACCGAAATTATTTACCTACCTATGTTACGGATATTTTTTCAAATACGCGTTTTAATTCATCTAATTATCACACTAGAAATGCACAGAATTATTGTACATTGTATACCAAAATGTCTACAATCCTAGGAATCTTTATTTGTTCATACTTTACTAGTATACATGAATGGAATCCACTTCCATTGGATGTTCGTCAAATCGACTTCATTCGTTAAAAGAAACACCCCTGCGAATGTCATTGTCATTTAAATTTAGACCACGTGGTTTTATTTGACCCTTTCAGTTTCGCAGTAAAAATATTGCCTCGGGTTATAGTCTATATCCTATAACCTAGGTCTATATCCTATAACCAAGGTACATATAGTCAAATATAAAATCTAGACATGTATTAATTTTAAACTTTATCTTCATTAATTGGTAGATAAAATGAGTTCTAGAAATAAATGTGACAATAGAAAATATAACTATTTTTTATGTTGCAACAATTAACATGCTTATAGTAGCGATCCCCCCCTAAAAATTAATTTTCGATCCGCGCCTGCCCTAGTAATAGCATCAATAGTGAAACAGACTACACTATTTTATGCAGAATGTTCCTTCACAATGGCTTGATATACTATGTTTTTACATAAAAGACACCCATTCTTTTTTTAAAAAGCATGGTACTGCAATGCTATGATTTTATCAAGCAACCCAATGTTTATATTTTCAACCACGTGTAAAGTGTTGAACACGAACGATAACTCTGTTCTGAATATTATCGTTTAGTTTAAAAAACCGCTAGATGATGAAATAAGACATAGATCTTAATAGATTTTCATGTTTTTACATATATCAAAGTAAGATATGATACGAAAAACGACCATTACTTACGTATTTTGAGAATATTATCCGAACACTCATACTTCCGCTCAAAATTTCACAGGAACTGAACAAATCTCGGGAAAGTCTCGTGAACTTTCATTCGGGCATCTCTGGATTTATTACATACTTGGCAACTATAAAGAAAACATTCCGAACACATTCGCAGGGGTGAGAAAAGTCATGTGGAAAACCTGAAGATATTTATCACGATTTATCAAATGTGTTAATGCTTTGTTTAACGAAATATTTAAAATTCTAAATTTAAATATTGTAAACATTCGTGTTTAAATACTTTGGGATGACAGTCAATTAAGTATTAGAGATACATGTACATGTAACAATCATTTATTTTTATAAGTTCATAGCTATACTTTAAAAATAGTGAAAGATTTGCCCAGTCTAAAATTACATGTACATGTTTACGATGCTAACGCGGGTTTAAGTATTTTTTCTGCAATACCGCAACCTTCATATCCCGCTTGAATCATAACTAACGCATTTTATTGTTGGGATGCACTGAGCTCATATAAGAATTAGAATCCACATGCAGTTGTCAAATACATTAATATCACAATATGCTTCATCCACGCAAGTTTGGTTAATATTTGTAAGAACTTAGGTGGACATCACAGGGACCCTTTAACCTGCTCAAAAGCCTTCTAAAAACATTAGTATCAAGAAGATGCCTCTACCACCCAAACATGTTCCATGACCAGCACGATATGGCCATCCAAAGATATCTGCACCAGAATCTTTAACCTGCTCCAGCATCTGAAAACTCTGGCTCAAGACTTAATAAAGTGTGTCGAGACCATACATGTATCTATCAAAACATGGATCTACAATCTACATGGGACCAGTAATAACCTCATATAATTGCCACCACATTACACCTGCACCAAATATAACTCCAGTCTACAGCTAGCATCTAAAATTAATGTTTCAGATTTTGCAACCAAGTCTGTTTAGTCCTTAATTATCCCCAGAGAGACTATTTAAGCAAGTTTGGTCATGTTAAGATCAGTAATAACTTAGAAATGGGATTATGCTCCCAGAAGGTCCTTGATTGGTAAATGAAGATAACATTACATAACTATATCATGTATATATTTATTGTCATGAAGAGTATACAAAATACAATACAGTGAGTCAAATCTAGTAGCTGTACCCGTATATCGGGTAGTGTTAAAAAATAAAATGCCCATTCACTCAATAAAAACATTATAATGATCACCTAGACAGTACAGAAACAGCCGAGAAATAAAAACAAATGTAAAATGTAGATCATTGAAACCTACTGGATGGATCAACTGAAAAAATCTCCTTACAACAGGCTTCAAGGTACTGGTATCCACGGCCGTAGCGCACCCCTTTTGCAGTTGAGGCAAACGGTACATGTTTTTGCAGTTTAAGACTATAATTATCGTTTCGAAACAGAAATTAGGGAGAGTATTTCTAGAGAAAAGCAATAGAATAACCTCGAGGGCAAACATAAAGTAAAAATGTAAAAATAAAAAAAAATTACACTATAATATTAATGCTTTCTTTTGGCGTTTCATGCGGGTGTGAAGGTAGCAAACACTGCAGAAGAAAAAAACACACCATTTTTTCTGCAATGCTAGCTAAAACTACAAAGTTCATATGAAACACCAAAGAAAGCATTTTACTGTTTATGTTTACAACTATCTCTGAATCGTTTAATGAATTATACATAAAAAAGTTACTAAATTGCCGGTAGCTATATTGTCGATGAGAAAGTTACACAGAAGGAACAGCTGATTCTCCATATGTGAAGGCTACCACAGTAATTACAACTACTTGGAAGTCTGCGATCAGCCCGCGTGCAAGTCTGCATCCAAAACTTTTCCTCTCTGTGTCTGTCCAGTGAGGATTATGGTCAATAACCACTAACTTTACTCCCATGTCTACCAATTTGTGTTACTTGATATTTTGTAGGTGCGACCCATAATGGAACTATAGTCTGTCCCAAGTTATTGCTTCCATCACTTTTTGATGATTTTTAATAAAAATACACATACCTGTGAAAGAAATATTGTTGAAATAGATAAAAGGGAAAATATCCTAGATATCTTCATTGACACATTATCATTTTTCACTCATAAAAGTCCACATGAACGAAAACAAATTTCTAAAGGAGATTATAATGGGAAATGTTTACGTCTTTTCTCCATTCGGAATTACTCGGAACACCTCGCATAATTTTTAACGTTATCATCCGGGCTATTTCATGGCTGATGCAATGCAAAATCCCCGTAGACTTTCTATTTTGGATTGTGTATTGAAACCTGAAGCGGAAGAGGGGCGTTTTAAAACAGATAATCTGGACATTTTTCATATTAGTGGATGAACGTCGTTTGAGCACAAATGTATTTAATATGATTATCGAAATATCAAGCGAAAAGTGGTGGAAGCAAAAACTCGGGACAGAGTATAGTAAATTTGTCCGTGTCAGTGCTGCACTTGCACAAACTTAGTACTCCACTCTCAGCTAGATATGAGAATCAGCGGGTTTAATATGCATCGATACTGAACTTTGTATGGTTATCTTCCACATATTTATGTTTACAATTTATTTATTTTTTTTTGATAATGGTAAATTTGGCGTTTCAAAAGTGAGGCATTTGCCTCCATTGCGCTACGGCCGTGGTATCAATATAACTCCAGTCTACAGCTAGCGTCTAAAATTAATGTTTCAGATTTTGCAACCAAGTCTGTTTAGTCCTTAATTATCCCCAGAGAGACTATTTAAGCAAGTTTGGTCATGTTAAGATCAGTAATAACCAATAAACAATATTGGACAAGGAATTTTATTATACCTCAATATGATTATTCTATATAACGCGTCATCTGATTGGTCTACAGAGTCACATGACAGGGCGAACAAAACGTCGTGTCTTCCGGGAAACAAATATCGTGTCTCACATCTTCGGAAATCTCTGGATTTTTCATTCCAAAAGTATGAAAAAGCCAATATAAGCATACGATGTTGACAAATATGATTAAATCAGAAATATTTAAGCATTTAAATTCTCTTTCTACCATAAAAACCAATTTTACTATATTTGATTCGAATTTATGAATGAAATGAGAGATAATATAAAATAAAACCCAAACAATCACGACGTTATTGCTTTCGACAAGTCGAAAAATTATTAGAAATCGACGTATTTTGTATAATCATATGCTGTTCGGTATAATAAAACTTTTATTGCATGAATGTTCGGGAAATATGAAGATTTATTCCCCCATAAAAATCATATTTCCCTCGGGCATAGCCCTTGGGAAATATGATTTTTCTTGGGGGAATAAATCTTCATATTTACCGAACATTCATGCAATAAATGTATAATGACGAAAGGCGAAACGTAGCTAATGTGACCTTCTTTTTAGTAAAGATATCTTAAAGAAGGAAGATTCCCCAACTTACAAAGTATGAAAACCAGTTTTATAAACAGCTGTTCTTGCTAATACAAATTTACTCCCTATGTGATCTCCAGTTTATACCGATTTATTTCATAAAGTAATACATTTCATCAATAAGGGAATGTAAATATAAGTATTAAATGATTTATTTTTGACGTCGTCGTGACAATAAGTGCCGTCAGTTGAGCAGACAAATTGTATTGTTAAATTCAGTAGTATATTCTCACTATATATATCTATATAGACGAATAGTCAATGATTGTAATATTAGCTCGTCCGAAAAATATTGACCGGATAACATTTTTTTAATATTGACCGGCTAGGAAAAATATCTAGAGAATATTCCCTCTATTTCAATATATCGCTTCTGATTCGTTGATTCGTAAACGGTGACATCAGTAAGTCTTCGCGACTCCAAAACAAGGTGACGTCATAATGAGCAGTCAGTAAAGGCATGGACGCGCAATGCGACGGTTTGCTATCATAACGGATATAAGGATTTGCGAATTATTATTATTTACTCTGAATTTAGAAATGAAAATTCCCAAGTTGTCCCCAGTTTAGATGATGACGATCAATCTACAACTGAGGAAGCTTCAGCAGCTGGTTCAGGGGAGGACGCTTCCCACCAGGATAGAGAACATGAGAACCAACGGGAGAGGTGATCAATGATGATGAACCAGAGGATGATGTCAACAATGATGATGATGAGAATATCATCAATGATGATGTTGACAGTACTGATAATGACATCAATGAATCTGATGATTCCGGGGATGAAATGCCTTCCAGGGAAAATGACAATACACCTATTCCAGCCCCAAGAAGATCTACCAGACAAAGAAAAATGCCGGCATGGACAAAGGAGTTTGTATGATGAACCAAACACAACCAGATTGGTTGCAAAGAGCAGTATTTGTGAAAGGATTGTTGAATGATGGTTCACTACGAGACATTGACCAAAGTAGATGTCAGATGGCTTTACTTAACATTGTGTCTGCTTCTACGTGTTCTAATACATGAATTTTTAAATTGTAAATATATGTATTTTATGCCGTGATACTTTTCAGATATATGTAGCTTCCCAGTTGAATGATGTGGAAGTCATTCTGCGACAGAGTAAATTTAGATCCACCCTTTTTTGTACATATATCCTAAGGGCAGTGCTTGATCATGGTTTGGTCAGTTGATATTTGTGATCTTGGTTTTTATTGGTTGTTTGTGTCAGGTTGAATTTGGTTGGTTTGTATATTTTGCTTTATGTGTTTTACCGCCAAGTTTGACAACCTTTGTCTGGACATTGACCAGAGCAGACCTATATTTTACAAATTGACTTACAATTGAATTCTGGACCAGAACTTGTTTTTTTCTGAGTCGATGTCAATGTCAATTATATTATCAATTATATTATTATCTCACCAAGCATCCAGTGTCATGAGCCTATCCATAGAATGGGCTAATATGAATATGAATATAGTAAAGTCACTGTGTCGCAAATAAATTCATTATTATAACGAACCTATACAGGCATCTTTGTTATCGTTCAATGAAACAAAGACTGTAACAAAATTTAGGTACAACATCTGTAGACTAAAATCTATGGTCGGCGGATCATAATTAGAGACCGTTTGATGCCGACGTTTTTTTTAAAATAGACTGCGCAAAATTGAATTTGTGAATTCTAAGTTGAGCTGAGAAAATTACAGCGATCTGTTTTCTGTAATCATTTTTTTATTTTTGGTTTGCTTCTTCATATTGACTGTGTTTTCGGGCAACATTGATTATATTAGCCCCCTTGGGACGAACATATTGCCATCCGCCTCGCGTCGGGCAATATTTCGTCCCTCGGGGGCTAATACCGAGCGCAGCGAGAGGCGGGCGAAGCCCGCCTCGCGAAGCGAGGCTTAATGGTAACACGTATATACAAGAAAATCAGTGAAAAATGAGAGTTGAATCTGGGGTACTAAGGGCTAAAAAAATTTCTTCCAGCCATGGGCGCCGCCATATTGGCCGCCATTTCGTTTTAAAAAGTTAGCTCGATCATCAAATGACTTGCGCTTATCGATGTTTATTGCCATCTAAATCCTATTACAAACTTTTCAATGAAAGTAATTAAGATGGAAATAATTGACTATGCAAACTATACAACTTTAAACAGTGGTTTAATAAAAAAAAAATACGACTAGCTTCACGTATGTCTTATCAAATTATTAGATGGAAAATAAAATCAGTACTATTAAGGAATCGATCTTTAAGAGACTGAATAAAGTACAAAAAATTCAATTCGTCAACTTGGGAAAATTATAAGCATTGAAAGAAGAAATATATAATTCTCGGAATCAAGAACTTTTCATCGGCTATTTCCGAACTCAGACTAAACTTTTACGTTTTACGTATGAAACATGACGTCATAATGCAGACTGACTACTCGATGTTTAGTTTAACTTTGGCTTATGATTTGAGTAAATAGGCGGATCCTACTGTGTGCGTTTCAAATAATTTTTTTCATACAAAAAAATCAAACTGTGTTAAATCTGCGCTCGGTCCAACGGTCACACCGTTTACATATTATAATCAATGTTACCCTCAACCCCAGTCAATATTTGTATGATATTTACATTTGTAAATATGCATCCTTATATGAACCTATAGAATAACGAAAACGTTCAATTCTGTGTGAATTTTTTCATGACGTCACAATGGTTATCGCACGCGCTTATCGCTTGCATTATATCAAACGTAAAAACACTAATATTTACATTCCACTGTGTTTTTCCATTGAATTCTGTGATCTTGAAATGCCTCTAAATGCAACAACCTAATCACTGCGTATGAATTTACATGTAATTTACATAAGTAGTTCCCAAACATTGATTTCTATGTTATCAGTTAAAAAATATATTTCATACATGTTGTTAAAACACTATGTTCTACAATTATGCATTAATAAAATTGATTTTATTGTACAAGCAAAATTTCAAGAGTTATTTTTCATGGATTATATTTTCATGCTCATCCCAACAGTCTATGTGATAACCAGTTTAAACCGGTTCTAAAAAACAGCTGTTCTTGCTGTTACTAATTTACTCCCTCCGTGATCTGCAATTTATACCGATTTATTTTAATAAAATAATTGATTTCATCAAAAAGGGAATGTAAATATAAGCATTAAGGTAGAGACGGATAACAATCACTTGATTGACAGATTTCGCTAATTAGCACGAGCCGTTTTTCCGGATTTCTGAATGCCGTCAGATATATATCTCCGTTTACACATTATTGTCCATCGTAACAAAACGGTCCTGCCGACGCCTGCCGGGGAAAACACGCCTGCCGAGAAAATCTAGACGCCTGCCGTTTACCTGACGGATTATTTTGATTTTTTCTTTGATATTTTATTTTACTTAACTAAATTATTGATCATAGAAATAAAAAGTTGACTTTATATTGATTATTTAGCTCAAAATTAGCAAAAATGTTCAATGTTGGTAAAGATAGATAACTCTTACGTAGAATTTTTACGCCTGCCGAGGAAATCTATACGCCTGCCGTTTAATTGATGGATTATGTTAATATTTTCTTTGATATTTTATTTCACTTATCTAAATAAATGATAATACAAATAAAAAGTTGATTTTATATTCTTTAATTAACACAAAATTAATAAAAATCGGCTAAGAAGAAGTTCTTACGCAGAACTCATACGTCCGCCGAGAAAATCTATACGCCTGCCGTTTATCTGATGGATTATTTTAATATTTTCTTTGATATTTTATTTCACTTAACTAAAAATATGATAATAGAAATAAAAAGTTGACTTTATATTCATTAATTAACACAAAATTAGTGAAAATCGGGTAAGTAAATAACTCGTACGCAGAACTCATACGCCCGCCGAGAAAATCTATACGCCTGCCGTTTATCTGATGGATGATATTAATTTTTTCTTTGATCTTTTATATTTCCCAACTAAATTAATGATCAAAGAAATAAAAAGTAACTTTATAGTCATTAATTAACAAAAAATTAGTAAAAGTGTTCAAAGTCTTTAAACAAGACGAAGAGTTCTTACCCTGCTTACGCCCGCCGAGACACTGGGTTGTACGCCTGCCGATTTAGTCATTTATCCATGCCTTTTTACTTCAGCTTTCCACATAGTTATCGTTATATCGTATAAGTGTTTTGATACCTTTATTTTTTTGTTGTTGCAAATAATTGAATATATATTAAAAACTCGAATTTTAAGATTATAGATAATCTCGAATGTTTCGAAGAACCCTTAAAATATGCATGTATTTTATTAACGTGTAATTAAAATATTTTTTGTCATCTATTTATTCTAAAAGTGGTGTCTGAAATAAGAATGGAGGTATATATGAATATATATAATGCACTGTTAAGTTCAGAAATACGCTTGGGGTTTTTTCCAATAGCTACAGTGTCATACTGCAAATATTGTGTTTGGTGTACATGTAAATACAAAATGCAAGACACGTAATGTAAATTTGTATTTACACCAACTCAATCAATTCAAAAGGTACAATTCGACAATATTATTCCTTTAGAGAAGTGGACTGGCATAGCCTTTCTTTATCCATGTATGAAGGCTATATCATGTAATCTATAAAAAGAACAGGCTAACGTACTTGTATAACATTCCAGATTTTAAAAATATTTATTCTCCTAAATTCGTAATTTTAGTAAATGTATATGGGGAAAAGTTAGACGCTTTAAGCAAAGGGCATGAATATTTTAGTACACATTTAGTTCTGTACAATGTTAGTAACTGTTTACATCTTGAAAAACTTGTTCGTCTCTAGATGTAAGACTTTCACTGCCTAGTTCACCAAACTATATCTAAAACTTCAGGTCCTGGTTCTGTTTCGCCGCGTATTTAAAAACAAATATTAAACAGATCATTCATAAGCTTGTAGCAAAATTTACATTGCATGATATCAATGTGGCGAGTGCGGCTGGGGCTACAAGTCCAAAGATAATTAGTGATCGTTGCTCTACCTATACACGTGTATTCCCGTGTTAGTTTCTTGTATATTCTGTGTGAATTGAACGGTTTTTTGTCTCTAAAGAAACAATAGACCTTTTCCTACCTGTATATTGGAAGACGACCGTGAAGCACACCTTGTACACAAGCCCCCCCCCCCCTCTCTCTCTCTCTCTCTCTCTCTCTCTCTCTCTCTCTCTCTCTCTCTCTCTCTCTCTCTCTCTCTCTCTCAAATGTTTTAGGTAACTAGGGAAAATAGTTATAAACGAGTCGATATACGAAACACAAAAAGTTATGTTTTAAGATATTATGTATAGTGTACGAACTTACACCAAATTATCAATCGAAAAGGACTTTTAAAACCTTGCAGTAGTACACTTTTATTATTCCCATTGATAGAGCAGGGTCGCTATAACAGGATTATCAGGGTTTCTGACACTTATATGTAACTTATATGTAATCTATATGAAATTGAAGACGAATACCACTTTATCCTTATATATCTCATGTACAAACACTTAATCAAAAATATTTCTGGTTTATAAGCCATCAACTAGTCAAACTTACACCTACGTCTCTTCATAAAACGTATATACTATTAGTCTATTCATAACCGTAAACATATTTATAAAATAAAAAAATTATTTTGTAAGGGAAAGTATTATTCATTATTATCTATACAAAACAGTCCAGGCGTATAACCAAGAATGTTGACATGAGTTGAATCATTTTACAACGTTAATTATTGAACTGTGGTGTTTTTTCTGCATTAAAAATTGAGACCAAAAGTCGTGAAAATTTAACCCGGCACATTTTTCAACAGCTTGGTAAAAAAAAAAATCTTAATACTGATAACCTTAAAATAAAGTATATACTATATATGTAGCTGCAATAATGTAACCACCTTCGATATATTTTCATCTGCCCCCCCCCCCCCCCCAAAAAAAAAAAAAGAAAAAGAGAAAAACAACACACAAACGAGAGTGCTACATTATTGAAGCTATAATGCATATATTGACTGTGTTGAATATTGAATCAAACCACAGAGTTCTGATTTGATTTGGTAATTTCTCTATAACTTTGTTGTTTTTTTTTTTATCAGATTACTTATTTTCGAGTAAGATTTCGGACTTTTGTTATCCTTCCAATTCGTGTGTCACCTGTTTGGTTTTTTTTATGTTGACTTGCACGATCACAATAATTAAGACTTAAAAAAGCAGTGGATTTATAGTAAATTTTGCAAATAAATGCTTCTGTATATAAACTTGAGCGGGGAGATGATTGATCATGCATTCACTTAATATATTATTTTGTTCCATTTCTTCCAAGGACAGAACAGGTAAACAGGGACAGATTAAGTTTGTGTCTAATTGAAAATTGAAAAGCCTACGGATTTCATAAGGTAGTGGTCTGCCATTTTTTCTTCAATGAACAGAATAGGTCATCACTGGAAAGGTTAAGCATGTATTGGGTTTCAAAAGTCTATGGTGGGGTATCATCCAGTCTATGTTAGATTTTCTTGATAGAAGAGGACGGTTTTTAAAATGTTTAAACTAATACCCCCCCCCCTCCTTTCCCTTGTATGGAATAATTGTCCGCTACCAAATATTATACATGTAGTAAAGAAAATAATGAGCAAGTTACTTTGTAATTAGTACATTATTTGTACATGTAATAAAATGAGATAAAAATACAATAATCTACATGTACATGTTCAGATTGTGACAATGGTCCCGTTTCCTTTTTCCAAAACACTGCGTTTAACCGTTTGAGGGATAGTGAAGTGAATGATTGTATTTCATACGGAAAACATCTGCACATGTCAATATGAATGCATGCAATATTATTTACTTTTTTATCAAAACATTTCTCGACCTACGATTAATTCTGTTCAGTGTGATTCATTAAAATTGTCGGAATGACATTTTGCATTCAACATGTTCAAAGATACCGATCTGCATAGATTGTGTTCATTTATGACTTGGAAAATTTTGACTTCAATATGAAATCAATAGAATGTGAATGTTGCAGTGACACACTTACCGACTCGCTACAAAAATAACAAAATCTGTCTATATGTTTGCAAATTATTGGCACATATGTGTTGTGCATGTCCTATCAATTTATTTTTCCTGCACATTCAATCCCGTTTGCTTGATAGTTTTCTCTATATTTTTATTTAAAAATGCATGTACTAGAACAGTTAAACAAAGTTCAACTACACATAAGTATTTTTTTTTCTCTCGATATTTGTAATGTTTTCCCGTTCATGAAGAGAGAAAGAAAGAGAAGGCAGTGGATGGAAAAGACGGAGAGAGAGAGGAAGTGAACGAAGGAGGGGAGACAAAGAAAGAGGGAGAGAGAAAGTGATGCATATTTATAGATAAACATATTTGTATACATATACGCTTGTATGATTCTAGCAGTTATCAAAATATCGATAAAATAAGAAGACGAAAACATTTAAGTAAAACGTTCCTTTTTACATATATATTTTTCCATAGTTTCCGAATTAATTTAGGGAATATATTGGAAATCTCAAGAAAACGGCTTCAGTTGACTCCTTGCTGAGAATTGACTAGCAAACAACTATATATGTACACGTTTCCAAAGCCCTCTCTTTTATTATAAGGGTTTCCAAATATAGGAAACCACTGATATCACGATTCCTGTTGGTTACCACTTTTTGAAACACGATTTTTCATCCAGTATTCAGAAAAACATTAATTAAAACAGGATTGGTCTATAGACCAAAAGATCGTGGAACAGTTTTATAGATCGACTCTCGTGATCAGTAAACTGCCGTAGACTAGGATACTTCAATATCAATGTTCTTGCTGACAATAACAATTTAATAACAAATAGATGTTACTATAACTCATGAACCTCCATCAAATATCTATTTCAGTCACCATTCATTAATTTTTTGGGGTAGATATAAGAATTTTTCTTTGGCTTTGTAGATGATTTTCACTCGCATACTTTTCATGAGCTGATCTAATTTAAACATATTTTACGACGATATTTTGACGATTCAAAAGGATTGGGCAACAGGCTAAGCCTATGTACACCCCTCTCCAAAACAAAAGGTCAAGCAGTGGTCATAATAAATAATTTACAAATTTACAAACCCACCACCTCATTTATACCCACATACATACAAACATTAGAATGGGGTTTTTATGATCCAGCCCATTTGAAAAGAACAATAAATAAAAAAGAGTACTTATAAATAGCTAAATATATTATGATAATAACTAAATAAGTTTAAGCAGTGTATCTTTAGAGAGTCAAAAGCGCTTAGAAGCTCTGATATAACTCTAAACATAAGAAAATATTTTACAATTTTTAAAAGTTGCATAAAAAGTCAGAACTACCATAAAGAATATAGTTGATATGAAAGGGCACATTAATGTCATGAGGTTGCTTAGAAAGTTCATCTCTTAGTTGAGTGTATCTTGGACATTCAAGAAAAATGAGCTGATCTAGACGGGGGTCGGGGGTGGGGGGTGGGTGGGTGGAGTTCCGCCCCCCCTACCCACCCTGGAAAAAATCTAATTTCTTAAATTTACGTGGTAAAATTACCAAAAATATGCTTTGAACCCCTCCCCCCAGACAAACCTGAATATTCCCCCTAAAAAATATTCTGGATGCATGCATGATTCTTATTACGTTTTAATATTATTAAAAATCTAATTGTTATTTCTTAAATCGTTTACTTGGTTGAGTTAAATGAAATACTGTTGGAAAAACCACGATCATCCATTTTTGCGTAAAGCGAAAAAATAAATAATCCATTAATATAGGTATTCGACAAGCGTAAAAGCCTGCACATATATATTCCTTGTGTGTTTCGTATAGACTTGTTCATAAATCTTTCACTGAATTATAATTTATCATAAAAGCTTCATTGACAGGCATTATAATCAAATTATTATGTTTTATTAAATTAAAAAAAACTGGGTCAAACTTAAAAGGGATGATATACGGATTATATCAAACTAGTATCAACCGAATTCATGTAATATGATAATTAATCACAGCAATAAGTACAGTTCTGAAAATAATTATAAGGCAAAATTTTAACTCTATAGCCGTCTGAAGTAATTCATAAATTAGTTCATACAAATAAAAATGACATAGATAAAATGGCAGGCGTGTATCTTAAATCGACTGTCGCAAGAATTCTGCGTTAGAGTTTTCCCTTTATTTTTAAGTCCTTCGGGCATTTTTTTTCTAATTTTGCGTAAAGAAATGAATAAAAAAAATCGCCTTTTTATATATGCTAATTTCTTTAGTACAGTGAAATAAAATAATAACATATTTTTTTTTAATAATCCATCAGGCAAACGGCAGGCGTATACTTTTCTCGGCGGGCGTATGAATTCTGCGTACGAGTTATCTACTTACCCGATTTTCACTAATTTTGTGTTAATTAATGAATATAAAGTCAACTTTTTATTTCTATTATTATATTTTTAGTTAAGTGAAATAAAATATCAAAGAAAATATTAAAATAATCCATCAGATAAACGGCAGGCGTATAGATTTTCTCGGCGGGCGTATGAGTTCTGCGTAAGAGTTATCTTCTTAGCCGATTTTTATTAATTTTGTGTTAATTAATGAATATAAAGTCAACTTTTTATTTGTATTATCATTTATTTAGATAAGTGAAATAAAATATCAAAGAAAATATTAACATAATCCATCAATTAAACGGCAGGCGTATAGATTTCCTCGGCAGGCGTAAAAATTCTACGTAAGAGTTATCTATCTTTACCAACATTGAACATTTTTGCTAATTTTGAGCTAAATAATCAATATAAAGTCAACTTTTTATTTCTATGATCAATAATTTAGTTAAATAAAATAAAATATCAAAGAAAAAATCAAAATAATCCGTCAGGTAAACGGCAGGCGTCTAGATTTTCTCGGCAGGCGTGTTTTCCCCGGCAGGCGTCGGCAGGCGTGTTTTAGTATGACCCGTAACAAAATGGCCGACGGGGCAGACGATTCAGAGTCGAAACAAATACCACGAATAAAAGGCAAGTTTGCAAGTCGTATAAAATCATGGCTGTCATCTAGGTTAAAACATATGAACAAGAAAAGGGATGTAGGTGAAATACAGAACGACCATGGCTACTTCTATGACGAAAATGCCGCCTGTCCACCGGCCCCGTCGCCGGTCGATGTGCCTGACGTTGCTTTGCATTTGGATGTCGAAGACCACGATTCAGGAGATGTCAGATGGTATGATGGAAGAAGAACTGTGGAAATTAAACATCTAGCCGATCAACTGTATTGTTGTAAATGCCGGTCACCTTTACACCTCTCTGACATACTGAATGAAACAAGATATGGACTCGGCAGCGTGTTTAGCATTATCTGCAAGAATGGCTTGTGTTGCCATACGAATCAGGTGTCTACTGGAAAAAGGAACAGCAAATGTGCTTTTGACATAAACACATAAGTAGTCATCGGTTAGTATTCAGAATCTGGTCATTAATTTTCACCATCATCTTTTGATCGTATGATTTCAAAGATTCTCTTCAATTAATTGGGGCACGTGCATACTTCATACATACATGCATACATGTACAAGTACATAGATTTATGGGTCCAACAAATCCAACATTATGCATCTGCATTATTAATAATTTGTATATAACCTACCTAGTAATCTTAGTTATTCATAATATCTATATTTGAGAATAATTAAGTCATTCACCTTCCTCTAATTAGTGCATGGTCGAGTATGCATGTGTATTGCCTTGCTATATATAAAATGTTTATTGCAATTTCTCTGTGTTAAATCATGGGTATATTTGAAAATAATTAAATCATCAAACTGTACAAACTGTAAAAAAAAAAAAAAAAAAACTGCTGAAGGGGTGCTACTTGTATAAAATTTCATTTAAAAAAAAGAAGATTTAATTATCACAAACTGTATTTATACAATATTGATACACGTTTTTTCTATTCTTCCTTTTTTTTTTTTTTTTTTTTATCACAAATGAATTACTTTTACAGACATGATTCATTCTGAAATGGGTCCATCTCATGTTGTTAGCTTTTTAAGTGCATGCAACATCCCACCAATAGACCCAAGATGAAAGAAGAAATTTATCCTTCTTTTGAAAGACAGGCATCAGAGTCATGCAATAATGCATTATCTGAGGAGTGTGGAGCCAGAGTGTTGAGCCAGATAAGCTTGAGTGCAGTTTTGATGCTGGGTGGCAAACGAGGGGATCTGGGTGGCAGTACAGTAGTAACTCAGGTATGTGATAAACCAAGGCTTCTGTTATATGTTATATATGAATTAGATACAAGATAGTTAACACTATAGGGCTAGCTATTACATGTATAAGTGACAGTGAGATAATGCTTCATGTAAGATGTTCATGTCTTTGAACAACAACTATATTCTTCAATATGTACATTTACTGTCACCTGTGAGAAGCCTTGTCATGATCATATACAATTACATGACATTGTGTATATTTTATATTACATGTATTAATTATAATAAAAAAATATTGACATTCTGATTTTAGTACCTTATAAATATTTTTATGTATATTTTTGCACTTGAGGATGATATAAAACTAAGTCCCCCCCACCCCCTTTCCCTTTTGACATCACGTTTATGACATGAATAGAAAAATCTGAGTAAATCTTTCTGTGATGCACAAAATTATTTATTTACTTACTATAATTTTAATTTCATGTACATTTGATCAAGAAATTATATGCCATTGTTCTAGTGAATGACAGTCATAGAATTGCATGATTGATGAAATGGTGCATACTCGTGTGATTGCATTTTAGGACATGCTAGTCTTGTCGGAGTAGAAACTGGTAAAATCCTTAACTTTGATATGAGGAATAAGAAGTGCAGCACCTGTCAATATTACTCTGGAAGGAATGAAACTGTCCCTAACCACAAATGTAACTCAAACTGGAGAGGTAATTACACATATTTACCTTCCACATAATACATATTTTGTTTGCAAAGTGAGTGGAAAGCACACTATAACACAGACGGGAAGGTGACAAAGATTAAATGAGCTTTATTTTGACACAAAAAACATAGAACACCACTGAAGTGATGATGGTTGTTGCTTCTCCAGTGACTCTTTCATTTATTTGAACTTACCCTAAGTGTGGTACATTAATTTTGCAATGTGCAATAATCTGTATATCAATATTTAAATGGGTTGTTTAAAATTTCTTAAAATCATAGAACATATTGACTATTGAGATAAAATTTGAAACATTCTACTGTTAAATTTATTAGGCTCCAACAAGGCCATGGAACCAGACATGCATGGCCTCAGCCATGTTGAGGAATCTTCAGACCCATGGATATGAGGTAAATGCACTTCATGGAGACAGTGACTCGACAACAATGGCCAGATTAAAACCAGAGTTTAAGGATTTACAGAAGAAAAATGACAGGAATCACTTTAAGAAAAATCTCTCAAAGGACTTCTACAAACTTTGTAAGACTTATTAAGAACTGAAGACAGCAGGAGTTATTCCATATTTGACTCGTTGCTATATGTACCCAATCTCCAGTAAGTGTACTACACCAGAGGAACTTGCCAATAAGTTGGGAGTTATTGTGCCCCATCTGTATGGAGACCATAGTCATTGCCATTCAGCAACATGGTGTACAGATCACAAAAACACCATCAACTTACAGGTCAGATTATTTATATTTTATAAAAAAAAATTCAAAAATTTATGTTGCATAAATGAAATATTACTAAGATGTATATTTATTTGAATATCGTAAACCCATGGCTAGTGAAGATGTTTAAATACAGGAATGTAAATATTAAGACAAAGGTTGATAAATGTTTCTGTAAAGATATCTTAAAATTATTCTAAAGAAACATGTACAGACAGTGGTGTGCCATACCAATGAATATTTAATCAATGTGTACATCTTTGTTATTTAAGGTACAAGCACCTACCTCAAGGCAAACCACTTCACAATGAAGCTTTAAGAAATGAGTTGAATGAGACCACTAAAAGGTTGCAGAAAAGGGCATCAGAGTTGATATGCATGGACTCAACTCAAGCAAAAGAAAACTTCAATAATATTGTTGCGAGTAAAGCACCTAAGAATAGGTATGACAATCTGGGGATTAGTCTAAATGTCACTACTGGTTCGAAGCATTGTCACAGTGATTTTAAACTTTATTGAAATAAACATATACTGTATGTCAAAATATTTTGTACAGGTCTTAAGGAAACACATGCCCTTTGGCCAATCGAGTATCAGCTGCAGTTTTACAAAAGAATATTGGATTTATGTATGTCAGTAAGGTACCTAAATCATTAATTTTCTTTAAGGTTAAATTGTTTGAAATGCATAGGTACACATGTTGATAAGCAGTCTTAGGCATTTTGCTTTGTAGCTGAATTGTTGCTTGTTCAAATCCTCATGGCTGCTTGATTCTATTTTGTATCGACCTCTCTCTCTCTCTCTCTCTCTCATTTCTCTTTCAGTCAGCAAGTAATTTCATTTATTTTACCATAGAATTACACCTCATATTGTATATATACAATTTACAGATCAATGAAGATGCAATGCTATCACCAGGAAAAGTAACAAAGATAAAAGGAATGGTTATGGACAAAAGAAAGATGTGGCATAAAAGACAGAACTCAAAATGCAGACGCCTGCAGTTAAAGGTACGTACATGAAAATCTGAACATATGAATATTATTTCTAAAACATAAGTTATCAAAGATTTCTGATTACAGAGCTCATGCAAGATGAGGCATCTTAATGAGACCACCATTATTATATTAAACCAAAAACATAGTTAATGATCTATATTACAATACTGTGCTGTATGGTATGATACAATATCATAATATGTCAAATGAACAATATAGTACTGTATGCTACAATATAATATCATAAAATACTAAATGTATTATATATTATACAATATGATATTGTATTTTATTATATGATATACAATATAGTATTGTATTATATGATACAATATTATACAATTATAGCCTTTTGATAAGGTCAATACATGGTTTATAAACCTGATGAGAGAATATGGACAGAGGACAAAGTTCGAGGTTGATATTCTCTCATCAGGTCTATATAAAACCATGGATTGACTGATATTAAAAGGCTATAATTGTTTTTTTTATAATCAATCATAAACCGATTCTCCTTAAGAGTATAACACTTAATTTTGCTTCATTTGATTTCCTTTTGTGATGTTTACAATGTTGCACATGCCAAAACCAGAATTTTGTCATGAAAATCTATTTTTAGTATATTAAGGTTTATAAAATTTCTATTTTTAGTATAGTAAGGTTTTAACAAAATCTATATATTACTTTTCAGAAAAAGAATTTCCAACAGGAGACAGTGAAGACTGTAAAGTAGGGACAGACATATCAGACCAATTAATGCAAGTGCTACAATGTCTCCAGACATTGAATCGATTCCATCCATATCAACTCTCTCCAAGACGACAACATTTGTTGTTTTCGACATTGAAGCAACAGGATTGTCACAGTCCTCGGACATTACACAGCTTTCTGCATATGATGGCAAAGATTCCTTCAATGTTTACATTGATCCGCGTCAGCCAATAAGCCAAAAAGCATCTGATATCACAGGACTGTCTTACTGTTTCCAAAAGAATCAAATGTATCATTATGGAAAAGAGATAGACAGTATTCACATCCATCAAGCCTTGCTTAGTTTTTTAGATTTTCTTAAATCAAAGAGCTGCCCTGTCCTCATAGGACACATCATCGTATGATGTTACAATTTTGTCCAGATTACTGGAAGAGTTTGGACTTCTTGCTGCATTTCTACAGTTAATTAGTGGATACACATAGACACTTTAAAACTAGCAAGGAAAGTTTTCTCCAAAAGTGAAATTCCAAACTACAAACAGTCCACTCTGGTTAAAGCATTTCTTGGAAAGGACTCTGATGCACATAATGCCTTAGAAGATGTGAAAAGTTTATACCATTCGTTTGAAAAAAACTGAACGGTCATTGCAAAAATATAGACATATTTCCCTTTCATTTGGCAAATTTGGAAGCCAGCTATGCATGTGGTTTTAGAAAAGAAAATTTCAAAGGCTGTAGCAAGACAGCTTGCAAACTCTGGACTTGGGTTGAACCATTTACATCTTTCATTCAAGAGGGATCGGAATTGTGTTAAAAGTATTCTTCAGGAGCGTGGTTTTAAAGGGGAGACCATACACTGTATCCAAACTTTCTTTGAGGGCACACATTCAGAAGAATAAGATTGTTTAATTGTTAAGGCCAAAGATTACAAATATGTGTACAATCTATATATATACTAGTACTTGGCCTTTAATTCTGATGTAAAAAACAAAATGTTTCAAATATTTGATGAATCTTGAAGTACTTCTTTTGAAAATTGATAATTTTGATTTTTTGTTGACTTGAATTTTTTTATGATTCAATTTTATATTGCAACATATTTATAAACTATAAGATTAATTTAAATTACATGTTAAAGTCTTATTTTATAAAATTAGTAAATTTTAATCTATTTTGACATTTCTTTCATTTTTTTGGTGACAAACAGTGTAGTTATCTGAAAATATGGAATGATTATTATATATATTTAAGCTTTTAAGTGCAAAAAGGTCACTAAAGCAATTTTTGGGTTGGATGATAATTATTAGTTTTACTTAACAGCAAATATTGTATTTTAAATGATTTATTACACAGAATTTACATATATTTGTTGCAAAGTTTCCAATCAATTTTTTGTATTTATGACTGATAACAGTAATTCTTCAATAATGCATCTATAGTGTTGAACAGGGTAAGGCTTCATAAAAGTTATGGCAGCCTTAAGTTGAACTCCATTTGGGGGTATTATTTTTGCATGAAATTTAAGATATGTATTGACTAACTATATTGTGGAGTAAAATGAGAAATTTGATGGATATTTTTTTCTCAATCCAATGAAAAGCATGACTTTATGTGTATTGCAGATCTGATATTTCATGCAAATTTGACCATATAACTTCGGTATGGTGTTTCCAATTTTTCATACATATCTTGCCAAATATGAAAATGATATCAAATTTTAACTCATATATTGAAGGACTTTTGAAAATATATATGACAAATGATCTCAAGTGTTCCAATAAAAGTTTTACAGCCATTCTTATACGGTCGTATCGACTTATTTTATCCGACTTTTTCAGGGGTTGGAGGAGGTCATATTGAAATTAACTAATTTTCTAAATCTAGCTTGATGACTTTGCCCAAGATTCTAGTATAATTTAATACAATGTTTCAGTTCATACATATATAAAATCTAGAAAATTTCAATGGGTAGTTTTTTTGGTGGCAACCTATCAATCTCTAACTGTCGGCGCATCAATAACTGCCGTCAGTTGAGCAGACAAATTATCATAACCGGCGTTATTCAAATTTGTTTGCTCAGCTGACGGCAGTCATTGACACGACGTCAAAAATAAATCATTTAATTAATGCTATATTATTTTAATGATTCTAAACAGTTTTCCTTTTTCAAACGTAAATATAAGTAATAAACAGCAATGTTAAAAAGTTCACCGGGATATGAAGTTGGTTGGTACGTGATCAAATCTACTGAGAAGCCCTTCAGGCTTCACAGGTTTGATCACGCGACGTGTAACGCACGTTATTCAATTTGTCTGCTCACCTGACGCATTTATTCATGACGACGTCAAAAATAAATCATTCAATGCTATATTATAGAGATTCTGGTCGGAAAAATAACAAGAAAAGACGTGCATTACATTGGTCTTTTTATTTACCCAGGATATAATACAAATAATTCTAAGAGTAAAACATTACTTTTAAATTATTAAATAACTAAAAACTTGCTATGTAGGGACCCATTTTAATATCAAAACTGTACTTGAAGTAACAGTACACTCATAATGTTATGTTTTACATATTTACTAACAAAAAACCATGCATTATCTGGGTTTTTTAAAAGAGAAAAGAAAATCCTCCCTTCCCCATCTATTTTTGAAAGAAAACTGGTTTACAAAGCAGAGGCTTTGTGTGGCTCAAGTAACTGTTACTATTGTTAATATTACCCTTATTAACTCTCCTTGTTTAAGGACTACAACCTTACTTTTGACAAAAATGAAAGTCCCTGGACTAAATGAGTGTTACAAGTTTGACAAAATTTGGTTATAGTTTCATAAGATATTGCTCATGTTCCAAGTTTAGACACACATCATAAATGGCCATAAATAATATATAATGACTATAAATAATGTAAAAATGAAATTGCCAAAATCAATCATGACAATGTCCTTTAAAAGAAAATTATGAAAACTTGTAGTAAAAGAACAGCTACCTATTTATAAACAAACCTATAAATACAATCAAAGTACATGTACATTCATTATTAATTTTGTTAGAGCTTAGGCCAGTGGACTGAGTCACTCGTGATGTCAAAAGCGGGTGAGCTAAAATGACGAAAAAATACCACTGTTCTACATCATATTATTTTGAATAATTAAAACATGAAAAAAGTCTACAACTAGACCGCAAACTGCCACAAGAATTCCACTCAAACAAGTACATTCACACTTCATTCACACTGATAGCACCAAACTCGGAGAACAACACACTCCTAGGCAGTCTCCCCAGCAATCCAGCTGGCTAGTGTATATAGCTGGAACTTTTTTGTGTTTTCATATATACATGTACATGTATATAGGACTACAATGCTGTAAATAAAGAGAATAAACTATACACATGAATGATGTGTAAGTCAGTGACTTTGTATATTATAGTTTCTGAGCAGATCTAAAAGTCTAATATTAAGTGAAACTGTTCTATGATGTTTCATCATAATATTTAACAAAAGTACAGCAGTCGGTGAATTGGTGGGATTTTGTGCATCAGCAGTGTGTCACACAACTCTAGCTGTCCGTCCTTGAATCACTAGAATTTCAAATTCAAATGTATAAATACACCATGCTTGATATTTTCAAGCTCCAGGCACCAGCTGCAGTGAATCCCATAGATCTGTTTCAATACTAGAACTCCAAGGAGTATGTCACAGAATGTTGCTTTATAGACATTTTTCTGTAGTATGACATGGAGTTAGATATTTTGCAGACTTTAGCATGCATACACATAACAGCTGTTATGTGTCAACTGGTTTGTAGGGAACATCTTTGGAAATCTTTGGTTTGAACATTCTCTTGTTGACCACCCTGTGAGGTGAGTGCTGGGAGTGGCTGGCACTGTGTGTCCACTTGAGTGACCAGGGCCGCTTTCTCGGAGTTCTTTATCCCTTTGTCTGTAGATGGCAAAAGAAATGTCACTTTCTCCTAAAAATAAAATGATGCATCAAAAGTAAAATTCTATTTCAATAGAGAATTTTTAATAAACAAGAGGCCCATGGGCTACATCGCTCACCTGAGCAACAATAGGCATGATAAAATCAGCTTAATGGAGTCATAATACAAAAATATTTGGACAAAGTGGTATAATACATGTAGATCCTGTATAAATAAAAATCCATCCCCCCCCCCCCCCCCCCCCCCCCCACCACGGATATCTTAGGTTTATAATCAGGTCCCTTTTCTAACAGGATGATTTTATAGTCATATCACATGTAGAGCATTGCAGTTATCAAAAAGATCCTAAACATTTGTTTATATACGGGATATAAACCTACATCAAACTCTAAACCCCTTGTGAGGCCCAAGAATCATCCAGCTAGGGCTAAAGTCTAAACAATTCTAAAGAATCAGCAATATGTAAAAATGCTTGCATTAGAGTAAAACCAAATACGGTATAATCACATTTCAGTTTTTGTGAATAATTAAAATGTTTTCCTTTGTACAACTGGATCCCCAATGTGGCCACACCCTACTCCTCAAGATTTTGATTTTAATGTATTTGAATCTACACTATCTGAAGTTGCTTTCACAAAAGTTACAGCTTTTCTAGGCAAATGGTTTTTTAGAAAAAGATTTTAGGATTTTTCTCTATATTCCCACCCCCCTCGTTGTGACCCCATCCTACCCCCAGGGATCATGATTTGAACAAACTTGAATCTTCACTACCTGGGGATGCTTCCACACAAGTTTCAGCTTTCCTGGCTGATTGGTTTCCGAGAAGAAGATTTTTTAAAGATTTACTCTATATATTCCTATCTAAAAATTCGAACCACCCATTGTGGACCCACTGTACCCCGGGGGTCATGATTTTCACAACTTTGAATCTACACTACCTGAGGATGCTTCCACATAAGTTTCAGCTTTCCTGGGCAAATGGTTGCTGAGAAGAAGATTTTTAAATATTTACTATATATTCCGATGTAAAAATTCGACCCCCATTGTGGCCCCCAACCCTACCCCCAAAGGTCATGATTTTCACATCTTTGAATCTACACTACCTGAAGATGCTTCCACATAAGTTTCTGCTTTCCTGGGCAAATGGTTCTAGAGAAGAAGATTTTTAAAGATTTACTCTATATATTCCTATGTAAATATTCGACCCACCCATTGTGGATCCACTCTACCCCCAGAGGTCATGATTTTCACAACTTTGAATCTACACTACCTGAGGATGCTTCCACATAAGTTTCAGCTTTCCTGGGCAAATGGTTGCTGAGAAGAAGATTTTTAAATATTTACTATATATTCCTATGTAAAAATTCGACCCCCATTGTGGCCCAACCATACCCCTGAGGGTCATGATTTTCACATCTTTGAATCTACACTACTTGATGATGCTTCCACACAAGTTTCAGCTTTCCTGGCCAAATGGTTCTTGAGAAGAAGATTTTTAAAATATTAAACTCTATATATTCATATGCAAAAATTTGACCCCCATTGTGGCCCCACCCTACTCCCAGGGGTCATGATTTTCACAGTTTTGAATCTACACTACCTGAGGATGCTTCCACATAAGTTTCAGCTTTCTTGGCCAATTGGTTCTTGAGAAGAAGACTTTTTAAGATTTACACAATATATTCCTATCTAAAAATTCGACCCCAATTGTGACCCCATCCTACCCCCATGGGTCATGATTTTCACATCTTTGAATCTACACTACCTGAAGATGCTTTCACGTGAGTTTCAGCTTTCATGGCCAAATGGTTCTTGAGAAGAAGATTTTTGAAAGTTTCTCAAACATTTTCAATAATTCCTAATTATCTCCCCTTGTAATAGGGTGTGGTCCTTAATTTTCCCAACTTTGAATCCCCTTTGCCTAAGGATGCTTTGTGCCAAGTTTGGTTGAAATTGGCCCAGTGGTTCTGGAGAAGATGTTGAAAATGTGAAAAGTTTACAGACGGACAGACGGACGACAGACAAAATGTGATCAGAATAACTCACTTGAGCTTTCAGCTCAGGTGAGCTAAAAAAACTTTACAGCATGATTTCTTGCTATTTGCAATCAGATACATATCTTTTATGCTTTTGTACTACATGTATTTGGTAAACTTTTTAAAGAAAATTTTGTGAAACTTATACAGTACAGTTTAAATTTTAAATACACATGTATCTAGATTGATTCTTGTTGGATATAAAATCATTGTATGATTGCATGCTGAACAAGAGGCCCATGGGGCCACATCGCTCACCTGAGCAACAATAGCTTTATTCATGTATGGGCGTTCAAAGGATATTGTGCCATATGGCCCTCGGTAGAATAACAAAAAATAAATACCGTAAAGTATCCGAATTTTACACTTATTTTTGCATACACTTAATCTTTGACATTGTACCTTTATGAAATACCATTTTTACCACAAGAAGATCCTATGCAAGATATTAAACTAAATTTTTGGTAGGGGTACACTGTTAACTTCCAATTCCCTTTATTTTAGTTCTGCCCCCCCCCCCCCCCCCCCCCACACTTCATAAAGTGATCAAAATATATGAGCATATAGGTACATTTTCTTCATCAACTTCTTACTAGTTATTGTATTTTATTTAAAAAATTCCTATATGTGAAAGAAGAAATTGTACCTCAATGCGCTCAAATTAAAAATTAAAAATTTAATTGGTCTTCCTCATTAATAAACGATTGTTGTTTACCTGGCGTGAACTCATGTGACATAACCTTACTCAATCAATTAATACACTCGAATGAAAAATGTTGTCACGTGATATGTTAAGAGCTATCATAATCCATGTATTGACAGGCATATCACTCTATTTTACTAAGGCCCACCCATTATTTTCATCTTTATTAAAAAAAACAACAAATGGTTACAAACCAAGATGATTTTCCGCTGTAATATTTTCTCAAGAATAGCGATAGTGCATTTATCCCCGTAACAGTAACGTGTCAGAACTATGGAAACCGTTTTAAAGATGTCGTTTTTATTTACTTGTGTCTGAAAAACTATCAAAATTGGTGTAGATTCCATATAATTTATCGAATAAGGAGGGGCCCCAGAAAGTAGTTACAGCATATCATCCTTTTAGCCATCTTCACAACGTCAAGGCTTTGTGATTACAAAGCCTTGACGTTTTGAAGGTGCCTTTTAGCAAGACATTTCTAATGATCAACTAAAATTTCAGCTTCAATCGTAGAATTATACACAAGATACATAGCTTGGTTTGAGTCATGTTTTTGTTCACACGAGTTTATTACATTCAACTTAAGATTTTGGTATATCCTATTCAGCATAGCTGCATTTAAAATATATAAAATATAAATAAACTAAAGCATGACCTCAGCTCTGTGTACAAACATAGCATTGTGCGCAAAGCTCTGTATTTTGCTCATAACTTGAAGCTTGACTCTCAGATACGGTTAGTAAATATAAAATTGTAAACAATTAAAAGAAAAGAAAAATGCACTAAAACAAAGAAAGAACACAATTTATTTTTCATCATATATATACTTATATATTTCTAGCAGCGAAAATAATCTCCGTTTAGACTGAAAATGATGAGCATTTTAACAAATCATGTAGCATTAATCAACCATTATGTAGAGATCGTACCGAATTAAATGTACCAATAATAGTGCATCAGATTTTGCTCATTTTAGTAAACAATTAGCTGTCTGATTTACCGAAGTCTATATTTGATTCGATACGTAAAAATTCCAAAATACAGGCGATAGTTCCCCTCAAGTTAAAAAGAAACGAAACGAAAATCGTAACAAGCTAAAACCACCGTCAGAAGTGAAAATGTCAATGCATTGAAATATTTAACCTCAATTTACTTCACAAAAACAGCACAAATATATTTTGGATGTTTCAAATATTCCCTTCGCGCGTAAACTGTTGCACAACAAGCAAATTCATCTTTGTCAGTTTGACCCGTTTATCATGCGTCCATGGCTTCTAACAATGAACCTGGTTTTCGATATATGAAATATCGAGCCCGAAGTTAAACTGATTGACCCCCATTCTCTCTGTCTTATTGTTATTTTCGTAAATTACTCCAATTTGAAACAGAATTAGCCCATAATTTTTGCAATTCATATTTTCCTTTACATAAGGATTAATTATGCTAAATTACGTTGAATTTGACTCAGTAGTTCTTGAGAAGAAGATTTTTAAAAATCCACCCCCTTTTTCTACAGTTTCGAGGTTTTCTCCGCTTTAAATAAAGATGGGTCTTTCATTTCTGCAATTTATATTCATCTTACCATAAGGAAGCTTTGTGCCAAATTTGGTTGAAATTGGTCTGGTGGTTTTAGAGAAGAAGTTCAAAATGTAACAGTTTACAGACGGATGGACGGACAGACGGACGACAGACAAAATGTGATCAGAAAAGCTCACTTGAGCTTTCAGCTCAGGTGAGCTAAAAACCTTTCTACTGTAGAAGCACATATATTCGTTGGGTTAAAATTTCATTGTTTTCAAACCAAATAATATTTTGTTGGGATTTAATTTCGTCATATCGTAGTCTCTAAAATATATCACATATCAACTCTGTATTGAAGAATACTTGGGTTAAAAATTCCTCATGGATTTAATTTCGTTGATTAATATTGCTAACGAAAGTAACAAAATTAAATCCTCAACGAATATTTCTACTTTTACAGTATTTTTGCAAAAATATTCACATTAACAAACACAACAAGTTTCATTGCTTGTAATGAATTAAACATATCAATACTTCACTTAGCCCCCTCTCCCAAATAAATCTGACCTTTTTTTGGTTAAACTTGAATATTTTCCATTCTTGCGAGTCTGAAAGTGAGCTATTGTCCACATTAATGGTCTCTGTGCTTGTCTTCTGGTAGGTGGGATTAGAGTATGTAAGGGAGGAGAACTCACTTTGCCCAACTTCGTATGTTTGTCTTCTTTTCCTGTAAAAATATTTGAATAACTTTTTTAATAACACAAATGTACAAATATCAAACATTTATATGGCAATTATAAGTTACATATGCGCCCAATGAGGAACGTTCTTCTCCTTTCACATAAAGATTTTGACAAAATACATTGACCAGCTGAAGGAGAAAAATGTACCTAATTCTGGTCGTGTACTTTAAGGGCTTTCAAATGTGGAGCGGAGCTAAGAGTCTACCAAGATTAAATGGGCAACCATAAATAACTATGTACGTGTATATCTTCCATGTGTTTGTTTTACCTTGGACAAATCAAAGGCCCGAAGGGCCTAAGAGTCGACTCGCTCTCAACACGTTGTCAATATTTTGATGGAAAGTTTTTATTACATTGTTAGTAATACATAAAATTTCTTTTCTGTCCTTTGTAAATGAATTAAAAAAAGGTAATCAACGATTATAGAGCTCATAGTGGCATATTATATGATAATCTTAGTTAATGATCTTTATTTAAATACTGTATATGGTAGGGTGTTTTGGCACAATAATCCTTTAGTATCATATGATACAATATCGTATTATATAATGTGATATTTTATTTTATTATATAATATTGTACCATATTATATGATACCATATTGTAGGACCTACACCCGAAACTTTCACCAGGTCCGGAAGCTGACGATTTAGCATAAGCTTCCCCCGACTTTGTCTCGGTGAGCTAAAAATCGTTCAATTTTTCGCAAAGTAGTACTTTATAAAATTTTAAGTTTGTAAAATATTAGATATACATTGAATAATGGTGTAGTGGGTATTTACATTTTAAACTGGTAATGCCTGTCTGATATGCGCGAGCGATAGACTGGTCCTCTGTCTCTATCGTACGAAAGATCCGACAGGCATTGCCAGTCTACGCGAGCGATACACATATTTCGTACGATAGAGACAGAGGACCAGCCTATTTCAATGACGATGAAATAAGAACAACTTCCATTATATCGCGCATTATCATTTCACGTTTGTGCTCAAAATCCACTCCGAGAGTGCCGATGATAGCAAGGGTACAAACAGGATTTTCTAAAAATAGATTTTACGCACATACATGTATCCATTCGGAACTTCTCAAATGGTTAGGTTCATTAGTATGGAAAAAAGGTTTGCCCCATGCTAGTTGTCAAATTCATGGGCAGCAATTGACCAAAAATTACTTTGATTTGTTTTATTTTTTGAACATCAAGAAAAACTTTTAAAATATACGTATAAAGAAAGATGAGATTGTTTAAACCTTTCGAATTAGCAATTACGCAAACAAAAGCTGTTAATGCATGCACTATTTTCTTTAGCGCATGAATAATGTAGTGCAAAATTTTCGCAGAAACGGCTATGATAACAAGGACTCACTCGCTTCGCATGCTGACTCAAAAAGGGACTGTATGAGGGCACATACAGTATATAAAAGTACATGCAAAATGAAACAGAAATTTTCCTACAATTAATAGGGGACAATATTTCAAATCATCCTTGTTTTTTATGACATTATGCATTTAATTAAAATGAGGAATAAAATTCATACTTAATGCTGTGTATGACAAATCCTTAATCTGTACCATTTTGCAGTACATTTAAATTATCATAATTTGGTTTATGAGCTAGTTCTTCTTTCTGAAGTGTGTTCAATGGAGTTGACCATCTAGTCAACTGAGAATTTTGTTCAGTTCAAAATTCATACCTTCTCCTATATCTAACCACAACAGCAATGATAAAAAAAAATCAGGACTATGATCCCCAATGCCATGGCTATCATCGCTTTTTTTGTCACATTGTCTGAAATTACAAACAAAAAATATCCATATTAAAATCACATTTTACATGCTCACAGTTCACAAAGTTCATGTATAACATTTAACACTGGTATACCTGTAGATTCCTAATTCAACGCGAGGAATTAATATCTGCATAAAATCGTGAAATCTCACTTTTATTTTTCAGACAGGTGTAAACTGAATGAAACTAGATAAAAATTCAGTGGTCGTCATTTTATATTCTCGTAATTTGATGCAAAACAGTTGAATTGCGGAATTAAGTACTTGCGTAAAATAAGTTATGTTCTTATTTGTTAACACTCACACGAACATAAATAATTTATAAAATAAATAACAACATGTATATATATGCAGAAGCGCTCTCAGAAGTGCAGTTTGACAATAAAGAAAGAAAAGACATTTGAATTATAACCCCAGTTGTTTGGTAACACACAGTTTAACTTGTAAATTTTCGTGCACATAACCATCTTTGGCATTTTCAGATTTCCAACGCCCGTGTTTTTTAAAAAGACGATCGCTGACACCTGCTGCGGCTGCAGCAGTTGCCCCACCCGACATCACACTATGAACACCATATTTCTTTGAATCTAAGCCTAGACTGTCCAATGTAGAAAACACTAATTCTCGTACTCTTGTATATGACAAAGGTTGTTTATTATTTCTAAGCTTGTATGACTTATTTTTCTTGCAAAATGTAACCTGCCTAAAAATAAAGTCTTCCGAATTTTCATCAATATCTGATAAAAGTAAAATCGGAGAAGCATTGATACAGGACAAGAAGAAGAATTCATGAGACATACATAGAGAAAACTTTGTTTGTAAACATCTGTTTTGGTTTTTGCAATAAACAATTTTAGATGAGAGTCACTAAAAACTAAACGTGACCTTCTTATGTTTACGATTTCGGAAAAATGCAAAAGACACTCTTCCCAAACTTTTCAACAACAGCAGACAATATATCTGATAAAATCGGTTCTTTCTTAATGACGGGGTGACTATGTTCTCTGAGACAACCTTCTTTCACAAACTTAACAAAGGTGGAATCACAAGGATTAGGGAATCCGGCCATGTCATGAGACCATGCGATTGCATGAGTAGCTTCTTCTATCTTCGAAGAGGAATCAAAAGTGTTTGTGAGATAAGCTAAATATATTGCGACATATACATCGGAGGCTGGTAAATGATCGATAGTTGGTTTAAATGTTTTACACCTCTTGGAAAAGTTTTTGAATGCGTACCTATATTTCTTTACTGTATTTTCGGCTTTTGACTTTAGGCAGTAATTTCGGTAAGGTCTCCGCAAGCTTCAAAAGAGATGGATCCTGAGTGCTGCCAAATAAAGACGTCCACCTGCCGACCGAAAATAATTCTGCAAAACATATTAAGACAGATAACCAATTAAAAGAAACTGTTCCATCAAAATATCTTGAATATCATGGTAATTCTAATTAATGCACATTAACCAAACAACTGCAATACAATTATGTACCAGGATCTTAAATTAAAATATATCAAACATCTGGGTATAGTCCACTAATGCATTTTCCATAGGCGGTAATGTTAACATTCGGGTTCATAGCTCCGGCCCTTATTTTCGTTCAGCAACTATGGACCTCTTGAATGAAAGCTCATCAAATTGTCTCTTCCATGTTAAAATTTCGTGGTGTGAAGTCAGATTCGTTTTCCCGCAAAATGCGTCTGTATTGAAAAACACTGAAAATGAAAGTAAAAGTAGGGAGCTTCACAGTTTTGGAAAGGGTGTACATCAAAAAATTTCAATTCTTTCCTTCAAATGATAATTCAATTTTGACAATTGCTTTTAAAATTGCAAATCATCTTTTCTGACATGTGTCAAAGCATTCTGATTTAAAATGTCCCAATAAATGTATATCCACTCTGCAAGTATAGGAACTAGTTTGCTTGAAGGCACTACTTTGTACCAGGGCCTTAAACTATATATATCTATATACATGTATATCTATATTATTCAGCAGTACACTAGTGTACTAGTATTTACATCAACGTCTGCAGTACCATTCTCCGAGTACCAGGTCCTACTGTATATATACACGTCCTATGATATATGTATCATTATATCACAAAAACCTTGCATCAAGTCTTATAGCCAATACTGGAGATACAAATCGGTTAGAACCAAACAACGTGGATTTGTTCTGACCTTGCACGTAAATTCCTGATGCGTCACTGAACTCTAAGATATCTGTGATATATTCATAAGTAGAATATTTATCTTTATAAATGTAAGGCCAAAAAGAAGCAGATCTCCATTTTGGTACAATGAAGGTTCCCACCGCCTTGCTATTAATGAGATATTTAATGGTTTTTGTCACTAAAGAAATGGGCGGAACAAACCAATTGTTTTCTGTTCTCCAGTCTTGAGTAAATGAATTTACAGCTTCCGTAGCTGGATTCAAAAACAACGAATTAAATCTAGGCAACTTTTTGTTTTTTGAATTAGCAAATCTGTCAACGGAATGTGGACCATATAAAGAATCAATGAAACTAAAAAAATCTTGAGACACCCCCCAGTCTTCATAATCAACAAGTTTGCTTAAATAATCAGCTTTCTGATTTTTGTCTCTGGGGATCCACTGAATGTCGACTGAAATATGTTGTGTTCCCTGCAAAATAAGAATATATTAAATGCTATTTCTTGTAAATCTGCTTTCATGCTGCCCGACTGCAAAATATTCACACAGCTCTGGTTATCTGTAAACCATTTGACGCATTTGTTAAATAACGTTTCGTTAAATGATATCAAAGCCAATTCTATCGCTTTCATTTCTCTTTTGAACTTTTGCTCATTTCATTTTCATTCCACATTTGATGAAAACATTTGTCATCCACACCCACATTAAGTGCCCCAGCGCCTACAATGCTAGCATCTGAATAAACTATCGTACTTTCTCTTTCTGTTACTGTTAGTTTTTTGTCATTGTATTTTCGAACATGTATTAACCAGAACTTTAATTTGTTTATTGATTTGATAGCAAATTTGAAATTCAGTGTATTATCCCATGACACTCTGAAAACTATTTCCATATAGCAGTTTCTTGTCATTAGTCTACAAACATTACCGAAGACTGGTTGCAATGAAATTATTTTCCCCGCAACTCTGGCCAGCGCCCTAGCTGAAACTTTTGGTAAATCTGAAAGAAACTGAACAATAGTAGACTCAACATCTTGGATTCTTCTCTCTGGAATGGAAATGCTAAATCTTACTGAATTCCATCTGATCCCTAACCATTCAATATCTTGAACTGGACTGAAAATAGATTTTTCTTGATTAATTAATAATCCAGCATCCTCTAGTGATGATTTGAAATTCTTTGACATTCCTCAAATGATTCTGCCATAGCTAGCCCGACATCTAAATACAGAACAATTTTTATATTGTTAGATCTCCAATACTTGACCATAGTTAAACACTTAATAAATATATAAAGGGCTGTAGACAAACCAAATGGAAGTACTGTTAAGACAACTAAAAGTTCATGAAATTTAATGAAATTTGCGGAAAACGTCTAGTAGTTATCTATCTCCTATATGCTAGTGTATGAAAATCTACTTATGACCCTAAGGGATTAAAAAGTAGGAGATAATTCTTCTTAACAGATTGAATTCTGGGGTAAATTTCTGTTAAAGTTCATCTACAGTGCATGATTTCAAAACTCAATAAAATTTAAGCATTGATTTGTTGAAAAAAGAACTTTCAATGAAATGAAACCTGAAATGTTAGAGTTTATGTGTATGTGCTTTAAAAAAAATTCATCTCTGATTAATAGACATTAATTAACTAAGAAACAGGAAGTTCGCTTAAATATTAGAATTAATTAGCAAAAAGTTGTTAATTTTTTGAGACTGGAAAAAATGGTGCCAGAAGAGTCTTCAATAATGTACCTTGGAGCTTTGATAACGGTGGTCTCTGATTAATGGCTAGTGATTAAGATAAGAGGTTCTTAAGCAATGGGAGGTGATGAGGCTTTTCCATCAGTCATCAAAGATGGGGTTCCTCTTAGAAGACATGGCAGCTCTAAAATAAATAAACAGTATGAAAGTTTACAATACTTAAAAACTTGCACCACACACAACATCATATTCTTAGAAAAAGTCTACAAGTGTACAGTTCAATATAAATCATGCCAAAGAAAGGACTGGAACCAGCATGGGGAGGAAAAGCGAGGCCTGGCATGGATCCTCTCCATTCGATGTAAGAAGTGCCATTACACCAGTCACCGTGAAAAGCTGTACGAGGAAGTCAGTAGATCAGGAAGGGGACGAAGAGCCACACAGCTTAATGTGGCCATGGCTGTCGGTCACTTGGGTACCAGCCTTACAACAGAGGGTATGCGTGGTATGCTTCTTGGCACAAACATCGAACCAGCATCAGCCACCAACATTCAACAGACCTGCAACAAAGTAGGCAAAATCATCACTGATGTGAACAAAAGCAGCATGAAGAAAATAAGGCAGGACATTCAAGAGCTTAACGAGAAATGTGGACTTGCCAATACACCTATAAGAGCGGAAGGAGATGCCCGGTATAACAATGCCACCTTCAGTGCCATCGGGAAAACACCATTCCTAGCTGCCACACAAGTGACATACACTTTAAGTGAAAATGTTACAAAGAAGAATGTTGTGGCAGGGTTTTGTGTCAATAAACTGTGCAAGAAAGGCACTCATCTTAGGGCCAAGGGAAAGGAAGTTACCTGCCCAGGACATGAAGACTGCACTGCAACCATTCCTCCAGAGACCACCATTGGAGATGAAAAGAGATGGGCTGCGGAATGCATCGGTGAGCTGCAAAGTGATGACCGTCCACCAGTCATTTCCCATTTCACCAGTGATGGAGACAGTGCCGCTGCTTCCGGTGCATCTGAAAAGCAAGGGCATATGATTGAAAACCTCAAAGACCTGCGCCACTTCTTTGACTCTCAAAGAAAACAGACTGCTAAGGCTCCATTCAGCAGTCACATGTTTCCTGGAAGAACAAAAGCTATGAGAGAATCCATGCAGAGAAGATTTGCCCTGGACCTGAAGCTTAGATGCAAGACCGAGTACGAAAACTGCTACAAACACTACTCCGGAGACTTACCTTTGATGAAACGGGCCATGTCAACTGCTGTCGGTTCCATCATCAGCTGCTACCAAGGACAGTGCGGAAAGTCCTGCCAACTTTATTCCTTCTCCTGTCGCGGACTGAAAAACAACAAGTGGAACTCTTCAGTGTTGCCCCGTAACTTTGAATTAAGCATGACAGAAGAAGACAGATGCTTGTTAAAAGACTGTATAAATTTGACTTTGGAACCTAATAATCTTGATAGAATTAAATATCACACGTACTTGTACACAAAAATCTGAATCTGTGAATAGGGCATACTTAAAATCAAATCCAAAATGTATTACTAGTAGTAGAAATTTTGAAAGTAGAATACATAAAGTTATGCACTCACTCAATCGGGGTCATGGAAATTCAACATTGGAACTTTGTGAATCTGTAGGGGCACCTGTTGTAAAAGGAAGTAGAGTGGTCCATCATCTAAAACAACAGCAAAATAGGCAAAATTACTTTAAAATGAAACAAAAACTATTAAAATATAAATTTCAAAGAAAATTCTACAGATCTAAAAGATATCAGCTCTATGATAAAAAGTCTGAGAACACTCATAGTAAATCACTAACAGATCCAAAATTAAACAGGAAGTAGCTAAGTGTGAAGGGGAGGGGGGGGGGGTTATCATGGGTGGGTGGGGTAGGGGGTGTATGTAGTTAACATGTATGAAATGTTTGTTATATTATACCTATCATGTGAATTTTGCATTACATTTAACGATTGCTATGTTTTAATAATGTGCACTGAATGTATGGTAATGTGTGAATGATGAGCATGTGTAAAATGTGACATGTCCTTTTATGAGGGACTCTGTTCATGTAAATATGTTATATTTTTCATTGTTTATCTTATTAAAATGATTTCAAACATTTATCTTGATTTTCTTACCTGTCTGGTGTACACAACAAAGAGGACATAGACGATTGGTAGAAATACGGGTATACAGGTGTCAAATTTCACCGTTGATGACAAGACAGCATCCCACATTGTTTACCCGCCATTGTTGATCTTTAACAAGGGAGACAACTCCTGAAATTAAAAAAAATGCAGTTTAAATAAAAGTTACATGTTTCTCTTAAGGTCTCACACAAGGAATTAATTTCACTATATGTTACTATATAGCTTTAATTAAATTAATTAACAATACTCTCAGCATATAATTCATGAAAGAGAAATTACAGTTAAATGCTTCAAGAAAAATTTTAGATCAGAAAAATAACGCCTTATGCGGCTTCTAAGAGAGATAATTGATAGTAAACATACCTACCCTCAAATACACATGGGTTTCACATGTTGACAAACAGACTCAGCACCATCCAGGAAGTTGCATCATGCGCATCTAAAAAATAGTTCCATTGAAATCAGTGTGACAATTCCACTAAAGTAACAATTTTCCTAGCCACTGAGTCCAAAATCAATACTGTAGGCCTAAAATAAGGTGCCAAAAAAGGAAGAAAGAAAAGAAATTGTCTCTATATATATGAAACTACAATTGACTAAGTTCAGTTTGATTGGCTATTTCCTTGCGTAAGACCTAAAGCAATAATATTCCCTTTTCCACTCAAAACCAAGAAATGTTTGACATTCCTTACAAATATCTATATGGTGGTAACCAGATTTAAGATCAAATTTAATATAGAAACAATTTTTCTCAAAATATTGTAAAGCCAGTTTGTGATCCTCAAACTTTAACTTTTCTTTTTTCAGAAAACCATTTAACATACTCAAATCAACGCTTCTTTTCTCTGTTTTCACCAACACTCAATGGACTTACAACAAATGGTCTGAATGGAACTTGTATGATGCAACCCGATTTTACTAAGTCTCCAATGCTTTCTGTAACAAAAGAAAAGTTCTGTAAAGCTGACTTATTATTTTTCAAATAAATCCTCGGTGGGTTAACTGCAAAAGGAATGTTATAGCCAGTTTTGATCAATCTCAAGATATCTTCAAATGCCCCTATCTTTCTCCAAAATTCATTATGATTTTGTAAACTTTTTTTCACAACTGTGCATGATTGATTTGATCCTATGATAGATAATAACTTGCAATGCTCATTCATTATCTCATTATCTGTTATTCATTCGAACATATCTACAGATAATAATCGCTGGGCTGTGGGGTGCCTCTACTACCTGATCGAATGGGCTGGTTGAAGGAGTTCGAGGCACCAGTATTGGTCTGCAGAGTGTTGGTCTGTTGTAGAGCAAGGGCAGACAACTGAGCAGCAGAACCAACAGCAGCAGAGGGTACGGGTTTGAAGTACGGTTGGAAGCGTGACTTCTGTTTACTGTTCCTGAGAGCTCTGTTCTCGGCGCTCCTGATCTTTTTCTCATCGTCCGAGTCGTCAGTGATATCATTGCATTGGTATTCCTGTACTGTTTTGCAGGGGATCCGTCTGCCATCCTAATATATTTTTGTCTAGTTTTAAGTTTATCATTAATTCTTTTGACAACATTTTCATTGTAATTCAACAAATCTTCAAGTTTTTCAAGTTCATCTAATATTTCTTTATTGAACAAATATTGTACCTTATTCCCTTCGTACTTCAGTTTTCCAGCTATATTGTCTTTGAGTTTCTTAGAAAGTTGCTGTGCTGAGGATTTGTTATCTTTTTTAACTTCTCCGTTAATTGTGAAACTGTGGAAATAGCCGTAGAAAGCAGCTTAACTGCGTCAGTTAAGGCAAATGCGTAAGCCATATTCTGTTCTGCAGGCCTAGGTACAGTATCTTTTTCCATTAATATATAGTCCTCGTGGTCTGCATTAGCCATAGGTAAATACTAAGAAACGTCTGATTGCATTGAGAGAGAGCCTTTGAATGACTTAAAACTCAATTCTTTACCAAATCATGCACACCTTACGAGAATATACCTGTAGAAAAGGTTTTCTATAAATATATATATATTTTTTTTATTTGAAATTGAACAATCAATGCATTTGTATACAATAAAGTGATTACAACAACTTTATGTACATTTATTTCAAAACAAAGTTATTCCTTGGAAAAGAGAGAGAGAGAGAGAGAGAGAGAGAGAGAGAGAGAGAGAGCAGTGTAATTGTTGAACATGAAGGGTCAATGGTTAGAAATAAATTTTAAATCATTATATAAACTTTATATAGTCAGAGTCTGCTATAGTTGTTCAGTCAAGTCTATTTAGAAGAAAAAGCCAAGTTTCCTATCTCTTATAGAAATTTCATCAAGTCTGCAACTTCGAGTAGCTAAATATTTTAGAGTTGATATATGTTTTTTAATATCTATGAGTAATTTATGAATTGTCAGTTTTTCATTAAGACATCTTTTCCTATAGATATAGGATCTTATAACCATGAAGATAGAATAAATGTTTGTAAAAATAGGATCAGGGTGTAACCCGAATATAAAGATTAAAGGATCTCTTGGAATTACAATTCTATTTATTTGACAATATTCAAAAAATAGCTGAATGAGTTCTTGAACATTAGGACACTCCCAGAGTACATGAAAAATTGTCTCATCTTGTAGTTTACAAAAGTTACATAACTTACTATATTCCTTTCCTATTTTAAATAGATATTTATTGGTTGTTAAAATGTGGTGGTTAATTCTGAATTGCAGCCATTGTAATTTGGTACTTTTAGTGTTGACAAAAGGTAACTGGTATATAGTTTTCCACTGTAAATCTGACAACATAAAATATAATCCCCATTTTGATTTATTAAAAGATGTAACATTTTCCATGTTTAGAATGTTATACATCATCTTAGATCCTTTTCGGGGTGAGCAAAATAGTTTAATGTGGAAAGGTATAAAGGGTCTTGGGTTATCATCTAGTTTTGGGATTCCATGATAATGTAAACTAGTTAAAATAGATTTCTGTAGACCGAGATATGTAAGAAAGTTAGATTTGACATCAAACTTACTCTGAAGGTCTTGCAAGCTTAAAAAAGACCCATTTTCATCAAGCAGATCATTGATATATACAATATTCTTTTTATACCATTCAATAAAGAAAAGTGATTTTCCCCCCATTATAATGTTCTTATTGTACCATATGGTCATGTAATAAATTCTTGCCATGTAAGCAATTTCATTCTATCTTGTATATTTCTGAAGGCAATAAATGTATCCTTCCAAAAGGAGTTTCTTACTAAAATAGATATAAAGGATATGTAGTCTGACCCAGTTTTAAGCATTGTGTCTGTATTAATTGATTTATTTAATAAAATACTCCATTTTGAATTTGGGCTATTTATCAATCTTTTAATCCAGGATGACTTTAGACCTTGGATTATTGATTTCAATCATTTTTAGACCACCAATTGAGTATTCTTGTGTAATTTGTTTTTTTTATATTGTCCACCTTAGATTTCCAAAGAAAATTAAACAATATTTCATTTAAGTTTTTAATAAATTTAACTGATGGTGTTGGAAGTGAAATAAACAAATGGTTCATTTGCGATATTATAAGCGATTTGATCAAAGTAATCCTACCAATAGGAGTTGTATGTCTTTTGTTCCACTGATTGATGATTTCTTTAATTTTAACTAACTTTTTATCATAATTGAGTTTCAGCATATTTGCTAGATCGAAGTCAAATTGGATGCCTAATAGTTTAAATTGCGTTGTCCAATGTAAGTTCATATCATAACATAATTTTTCATTAGAATATTTTTTGCTACCTATCCAAACTAATTGGGTTTTTGATAAATTAATCTTGAGTCCAGAGATTGTATTAAAATTACTCAATTCATCAATAGAGGTTCTGAGAGATTTTTCTGAGCCATCTAGTATTAGTACAGTGTCGTCTGCATATTGAGATATCAGATATTCAGTATCATCTATTACAATCCCTTGTATGTTCTTATTACTTTCTATCTTATAGGCCAACATTTCGGCACACAGTAGGAATAAATAGGGGGAGATTGGGTCGCCTTGGCGACATCCTCTGCTAGGCTTGAAAAATTTTGAAAGGTATCCAGCTTGTGTGACCGATGATTCTATATTACACTGAAAAGTAGATATCCATGATTGAATGGATGTTCCAAAATTTAAAAAATCAAAACATTTGTGAATAAATTTCCATGAAATAGTATCAAATGCTTTTTCAAAATCAATCATTAATAATACACCAGGGATGTCATTTTCCTCTGTATATTGCATAAGATCATATATCAGTCTAGTATTCTCATACTGATATATCTTCCTGGTATAAAGCCTGTTTGATCGGGACTAATAATTATATCAAGCATATTTTTTATTCTCTGAGCAATACATCCAGAATCTATTTTATAAGCAACGTTAAGTAGTATTATTGGTCTCCAATTTTTAAAAAAAAATTTACTTTTACCATCTTTTGGGATACAGGTAATAATTCCTTGTTTCTGTGTGACTGAGAGTTCCTGAGCCTTGTACCCATAATTCAGAGATCGAACCACGAAATGTCCTATCTTATTCCAAAAAACTTTATAGAATTCTGTTGTAAATCCATCACTACCTGGACTCTTATTATTTGTCATATTTTTTACAACTGATGTAGCTTCATTAAAAGATATTTCACCTTCTAAGGGGTCTTTTTGTTTATCATTAAGTGTTTTTATTCCAATGTTTGTTAAAATTTCATTTAGATTATAATCAATGTTTTCATCATTTTTATGATATAAATTTTTATAAAAGCTTTCAATTTCATTCAAAATTTCACTTTGGCTTGTGATTTCTTTCAAATTCTCTTCCTCTATTATTAGTTTTGGTATTATTTTATTCGTATAATGTCGGTTTTCTAAATTTAGAAAATAGTTTGTAGGTTTTTCTCCTTAATCTGTCCATTTAGCTCTAGATCTCACTATCCTATGATTTTTTAAATTTTCTAATTCCTTTTTTTTCTCATTAATTAGATCTATATTTTGTTCATAGTTTTCTTCTAATTTAAGCTATTCACTTCTATTATTATTATTTTTTCTTTTTCATTATTTATTTTTTTTTATAAAGCTTGAATAATTAAGATATTGTTCTGCCTCTAATTTCCATTAAGAGAGTCTCAAGGAAAAGCTGATCATTAATTGTAAATTGTATTTCAGAATCAGATATGGTGGAAATATAATTTCTACTATATACCGGCAATGCATAATTTTATTTGATTTGCATAATTATGGTATTAATGGTTTTAATGAATTCTGAATCATGCAACAATGAATTATTAAATTTCCATAGTCCTTTTCCATGAGTAAAGTTTCCAAGTTTGAGAGTTAGAAACACTGGAGAATGGTCAGACTTGTAGCTTGATAAAATATCACTTTCTAGTACCATATTTAGCAAAGAATTTGAAACCAGGAAAAAATCTAACCGTGCCTGTTTGAATGGATGAGGTTTGCGCCATGTATATCTTAGTTTTTCAGGGTGAAGTTCTCTGAATATATCCGATAGGTTGTGGCAAGAATTTATTTCTAACAGTTTGTCCCTAGCTTTAACATTATTAATATGCAGATAATTGTGATAGTCTTTGTCTTGGTTTAAAACAAGATTAAAATCCCCAACTAAAATTATATTATCATTCTTAAAATTACTTATAGCTTCTGATACTGTGTTATAGAAACCGGGGTTATCTTCATTAGGACCATAAATAACAGCTAAGCTTGCACGTATATTACCAAAGTCAATATCAAGGGCAAGGAAATTACCAGAATTGTCGTTTACTGTATTATGGACTTTGTATTCAAAATTATTATTTAGAAATATTGCTATACCTCTGGACTGAGAGGTAAATGAATCAAAGTAAACATCATATCCCCATTTTTTACGTATGTCTTTTTCCATATCAGTAGTAAAGTGGGAATCTTGTAAGCACAAAATATTGAATTCTAATTGTCGATAATATTGTAAAACATCTTTCCTTTTCTTAAAATCATGCAGACCCTGACAATTTGCTGATATTATTTTAAGCTCTGACATTTAAGGTGGAATATAACGATACAAATATTTTACCTTAGCTGTATGTCTTGTTGAGTCATCCTCATGTTCACAAATAGAAAGTAAGAATAGATAGAAAGGAGGCTAGATAGAGAGTGCATAATGATTAGATATAGAGATCTGTGCGTTGTTAGAGAGTGTACTTAGGTGTTTGGTTCATTATAACATATATTTACAAAGTTACATCGGATATGCCACCCAAAAGCTAATTTCAAAACTTGTGAAAACAAAGTTTAGAATTCCGGTAAAGGAGTATAATATACTGAACCTTCTGGCAGCATTCTTATTTTCGTAATGATAAACGTTAACGTGAAAACAAAAGAATGTTTTACTCAAGAATCAGGTTGGCGACCTCGTTCACAAGACCCTCCATGATGGTAAAGCGTTGAGGCCCAATGTGCTCCCCCATCCACCTCGTAACGACTATGGCAATGTTCATGATTTGGTTTTCTTGCATGTATTTGAGCAAACGGCGACCTGCTCCATGCTCGCCATCGTCATGATAGTTTTCAATTAATTTCCCTTGTTCCTGGAATCGGTAAATGAGTATTCTACTGTCAACACTGGCGACATATATGGGTCAATGCACACTTTTTTGTAGAAATTTTGGGCCTGATCCACAGAGCCAACTTTGGTTCCAGTTGCATAGAATTCCGATCCATTCTTTTGTATGGGTTCGGTATTTTTGGTGACGATGTCATCCAATTGCTCAATATCGGCCTGATCAATTTGCAAAACAGCTGCATTGGAAAGTAACGGTACCTCCTCGCTGTATTTTGATCCATTTGGTAAAACAATGCTATTTCTAGAAATCTTGACCGAGATGTTTTGTTTCTTACGGGAGTCTGATTTATCAAAGAGTTTGTTTCTTGAGGATACAAGGGAAGGGGGCTGCTGGGGAGTGATGTAAAATGGAAGGGAGACTCTCGCAATTTTTTTAATTTTCTGGGCATTTAGAATTTCGTCTTTTTTGTTACGATCAGTCAACTTGGCTGTGATTGTTACCGGCCGATCAGATTTTTTATGATGAACTTCATTTCTATGAATTCTGACGAAGCTAACATCTACCCCAAGTGTTTGTTTTATGAGCGCTGGCATAGTGGCAGCTAAGTCCTTATTAGGGGTACTTGAAATTGTGTATCAGGATGTTATCCCGCATAGACCTGGATCAAAGATCAGTTATTTCGTTGTCCGTTATAGACATCCTCCGATCCATTCGGATAACCACTGATTGTAAAAGCTCTAGCTCTCTGCGCAAGTTGATGTTTTCCGTCTTGAGTGTAGAAATATCGTCATAATTAAACTCCGCTTGCTCGCCGACATATTTAAGGTTTTTATTTATACCTTGTTGATTATCTCGTATCTCGTCAAAGTCATTTTGCAAATTTTGCAATGAACGTGACACCGTTACATTTAATTCCGGCGAGGCGTTTAATGGTACTGCAGTCGAGGTATGAACCGGTGTTGCGAACTGTCGGGAGTTGGTCTTTGTCTGGGTCTGTGTTTTGGCCGCACTCTGCAGTGAACTCTTCTCAGAGTTTTTCCTTGGATTATTTGATCCAGGCTCCATTGCATGTGTCCTAGTTGCACCTGGATCTCGTTGTTGGTGTATAGAATCACACATGAATCAATGACACAAACACAAAAAAGTTTTACGGAATAAGACAGTTCCTTTTGAAACAAAATATTAACCAAACACCGGACAGAATTTTTAAGCGGCCATCTCTGACGGCTGTCACATGAATTTTCTATAAATATAATAACCAATCAAATTGGTAGTCTTCATGACAAACACCAGGTAAACACATGTTCGATCGAAACACGTGTTGTGATACCTTCAATAAATACATGAATCTACAGTATACATGTAGATAAAGTAAAGTTCATTGAAAAGGAAACCATGAAGATCCAAAGAAGTGACAATCCGATGCCATACCTTCTGTGGTGGGAGCTGTAGGAGAGGGTGTATCACATAGGCCAGCGGCAGAATCCTCATCAGAGCAGCTGTAAGACAAATACCATACTCTGATGATAATATACCAAATATCTGAAGTAAACTTTGTTCTTAACAGAATGAGAGTTGCCACTACCTTACTGTTAAATCTTACCTTTAAGGTCTTTGCAAGGAAAAATATAATCAGAATGAACTTACTGGTCAACTAGAGCTCTTATACATGTAAGTATTGACAATTTCTGTTGAAATTTGGTTTTTATTTTATTCAGTGCCTTATTTTTGGTCTACATATTAATATTTGGATCATATTCTAGGAATATCCTTAAAGGAAACTTTTCTTTAGATGGGCATGATGCAACTTCCTGGTTAGTGTTGAGTCTGTACGTCAACATGTAAAATTTCCATGTATTTCGGGGTAGGTATGTTACTGTCAATTTTCTCTCTTAAAAGTCACATTAGCTGATTAGGGTATATATCTGATCATAAATTTTTGTCCATGCATTAAACTTCACTTTTCTTCATCATTCTCTCCTCAGAGTCTTGCTAAATAATTTAATTAAAGCTACACGTATCATATAGTAAAATTATATCCTTATGCGAGGCTTTGAAACTGAATAAAAAAAAATACTAAGCACTTTTCACATTGATGCTTTCACACTCCTCAACACAAGAACCAGCATGTTCAGGACTAAAAATTGACCAAAATTTGATGGATAGAAGATTCATCTTGATATGCACAATAAAGGTGCATCAAGCTATCTACCCCAAGTTAACATAAACAGGATTGTTGTTGTTCTCTTTACTGGGTACTGTCAACAAAGAAAACACACTAGCATAAGAAAAGCATACATTCAAAAAGTAACATAAAAACAGCAGCTTAAAAAACTTGTTTATTGCAGGTAAATGTTGAAACTTTTCTTGATTATGTATTGAAAGCAGATCAATAGTCATATAAACATCTAAAAGTAATACATTAAGCTAAAACATCCTTTAATATTTACAGCAAATAAACAGTAATACACTGCTTGATACATAATTTCTCATTGTAGTGACCTACCCAACACACAGGGTCTCTTAGGGTTGGGTTTGTCAGGACAGGCGCACTGATAACCATCAGGTCAGGCTAAACAAAGATGAGAACAGCCTCCATTCTTGACCAAGCACATGTTTTTACCTGTATTTTGAAAACTGATCATTAAATGTTAATCTTAAATTGCATTTTCTGTTAACTGCTTTAATGCTGGAGCGAGCTCGGGTACTTTGAGGCCAGAATTTATACAATACCCACCCCTCTGTCTGTTGGGAGCCACAAACTCGATGTCCATCAGGCCTTCCATGCTTTGCTGGATGATTGCCCTCTGCAGGCCTGTGCACATACTGGCTTTCTCAATCCTCTCCATCTGCCAGTCAGTCCAGTAGATGTATTCATCATACTAAAATCAGAATCATCGAATTCATCCAAATAAATCCAGGCATGAATGCCTAGCTAGTAATTAGATTATTTCTTAAATTTGATGAATTGAACTGACGTCACTTTTTCTAACACTATATTTCCAATATGCTGAAAGAAGGTAAATGAAAAATATCCTCCAAACAGTCTACATTCTGTTTGTAATTTGTATTATCTGCCAGTAATTAAGAACGAGATTCGATAACATAATGACAAAAGTAACACCCGAGCCAAAGCCTAGGCACGATTGAAGCAAAAAGACGGAAATATTCTGGATACCACAGTCATTTCTTCTTGTCAAGTTTGTCCTAGATAGGCGAACACATTTTATCAACTAAAAGCTATTTGTAATCATTGTTTATCAAAATGAGCTGAATTGTTTTCTTTGAAAAATAAAAAAAAAATTAGGAATTTAATTTCAATGAAGTTTTAATAAACTCTCTATATGTTTTAATGACATAAACACTCACATGCATTGACAAAAATAGTAGGTCATTATTATTGTTGGGAATTAGTTTTTTTAATCTTCTATTTTTAAATGAAGATAAAATAGTTATAGCGAAGTATATTGGATATAGAATTTTAACAGAGTGTAAGGTTTGGTTTTATAATTAACGAACATTATTTACGTCACAGTTATAATGAGTTGTAATCATTCTAAAACCGTGTTTCTATGTATTTCCGCCAAATTAATTTGTTTTAAATACCAACGAATGAAATTTTAATAACTTTGGTCTTTATCTTATAGATTTGACATCAGCAAACAACTTGGTTTTTTTGTAATGTAAATGTATTTTAAAATTTTTGATATTGTATAAGCCAATTGCAATTGATGCAATTCAGATTTTGTTTTTAGCAAATTATTACATGACAGGGTGACTGGAATGAGCACTTCTTGTTAATAGCACAACTGATAGTCTGGTGTTAATTGCTTAATAAGTAGCTCAGGAAATGAGATTATCATCGCCTGATCAACACACGATACTCGACTTCAATAAACAATCCGTAATGCAGTTCAATTTAGAATATATGACCTTCCTGAACTAAATGTGATATGATATCGCGGTAACGTTAGGCGCGAAGTAAACTAAAAAATAAATTGCAACTTAAGTCTTTAAAAATTGTATCACACACATTGTATTAGACCTTGCAAAGAACTTTTACAAATTCCATTGTTGATGTGATAGCAGCGACGTATATACGTCCCTGATGATAGATAAAATTAAATACTTTGCATATTTATTTTATTTCGTTCTTATGTTTGAAATTCAATGCAAATGATTTGTTGTGGTGATACTAGTAGTAACTAATTTGGAACATAACATTAAAAAAACTTAAAACAAACATCTCCCCAAAGCTAATATCCTAACGATATGACAAACCATCATTATACCAGGGGTATTTTTTTTTTACTCGGGCCTATCCTGGCTAATAATACCACCGACAATATTTCCTGGCTAATAATACCACTGACAATGTTTCAAGTTTTAAGATTATTTTTCACCTTTTTGTTTAAAGGTCAAAGTGATTTTCTTTATATTTCCATAATCTAAGAATTAAAAAAAGGCCATGAATAATATGTAGCTGTTTATTTGACGTTTGCTTCTTTTGTGCCAGATTTTTTTATTCTCACTCTTTGATTGGTTTTAATTAAAATCAGCACCTTTAGAAATGCCTTCACAGAGTTGTGTTCTTGTAATCAGCCAGTAAGGAAATTGACCCGGCCTTCCCTGGCCCACCCATTGTGGTCACAAAGAAATTTCTTGGTGATCTTTTGTAATTTAAAACTGTATTTCCTTGACCACACGCTGCAAGGGACAAACTCCTCTGTGTTCAGAGGCAGAGCAATCAAAGATCTCGTAAACAGAAATAAACCGATTCTGAGATACAGCTAGATGTTTTCTGATTAAATCGCCAGACCCTTTATTTAATAGACCTAGCTCCTATCACATTCATTTTCACTTCTGAAATCAAAACCCACTGATACTCCCGAAAATTGACTGATATTGCATGATCTTTAGTGTACATTGACTGTAAATACATACTTGGTATACAGTCACTGACTTACAATAGTCTCTGTATCTCACTGTACCACACTGTACATTTCTACTGACCAGCACTGTACCCCACTTTTCGTCACTGTACCAATTATTTTAGAAGATACTTTTTTAAATATTACTTTACATTTTTCTTTCAGTTATATATTGATACCTCTTAATAAATAGTAATACAACTTTTTTTTTAAATTTCAGCACTTTAATTTGACTACATAATATGCAATAAGCATAGTTCAATATGTTGTCAGGATTTATTCAATTTTATTTGATATTGTATTTTACAATCACATACTCTTTAAGATTATTTACAGAGATATAAATAAAAATACTGCATTTTACATTTATAAATCTGAATGTACCAAACAATAATTTCATGTATTTCTTATACAGGTATGTTCATTTTGTAAACTGCCTTTTATGGCATTGATAAGCAAAGGGAAAAACAATGTAGACCTGCTTGATTAAACGGGTATATATTGTAGATAGTGCACAGGTTACATGCTCAAAGTGTTATTATTTATATTAAAGTATTGGATTTAAAATGCACATTATAACGCCTACTGCATTGTGAATTTTAAATATTAAAAACAAGCAGTACGTGGCATATTAACCGGTGCATCGTATAACGAGAGAGAGAGAGAGAGAGAGAGAGAGAGAGAGAGAGAGAGAGATTCTAAAGTTACCCATATTGATACATTATGTAATATTTCTTTGAAATGTGTTTGATTTTTAAATTTAAAGGAATTACATGTCAATTGTGATATTTGAATACAGTGAGTATAATATTAGAGAACAGTAAGGGAAACTGCATTTAAATGTGCCACGTTTTATATTAAAAATTAATTTGCTGTTGATCGTAATATGATCGTAAAATGGTTGATATCAGTAGATGCTAGTAGATGTCATCTAACATGTTTAACTTGTAAATATAACAGGGAAAACATTTTTTTAAATTCTGTAATTTGCATGATTTATCGCTTGCACGAATATAGAATGAGATCGAGGTGGGGATGGGGGTTGGTTGCTGGACTCCGTCAAAGTTACTAGTATTTTATTTACATAGTGAATTCATAATCAAAGATTGATATAGATATAGATATCAGACCCTACATCCTCATAGTTAGTACTTAAGAAAGATTACAGCTATATGTTAGACTTATCAGATGGAATGAACAAGCATAACTTGCTAAGAGGGGGGGGGGGGGGGGGGGGTAATGGTTTCATAAGATTTCATAAGTCGTAAACTTATTTTTTATCCTTTATTTTTTTAATCCTTTTATGAAATTATTTAATCTGTAATCATTAAAACACCCTCTTATCGGACACCAATTTAAATCAAAGGTAATAAAGGTGACATAAGTTATATAGAAAGAAAAACAAATTTTCCCTAATTGGAAACTAAAACAACTTGTTGAAAGTCTGACGTCAGTCCGTGCATTCCGTACACTCGATTATATTCCCATTTTGTTTTTAAAGATAGTAAAGATTTAGTGATTTTAGATAGAGTTGAAAAAAGTTTGTCTCCTGTCCCGTTTTTGGAACTTTCTGGACATAAAACAAGACCCTCAAATGCGCTTCTTCGCTTGTTAATTTAGTATTTAAAACTCGAAATTCAGATTGAATATAGAACATTTCGAAGCGAGTGCTCTCATTCCGTCACGTATTTGCTTTTAAATTAATCATAAACTTAATGTATGTATCGACACGAATGGAATTCTTTCACATCGTGTAAGAAACCGTGTTTCCCTTGCAAAACTAAGTAGTTTTGCTTGCTCTTGGGTTACATGTAATCGTTAATAGCGGTTATCGAAGGTAGAAAAACCTTGTTTGTATTTTTTTACTTTAATTTTTACCATCATCTGCCATTGATAGTCAACCGAACTTTTCAAGTTTGTGACGGCATTTTGGCGAGATGCAAGGATACCAAAAGTGTCAATATAATATATTCTATAACAATAAGTTAATGTATATATGTGTATATGTTTGTCGCTCTATCCTTTGGTCTATTTGTCTAATTGCCTGTTGACTGCATTAACTGTATTATAAATAGGGGTAACTTTAGAATATCTCTCTATCTCTCTCTGTCTTGTCTCCCTCTCTCTGGCTGTCTCTCTCTCTCTCTCTCTGTGTCTACTTGCCTTTGCCTCTGTCTGTCCATCTGTTGTTGCCTCAGTCTGTCGTGTCTCTCTCTCCCCCTCTCTCTCTCTCTCTCTCTCTGAGCTTTTGGCTTTATGAATCAGTTTGACTCTTCTTAATTAAACATGCAGAATTGTCTCGAAATCCCATAGACTACAAACAAATCTGTACCGTGCTATGTATGCAATGTATATTTAACAAACATTTACTTTTAAATTTGATCACAGATACTTCTTCATGCTTTGAGAATTACACCAATATATACCTACCCTGTAGTCTGAAGACATTTTTTCGGGTAGATCACAAGTTTGTAGTATATCAATGCATTTGATACTCAGCACTACAAATCAAATAAGAATATCAACATTTCAAACAATATTCTAGGGATAGCAATCGATTGCAGAACTGCTAATCGATTAATCGGAATTCGTTCCGACCAATTAACCGGTTACTCGTATCAAAATACACATATTTTTAACATATTATTATTTTTAGAGAAGATGGGTGAATAAGGCGTGTAAACTGCCTATATGAGGATAGATAAGATTCTATCAAATTAAAATATCAAAAAATCTCATAATTTCTTTCTAAATTATTAAAAACAATGTATATTTACCATAACATCGATTTATAACCCTTAAATATTTGGAATAGTGTAATGATTATATGTAAGAACAATAACTCTGTATGTAATGTATCTTTGGATTATTGCCCTTGATTAAAAGAGTCTGAAATGCATAGTGTGTTCCATGTGATGGGTAATTGACAATCGGTATTAATCTATAGTAATCCAGTGCTTAAGGATACTACATTGGCGACGAGGATTGTGAATAGACTCTATGATTTAGAATGGCGCAGTTAATTACGACTGATTTAGGGGGAATTCCTACATTTGATTGTGATGGAGAACCGACTACGGTAGGGGTCAGATGGCAAAAATGGCGCAGAGCTTTTGAGTTATTTGTTGTCGGTAAAGGGATAGAAAATGCGGCACAGAAGAGAGCATTATTATTGCATTGCGGAGGTATGAAGATGCAAGATATATATTTCACATTTCCCGCGGCTCGCGAACCTGATGGAGATGAGACGGTGTACGACATAGCTATGGAACAACTTGACAACTACTTCCGGCCTAGAGTAAACACACCATTCGAAAGGCATGGATTTCGTTTGATGACGCAAGAACCGACAGAGAGTGTGGATCAGTTTGTGACTAGATTGAAACAGAAAGCGCAACATTGTAACTTTGACAATGCAGACGAACATATTAGGGATCAAGTCATCGAAAAATGCAAATCATCTCACTTACGTAGGAAATTACTGGAGAGAGGAGGTGATTTGACACTCGAACAAACGTTAACTACAGCAAGGGCTTTTGAACAAAGTCAACAACAAGCTACCGGAATTGAAGGAGGAAGGAATTCAGAAGCTTTTGTGAATAAAGTAAGTGTACGAAAACACAAACCGAATTCAAGTATAACTTGTTATAGGTGTGGTCAAAGAGGACACATTAAGTCAGATCCAGCATGTCCAGCCATCGGTCAAAAATGTCTTAAATGCAACAAGCCCGATCACTTTGCTAAGTGCTGTAAATCGTTCACACCAAAGACTCACAATTATAGTCACAAATATTCCGGACGCAGCAAACCGAAGCCACGAGTTAGACTGGTGGACACAACAGATCAGGAGGATTCTGATGAAGCTTATGCATTTACATTGTCTATGGATAACCCACAAGAAACACTTGAAACACTTACAGTCAATGGACCGTATCACCCAACCGTTACCACAAATATTGGTGGAGTAGAAGATATTGTGATGATTGTCGACTCTGGTGCTAGTTGTAACGTACTGGATCGCTTCTTATGGGAGGAGTTAAAGAAGAAAAGAGTAAGATGTACGTCATAGCGATCTAGTAAAAAACTTTATCCGTATGGAAGTTCAAAACCACTGGACACCCTAGGAAGCTTTATGGCAGACATTTCAGTGGGAAATTCTTCAGTGAAAGCAGAGTTCATTGTGATTCAAGGTAAAGGACAGGCCCTGTTAGGACATAAAACAGCAACAGAGCTTGGAATTCTGAAGGTGGCACATGCAAATTTCCTGTCGGAAGCCAATATATTTACCAAATATGAAAAGTACTTTAATGGTGTGGGAAAGTTAAAGAACTTTAAGTTGATGTTACATATAGATGAGAATGTTACACCTGTAGCACAGCAAGTCAGGAGGATTCCATTCGCTATGAGGGAGAAGGTTGAGGCAAAACTCAAGGAGTTACAGGACATGGATATCATTGAGCCAGTTGAGGGACCATCATCTTGGGTCAGCCCTATTGTTGTCACACCGAAGCAGTCTGGAGATATTCGTCTGTGCGTGGACATGAGGCAAGTTAATGAGGCCATTATTAGAGAGAGACATCCAATACCTACCATTGATGAGATCCTGCACGAGCTAAATGGGAGTTGTATTTTCAGCAAGTTAGACCTTAAGTGGGGTTTTCATCAATTGGAGCTAGCTGATGAATCTCGAGACATTACCACTTTTGTTACTCATATTGGACTGTTTCGCTACAAGAGACTTAGTTTTGGTGTCACGTCTGCACCTGAGATTTATCAGCACACCATTCAGCAGGCACTTCATGGATGTGACGGAGTGAGAAATATGTCGGACGACATTATTGTACATGCCAAAACAATGGAAGAGCACGACCGCAGATTGCTAGCTGTGATTGAGAAATTAGGCAGCAAGGGATTGACATTTAATAAGGAAAAATGTCAACTTCGTCTCCGAAAACTAGAGTTCATGGGACACGTCTTATCAGACAAAGGAATCGACCCGACCCGAGAGAAGGTGAAAGCTATAGTAGAAGCTAGACCACCAACAAACGCATCAGAAGTCAGAAGTTTCCTGGGATTGGTCACATATTGTGGAAAGTTCATTCCAAACCTAGCATCACTGTCAGAACCGTTGAGACTTTTGACGAGGAAAAACCAACCATTTACTTGGGGTCCTGAACAAGACAAAGCATTCCGAAAGCTGAAGACAAGCTTATCGAAAGCTGAGACTTTAGGATATTTTGATCCAAAAGCGAGAACTCAAGTGATAGCGGATGCCAGTCCTGTGGGGCTTGGTGCAGTGTTAGTACAGATACAACAGGGAGAGCCCCGTATTATTTGCTTTGCAAGCAAAAGTTTGACAGATGTTGAAAGAAGATACTCGCAGACCAAGAAAGAAGCCCTAGCACTGGTGTGGGCGTGTGAACGCTTTTACATGTATTTGTATGGCATCGAGTTTGATTTGCTGACAGACCATAAGCCTTTACAGTTCATTTACAGCAAGAAATCAAACCCGTGTGCACGCATTCAGCGATGGGTTTTGAGACTTCAACCCTTTCAGTTCACAGTAAAGTACATTCCCGGACACAAAAATGTTGCTGATGTACTTTCTCGACTGTGTATATATAAATCTGATGCACCCTCACCAAGTGAAATATCGGAGGATTTTGTGAGATTCGTGGCTCTGCAAGCCGTACCAAGAACCTTGACGATTCAGGAGGTGGAGAAAGAGTCCGCTGGAGATCTTGAGCTACACAGAGTGAAAGAAGCCTTACTAACTGGAAATTGGACAGATTGTGAGGAAAGCTACGTATCCGTTAAAACTGAACTGTGCAGCATAGGAAAGGTGATTCTCAGAGGTACACATATTGTGATTCCAACCAGTTTGAGGGAGAGAGTTTTAAGCGCTGCTCATGAGGGACACCAAGGAATCACTAAAACCAAACAACGACTGAGAGAGAAAGTATGGTGGCCAAAGATTGACAGTGATGCTGAACGTGTTTGCAAGAAATGTTACGCATGTCAAGTAGTAGGAGGTCCATCGTCACCTGAGCCTTTACGCCGTAAAGTGCTTCCAGATTATCCATGGCAAGCTACAGCAATTGATCTAATGGGACCGTTTCCAACAGGAGAATCAGTATTGGTGTATGTGGACTATTACAGCCGTTTCTTTGAAACTTTTATTTTGAAGAACACAGGATCAACCAAGATCATTGAATGTTTGGAGGAGATTTTTGCTCGATATGGTATTCCTGACACCCTGAGGAGTGACAATGGAGCCCAATTTCGTTCTGCAGAATTTGAAAAGTTTTTAGAGGAATACGGCATCAACCATGAAACATCCACACCTTATTGGCCACAAGCTAATGGAGAAGTCGAGCGACAGAACAAGACCTTACTCAAGGCTATCAGGACAGCTCATGTTGAGGGAAAGGATTGGAGAAAGGAGTTGCCAAAATTTCTATCAGCTTATAGAAACACACCACATACAGTAACTGGAGTTGCACCAAACAAACTCATTTTCCGATATCCAGTGAAGACCAAGATTCCCAGTTTTCCAGAGAGAGATGAGGAAGATATCCGAGTTAAAGACTGGATAAAAAAGAAGAAAGAGAAAGAATATGCAGACAAGAGTAGAAACGCAAAATACAGCCAAGTACAAGTTGGAGACCAAGTGTTGGTTCAGCAGCCAAAAGAAAACAAACTTTCACCTGCCTTTGAGACAAAACCATACGAGGTCGTTGGACGTACAGGAAATGAAGTTTTGCTGAAGGCACCACATGGAGGTACATATCGCAGGAACGTAAAGCAAGTGAAAAATCTGGAGATTGACGGTAGCGTTCCACTTGATGATGCAGACGATGTGACTGACCTAGATCTTCCACAAAGTAAACTACCAGATGATGGGGACGACCTGAAGATCACTGAGTACATGGACGATGACCAGAAGATTGAGACAGACCGTGGAGACTCTGTGCGTACAAGACCAGTTCGGCAACACAAGTTACCGGATCGGTTCAAAGACTTTGTTTTGACATAAAGTGAAAATTTTATGGACTGTTTAAAAAATTTTGACGCAACTCATTTCAGTGAATTTTATCTTGATTTTGGACTTTAAAATTAAAACTCATTTCAGTTTAAATTTCAAATAAATTTGAATTATGTTTAAATTTAAGAAAAGGAGGAATGTAATGATTATATGTAAGAACAATAACTCTGTATGTAATGTATCTTTGGATTATTGCCCTTGATTAAAAGAGTCTGAAATGCATAGTGTGTTCCATGTGATGGGTAATTGACAATCGGTATTAATCTATAGTAATCCAGTGCTTAAGGATACTACAAATAGGTTGATTTAAACTGGCACATGCGTGTCAAAAATAGTGTCATTTTTAGAACTTCAATGTTTTTTCTTTTATAGAGTGGGTCTGAGCTCCGTATTATTGTCATAGTATATATAAGGTTTAAAGGAAATCAAACTGATTTCAGTCAACGAAAACGTGGAGAGATGACCCACTATACTTTAAAAATGTCATCTTGTATAGCAACAATTGAACGTTTTAGAAAAATAATACAAGTCTGTAAATTTGTGGTTGAAGTCGCATATAGCATTTAACAATGGAATTTGTTGTGACTGAAATGGCTCAGTGGTTAGAGCAGCAGACATTAGGTTACATTATAGAGCTAGGGATTTTAGGTTGTGGGTTCGACACCACCAAAACTTTAGTATTTATTTTATTTCCTTATCGTTTGTTAAAATATTCAAAACTTAATATTGTTAGAAATTGTGTTTTTGTAAACTTGTATCATAACATAATCATGACACAGAAAGCACAATGGGAATTTTCTGTTCATGTAATATAGAAATTATATCTCATAAAGATTTTTTAAACAGAAATCTTAAACAAAGAGCAAACAGCCATGATCATAAGTCGCAATGCTTTAGTCACAGTTATTGCTACGATCGATCAATTTCGACAGTACACCTAATTTATGACATCTTCATGTAAGATATTGCAATCCAGACTTGTTGTCATATCGTATGTTCCGACATTATTTTTTATTCATTAGAGATCTTCTCTTATGTGTATGTGCTGTACCAGTCAGGGGACTGTATACTTTTTTTGGTGCCAGCATATTTATTTACATATATGTTAGCAGATGCGCCAAATTACTGAAATCAGCTGGCAATGCCTGAAGCACAGTAAATGCTTCATGAAGCCAAAATTAACAATAATTTTACAACATCTATTACATACTTTTTGTGGAAACATACATTTTTACTTCAACAAATATTTAGGACAAAGTAAGTTTAAATGAATTGACCCCTTCACTCTTTTTCAAACAAGGTGAAAATACATAATAACGTATGCATGGAAATTTCATGTATAGATCAATGGATCAAATATTTTAAGATCCAAGCCCCCCCCCCCCCCCCCCCCCCCCCCCATTTATTATTTTTCATACACTTCTTTGAGACTGAGGGGTTGGTCTGCCCACCCCACTCCTAGAAACGATGATATGTGCGTTTGCTGGGATCCACCGAATGATCGCTCTTGCTCCAATCCCCTTTAATTAAAGGGACAGCTGGGAGTCACTGTTTAATGGCGTAGAAGTGCCAATACCAATAGGTTGTAAAATAAGCGCCATTTGAAGGCACCTATAGAACTAAATACATTTATCAACATACGGCATAAAAGGTCCTTATAAAATCGACAAGGAAGGCGCCTAAACCAGGACTAGTGAAAACCATGGGGCTCGGGAGTGGTTTGGCACAGAAATTTCGGATCAGCGCAGTTTCCAACAAATATAATAAAAGTGACTGTGCCACCCCCCTCTCCAGAATCCGGTCTCACCTGAGTGGCATCAGCCCTAGTTTTTCAATCTAAATTTAAATTATATGTAATAGTCAATCGGGTTCGAAAATGTTAATTTATATAATGGCAATAAACGTTAATGAATTGTTGAGTAGCTTGACTCGAGTCATTTCTTCATCGAAATATTCCCGAATTTTAACGTATCATGTAACATTGCTTATAGCTAATTTTAAGGTCACCCAACCGCATACTTAAGTTCATTTAATGAATATAAGCATATATTTACATTCAGTGTATATTTCCCCTTATGTTTGCATTGGAAATCTGCGACGTTCAATTTCCTATGAACACACTAAGGTTAGATGATGAGTTTTATTATGACGTCACAAACGTCGAAGTGCAACGTCACAAGCGAAAATCAGAGTTCACTCTTGTGGCTGTTACAATTATGATAGCGCTTCCATCAATTGAACCTTAGGACAATACAGTAATTTTGTGGTATAAATCACATTTGCAGACAAGGTAAGAATTTAAAAGAAATATAAATATAAGCAATGAATGCTTATTTTGGGATGTCGTCAGTCCTATAACACACCAGGCCATGCAGACAAATTATCATACCGCGCTAATGCGCGGTATTCAATTTGTCTGCACGGCCTGGTGTGTTATCTGAATTTTAAGGTATAAATCACATTTGCAGACAAGGCAAAAAGTTTTTTTTTAAAAATGTAAATATAAGCATTAAACCATGATTTTTTGAAAGATAGTCTCATAACTGCAGCGATGTGTACATACAAATTTTCATAACACGCTAACGCGCATAACTCAATTTGTATGCACACATCACTGCAGTTATGAGACCGTATCTTTCAAAAAAACATGATTCAATGCTATAATAATGTTAATGTTAATGTTATACGAGTAACCGATTACTGATTTATTACTGATTTTGTAACCGGTTACCATCGTTCCAACCGATCGAGTATCCGGTTAACCGGAAAGAGAGTGCCATCTTTACTTTATTTACATAAAGAAGTCAATATGTAAATGTCAGTTTTCAAGAACATTCTGATAGTTTCGTGGGGGTTTTATAGTTGAGGGGAAATGTGGCTATCCAAAAAAGCTTGACCAGCTTAAGGTGGAATAACACACCTGGAAAAAATCACTCAAATTAACTATAACTTGTTTGATTATGAAAGATATAATGATAAATTAACTGTACATATGTCAAATAAGTTCGGGGATAAAAAATGAATGTCTAAATAATTCAATTCAGTAAGTTACAACAAAAGCACCAGCGGGAATCGGGATGTACGGACCACAAGCCCGACACTTTCTCCACCCGCTATGGAGTAAGATACATTTTGCTGTCAATAAAATCCTTTTAATAAAACAATATGTCATTCCAATCAGAGGCCAGCCATTTTGTGATGATATGTTATTCCACCTTAAATATCTATAGATATAAAGAATTGTGACAAATATTGCAATCAAAATGTGTATAGTGATAATATTAGATTTGTGATACATTTCGACATAAAAATATGTTCATTTTGTTTGAAAAAATGTCGTAATTAAAATAATTATGATAGTATGAAAAGGGATATTGTGTTAATGAAGCAGATATTCGTTATCTAAGATTACGTAAGTCGGTGGCCAAGTAGCGTAGTGGACAAACCCCTCGCATTTCACCGCTGCTACACGAGTTCGATACTCTTGCTCCACAATGGTTGTATGTGAAAGGGGATGGCGGTCACCCGCTTAGACACGTAGGTTTTCTCCGGGTACTTCGGCTTCCTCCCACACCAATGACCCCCTCACGCTAACATCCGTTCCAACGAAAGATACTGATATAAATTGTAGGACTTGCTTTTAAATCATTGTAAAATATTAAAGTTCAGTTCAAGATTATGTACCTAAAATATCTTATGCCCACTAAATAATTCCATTTGAAGTTCTGCATTTTCAAACATACACAAGAGTACCCAAATTAATAAACATAGTGATCAATCACGTTTGGATTACTACTTTCCATTCGGTGGTAAGCATCAATAAAATACTATGATACATAGTTGTTCATATGTTTCAATCATTCTCTCTCTCTCTCTCTCTCTCTCTCTCTCTCTCTCTCTCTCTCTCTCGTACCATGATGAGAGAGAGAGAGAGAGAGAGAGAGAGAGAGAGAGAGAGAGAGAGAGAGCGTTGTTTCTAGTAAGTCCCAGATCGATGTAAGAGGTGGCAATATTTGAGACAGTATCATTGTTTTAGTCTGTTCCTATGGATTAAGATAGTAATTTAAATTGTATTAGAAAAATATTTAATATGCAATAAAGTTTATAATTTACATGTAAGTAACTAAACTTGACAATGAATATGAAATTATGAAATGCGGTTCTCTTAATTCCAAAGTGTTGTTTGTGGCTCATAATTTGGAGTGTAAACTCGTTTTAATTTGGAGTGTAAACTCGGTTTAATTTAAGATCAAGTATAGATTTCTTGTTAGAAAATTTATCGCACAGATGAAACGTTATATGTATTAACCGGTTTTGCTGTTTTTTGTTTGTTATATTTGAAAACTCTCTCTCTCTCTTCTTTATTACATGTATACACCATTTACAAGGGACGTATCATGCTTGAATACAAAACTTTAAATATGGTTACTTAGCATTATTTAGAGCTCAATCCAATCAAAGTTATACTGATAATGTAACTAATCTATTAAACTGTAGACTGTATATCCAGTCTTGATGATATAAAGTCCTTGGGCTTTATTACTCCTCTACTGGTGAACCGGGGTGGGAAGGTATTGCGGTTCGTCAGTCATTTTATTTTTCATTCCGTTTTGTGTAACTTCTAAATGATGCACTGCAGAATTTTTTATCAACAGGTATTAACAAAATTTTAATTGTGACTTTTATTTACAATTGGGTTAGATAAATGTTCCAATTAATCAAGTTGAGAAAAAAAGAAAACAGGACTTTATCGCGCATATTCTACAGTATCATTCTATCCAACACAGCAATTACCACTCATCGAGTTTTAGCCAAGATTTTAAAGTTATCAATTTTTTATATCTCTCGTATTTATGATCGGGGTTACTAGGGCTACGCCGCTGCATCTACATGTATTCACCAAAATAGACCCAAATGAGCCCAAATGATAACATAAAATTCTAAACAACTTGTTTTTATATTCCTTGTTGGGTTTGTCATTTTAAAAAATCTCAAACCAAATTTTCCCCTGATCTATTTAGCACATATAACGGCAATTGTTTTATACGTTGAGGGTGGCGAAAGGAGACATATGTTATACAATTGCTTGGTCCTTAATCTATAAACTCCAAATCATTTAGAAAATGATTCATGACCTGAAATACCGGTATTTAGAAACATGAATATCTACTTATCTATACCATGTCCATTCAATATTCATTTCTATTTAGTCTAATTATATTCAATTAAGATAAGGTTATCTGCCGATTCCTACATGTAATATGCCCTGTATTTTCAGTGTTTAATGTCTTTCTCTCCGAAATGTATCATTCAGCATTTTTATTTAAATTCATACCATAGAACTCTCTCTCCATGATCTATTTTTTATATACAAATATCTGAATATTTTTTGTTCAATTATTGATTATACATGTATGTGATTCTAAGCCTTTAAATCAGTACATAAATTGCATATATGTTTTGAATTTTATTGTGGCACATGTACATTTACTCGTATTTCTTCCCTTACACCTTAAAGAGAAAAAAATACATGTGACTGTATTGTTCATATATATATCTCAAAGGAAATATTTTCACCTGATGGAAGGTGTAAGCTTTTTTATGAATTGTTTGCTATTTTAAATGTAAATAGGCATCAAATCAGTATTGCATAAGAAAAAGTATGTAATATTATTATGTTGACTGTGTATGTGTACAACGTAAGACTGATGGATCTGAAGAAAAACTGTTGCCAAAGACCGAAGTTTAAAGGCTGCATTTCTGTCTGAATGTCAAACAAAACTTATGTCACCAAAATCTCAGTCATCAAATGTTATTTGTATCCTCAACAAATTAAACAAACATGCACACAATCGGATTAAAATACAGATCTCTACATAAGCGCACAGCGCTTATGTAGAGATATGTATTTTAATCAGATTGACATGCACGTAACATTATTTTTTGAGTGAATTAATGGGCTTGACAAAATGTGGAGTGGGTAATGTGATTGTTTGTTTATATTTAGATTAAAGAAAATGGTTTATTCTTTCAAAAATGTTGACAATACATTATTCATGTTGGACTGGCAGACTGACAGACTGCTAAGAGCTAAGATGAAATTGTTAGAATTTGTGAAAATTTATAGAATAATTAATTATATGAACATAATAATAAGGATATACATGTAATTCTGGTTTACCCTTTAATACATTTCTCTCTTAAGTCATGTACAATATTTATAATTTCTGCTCCCCCCCCCCCCCCCAAAAAAAAACAATATGCACATGAACCTATTCAATACTTGCATTTTGTTATTTTATGCATGATATAAAATAACTGAAGAAAATAATGTTGAAATTAAGAGCAAAAATTAACGCAAAACAAAAGATTAATTCCTTTTTTCTTCTTTTTTCTATTTATTTATTCTAGACCTCAGTACACTCAGATGGATTAGCAATATCATAGCAACAACTGCTTCTGTAAAATTTTGTTGCTCGCAAAATTTTATCAGCAGTATCTGCGTAATATTTGAACGGCGCTCACAATAGATCTATAGATGATATTCTTGGACAATAACATATGTTCAGAGAATGTTTAACCGTGGGAACACTAGGGATTAAGAAAGCAATTACTTTCTTGAAAGTAAACATAAATAAACACATATCATTGGTTTCCAACGATAATTACTTCATTTTTTTAAGCAGAGGCCCGCTAGATTTTTTCATTAATGTAGATATACAATTCTTTTTATGATCAATCACCGCACAACATTCATTGTTTGTCATGGATCATAATCCAAATGTGCATCTTTAACAATAGCAATTATGGTAAAATCAGTTGTATACTTCTGACAAATCATTCTATTTGGTTGGGCACATGGTACATATTTGTATTTAATAAAACAAAATACTTAACAGTAACAACATCTTCTCTAGCCAAGGGTTTTCGGCCTATTCCGCTCCCCAGTATCATGAGAAACGTACAGTCTACTGTTATTTAATGTATTAGTAAGAAATCTGTGGTTCGCAGTGGTTCTTGTTAATGCAGTTTTCTTTGATTTATTATATATATAAAATGTAAGCATATTTTGCTTCCAATACAATGGAATCTTAAGTTGTTTTCATCGAGTAATGTATCGCGTTCTTATATTACTGTTACTCTTGCAGAACCACAAAATGCCGGACACATTTAGTTAATCGGAACTTATTGTAAGTTCGAGTTATAATATCTCATATAACATTAAGGTACAGGGACAGAAGGACTATTCATTTATGTATAAATCCCTTTGTTTTCCTTTTTTCTCTTCGCGCCTAAATTGCCATCAGTATGCTCTAGAAAATACTGAACAAGGTCACGAAAGCTAGAACTTCAGATGAAAATAGACAAACATCTGCGAAATTGTTTGAATTGCGTAAGATTTGTTATTAGAGTTTAGAGTATCGATGCAGAGCATGCCATGGTAATCTCTAATCTGTTACAGCTATTTATTTAGTAATTTACACTCCCACCAGACCACCCATTGTCCCATCTCAGAAGGTGCGCTCACAACAGTCACCCCGCACCAATCAAAACCTATCTGATGTCTCTCCCACGAGTGTGCAAGAAATCATAGAAGTTTATAATGAAATAATTAAACTGTAATAGAAATATTGGCTGATGAAATCTCTCTATTTTATACATAAATGAAAACAGCCTGGTTTAAAACCTATATTGTTTACTTGACACCAGTTTTTAATGACGATTAAACAGTTAAAGGCAAAATGTCATAATGCTGTAATAATGCTTTAAAATAAAAAAAATATTAATGCAAATTCAAAATTTATGTAGTCTTTTAGAAAGATAGTAACTCAGATTTAAATCTTCTCTGCTACTTCTTAAATTATCTTTAACTATTTCACATTAAATTTTTGTTTTTATCAGCAGTAATTTAAATTTATGTATAAAGCCTTCATTTGAGGTGTTTTCTGTCTGTTTCTATCAACAAGTAAGTTCCATCCATCATTAATCAAATTATCAACAACAAAAATCATCATTCCAAAATATATGCTAATAAGTTTTTTAATGATTGTATTTGTGTGTGTAAGACATGTAGAGGATTTCACGAAAGATTATTTTTAATTATCAATTAACTGTATAGCTCATTCAAATGAAAAAAAAAATAACTATGCTAAATATATTGAGTTTTTCAAACATGTTTTTTTCTATCTGGAAGTGTCTTCAAAATATTTGACAAAAAGTATTTTTTTTATATTACATGTGTCTTGTTGTGTTTTATTTAATATTTCACTTCGCGCATAAGGTTACCGCCATATCATAATAATAGCTCAGCAAGGTCATAGACGCTAAATATATGTAAAAGTCTGCAAATTGTTCGTACTACAGATTGCTTTTAGGTATTGCTTGTAGAGCAGGCGATGATATATCTACCGTAATTTACTGCAGCTACTTATTAAGCAATCAAGAGATTAACACCAGACTATATGCGCCATTTACCCGATGTGGTTTTTCAGATCTTAAAAAACAAACCGTGTAGATATGAAAATCATAAAACAGAAATGAACTCCGATGCAGTCCAATGGAATAGAGGCATGCTTTACTCTGTCTGGCAAGTCAGATTATTTTGACCAATCATTAACACAGTCAGAAAGGTTAATATAAATACAGCACAATTAAAACGTGGACTTTTTCCGAACTATTTCAACTGTTTAGTTAGATTAATTTTAAGATAAATTTGATGCAATTTTGAGTGTTAAACCTAATACCGGTAATAAAAACTAATGCATCCAACATAACCGAGTTTAAACTGACAAGAAGAGAAAAAATCGGAAATTTTCAACAGAATAATATCAATGTATAATGTTATTATTGTTAACAAAAAATGGGAGGGAAATATTAATGATCTAAATGTTTGACAAATCATACGGTGTAAATACAGCACTGTAGTGATATGTAAATCACATGTGAAGTCAGAGTGTACAAATCACTCCGTGTAAATAGGCCTGAACAAGAAGTGTTCGTACCATTCGCCGCGTGCATTGATATAGATTAGCTGCAGAGATGATTATTAGTTGATGTTATTTAAAACGTACACTGTGCAACATGTTTAAAATTTATATTGTTTACTGATATTTAATTTATTTTATTTAAAGATGAAGATCAAAGTCCAAATGTCATACAGTGATTATAATATTTATTGAATTTAGTGCAAATTCAAAGTCCGTCTTGCATAGAAAAACGATTTCAGAATTGTTATAACTTGAGTTTAAATGGTATATGTTAATTATAAAAATCATCGTTATCCATTTAAATGTGTTGCTATGATTCTGTTCAATCTTAAGAAAATAAGAATAAAATATTTAAGTCCCAACAATAACTCGAAAAATATCTGTAAATTTGTTCTTCATCGTCTTGCGTGTTTTTGTCTTTTAAAACCTGTAGAGTATTTTAAGAAGTTTAATTTTATTAAAATTTATTCTTTGACTTTTCGAAAAAACAAAACAAAACATCAATCTCATTTGGATAAAGAATGATAAATAATAATGTTAAGTAAAAGAGATGTCCTCGTTTATGCAGATTCTCTAGGATTGACAAAATTAACGAAATGAATGTGTTATCCAGAATCTTTCCGTCTTTCAGCTTCAAGCGCCTCGGCGTTGGCTCGGATTTTACTTTTATCGTTTTGAATTTCGACGTAAATTTCTTTCATTCAGCTAGCAAATAACAAAAGCTACAAACAGGATGTAGATTATTTGGAGCATATTTTCCAAAGCCCTTCTTTCAGCATGTTGGACATATTGTAATAAACGTGTTAGAAATAAAATGACGTCAGTGCAATTTATCAACTGCATCAGTGTGAGTACTACTAGCTATTCATTCAAAGCAAGTTTTTTGTTTTTATATTCCATGGATATCTAGAGTTTTTATTTATCAGTAGCTGAGCAAGAAATTATAAAGGGTACGGTGCAGATATTAATACATTTATATTATAAGTCTAATCGTATGCATTTATTAATGTAAAATTTCATTTCTTTACACTGTATGTGTTGGGACCTTGAATTGATTTGCTTTTGTTACAATTTATCATATAAGTCGATGTTTTCGTAACTTCCTCTTCTTTGTTAATCAGTAGCCTTGATTTATGTATAGATTACCAATAAGTATGTCTTAAGAAAGATACTTTCTCTCACGCCCAACATATTCTGTTGACAACGGCGTAAATGGTAATAAAATTTTCTAACAAGTATGCATACACGTATTTCTTGATCCAACTATGTGGTGATTATTTCATTGACAGGTGAACTTGTGGAATGGTGATTGATTACTCGGAGAAAAATCCCAGATAAAATGATTGATATAACAATGATAAAATGATTGATATAACAATGTAATACGAATGGAGCCAACGGGATATGACTGAGCTGAGGATGTTACAAGAAGATTGTAGAGGAAAACAGATTACCAGTCACCAGAAAAAGAAAGTGAAATGGCCATGATTTAAAAAAAAATCAAAATATGTTTTTGCGATTGAAGACTTACCAAATCTCATAATCATCCATTAATTTTAGCTTATTCTGTCAAATGAAAGTACAGATTGGATTTTATTTGACACGGTGTTAAATCATTGCATTATTGAGATGTTGGTAATGTAAAAGCATTTTAATTTGGAATATGTTCATATCTGTAAATTAATTACAACACGTTTGTTAATGGACATGGGGAAAGCTGCATTGTCAATACATGTATGCATTTTTTTCTTTTGCAAACCTGGACAACACATTTTTTGTAATGTGTGTACGCCCAGGTATATCATGATTTATCAAAGCAGAGTATTCCAAATCTCTGGTTTGTGCCAACAAAGACCTGTTCAAAGCAGTCCAGGGGAATATTACTCCGTCGATTCGTTTCGTCACAACAGAACTGTTTAAGGCCGTTAAGGTAACAAAACTACGTCACTTAGTTTTGTACCAAGAGAACTTAATTAATAAAGCCGTCTGGAGGAATGTTACTCCGTTGCTTAGATTTGTACCAAGAGAACTTAACATAGCCTTACCCCGTCGCTTAGCTTTGTTCCAGAAGAACTTTAAATGTCGTTCGGAGGAATGTTACTCCGAACTTTAGCATTCGTCCTTCAAGGAAACTGAAAACAATCTTTCTATGATTGTTTTGTTTTCGTGCACAAACACTTTACATCGAATTGAGACTTACCATTTTCTATAGAAGTGATCCAAGATTTTTCGGAGGAATGTTACTCCCAGCTTAGTTTTCATCTTAACGAACACTGTTCATGGACATTATATCTTGTCTTTGTATTAACTCCTGTCAGGATTTTTCCACAGAAAATCTTATAATATCGTTCGGAGGAATGTTACTCCGAACTTTAGCATCTGTCCTTCAAGGAAACTGAAAACAATCTTTCTACAGAGCATCATAAGAAACTTATTGCTAGAGGACTATCCACACATCCGGAGTAACATTACTCCGAGACTCAGTTTTTGTCTGTTGTATATTGCCATTTTGCATGTACTTCGTTTAATTGCGAATAAATCGCTGAGAATATTAACGTTGTGCTGTTATTTTTGTTTGATAATAATGTATGTGATGAATTACACTGCAGAAATCTAAACTAAAACCCGTAAAAGGTACTATGGTCGCAGTACCTTTTTATTTGGCTGTCCCTTAGAGGCGTTTGTGAGAGGAAACCCTACAAAAGTAAAGTGATACATAGATTTTTAATTTAGTTTTTAATTGTCTATCCCTTCCTCCTAAAAAAGAAAGAAAAGAGTCCTGATATGTAAAACCGATTAATATTTGAAATTAAAATGCATTTTTTGACAAAATCAGCATTAAAATTATATGTTTAAAAATTTAATCATTTAAATGTAGCATTATTTTGTGTAGTATGGATTTTATATTTTGGATTGAGACATTTCCTGTGTATAGGAATTAGTTATACTCAATGGTAGCTTTTGTTATTCACGACCTTTACAGGTAAATAACATTTGGTGCAATTAGTCCGTTCCTCAGACCATTGTTAAAAACGTTCCATATTTTAGATTGTCAATGACGATATATTTATTTAAACTTGTGATAATCTTAACTAAATACTTTGAAATTAATGTGAATTAGATGTTTTAAAAAAGAAAAATAATCATTGATTGTTAGAAATTAAATTCATATCATACAGAAACCATACAAACCGTATGGAAAGCGTATAGAAAACGTATTGTATTGTACAAGAAACGTATCGTATCGTACAAGAAGCGTATCGTATCTACGAAAAACGTACCGTACTGTGTGAGAAACGTATCGTATCGTACAAACCGTATAACGTGTGAGAAGCGTACGAGAAACGTACAGCTGGTGTAGTAGTGCTTTTCGGGGTCTGTAACAAAACATTAAAGGAAAGAATAATTGGCCACATCGTAGAATACATGTATATCTTTGTTTCGAGTCAAATTCGGTTCAATCCCCACCCCTCCATTATCGATCAAATTTGCCGCCCCAATGTGAAATACCTTCCGATGCCCCTGTTAACTTAGTAGACTTAATAAATAAAACTAGTTTTAAGACACCCACTGAGATAAAAATTACAAGGTCACCAACTTTGATAGACTGGAGTAAGCAAGTTCTATCAAACACGAGTTAAAAAAAAAAACACAACACATATAAAGTTGGCTACATGTACAGAGACAGACAAGACCGAACAAGATATCTGTGAGCCAATGCTCACTAGTAATACCCTGAGCCAATGCTCACTAGTAATACCCCCGCTCTAATGTGAATATACAAAATAAGCAAAGTCGACATTTAACAGGAAGTTGATGCATGATTGGTACAAAAATTGATCCCAGCATACCTAAACAAATAGTGTGTTAAAATTTCAATCATCTGCGATAAATAGTTGCCAAGAAATCTTTGACGAATGTCAAAATTTGTTTTAAAATTTTGGCTAAAATTAAACAAAGTCATCATTTAACAGGAAGTTGATGTCTGATTGGTAGGAATCTATGAAGAAAATTTGTTTGAAAATTTTGGCTAAAATAAACAAAGCCGTCATTTAACAGGAAGTTGACGTCCGATTGGTAATGTGGTAGATCGGGATTTCGTTTATATTTATTTTTATTAGTATTCCGATCCCGATGGGATTTAATTCTATTACTTTGGTAACGCCCACTTTATTCGATAACCAATAACTTTGATGACAGTTGTCTTTTGTTCTGTTTCCTATATAAAGTTGTGTATCTTCATATTTGATGAGGGAGACAGCTGGTTTCGTTAGCTACTTTTCTCCCGAGTCCGCGTCTCGTCTGTCTAAACTTGGTCCCTGTTAATGTTAAAGTTAGGTTTCATGGTTGGGGGATTTTAAGTACTTGCTATTGACTTGTTTGTTCTTATTTTGTTATAATAAATTTATAAAGGGTTGTTAATCTTGGTTTTCACTTACTTTGAGTTTGGTTTATTATATCTGGTTCATTTAAATGAGAGTAAATCATTTTCACATAATATTTAGAAGTTAGTAAGTTTAATTCTTAATGTAGAGGTCAACCAAATTCAGTCTCAAAACAAAAATAAACACAACGCGAAGTACTGATAAAAAGCCTAAATATAATACACGGCACTGACCTGCTACATTATTTGGTTAACCGTGACCAGGATAGGGTTTGTGCTATATTTCTGAGTGGGTAGTATGTAGCACGTGCTTCTCACTTTGCGAGCCCTATTCAGTGATTCGGACTTGGCTGAATTCTTTTGTTGCCATTTACTATTGTATTGTGTTTTTGGATTTCTTTAGCTGTTGCTATTCCTTATAATAGATTTGTGGTTTAAAAATTCATGTTGTCCGTGAGTTGAAATATTTAGTAGATTATTTTTGTACTTTATTTTTACGTTGCAATTTTTTCATCATGCAGTTATGTTTAGAGATTATAGAGAATTTTTGCGTGAGAGAAATTACCCCCCAACACATATTCAGACCGGAAATGGTGTCCGTTGTGAAAGTTCAGAAAAGTCCAACGAAGTTAGAGTAAATACTATCGATAGACAGATAGAAGATTTATCAGCAAAATGTAATTTTTTAGAGAGAGAACTCAAAACGAAGTATTTTAAAAATAGTTTTGCTTATGAAAATGTCAAACGTCAAGCGAGAATAGAGCGCATGTGCGATATGAGAAATATTTGCCACAATTGTCTCATTCTTAGCATATGAAAGAAATTAATTCGCCAACATTTGATGGTAGTTTTGATATTCATGAGTTTTTCATCCAGTTTGAACAGGTTGCTAAGTGGAATGGGTGGAGTAAAAGAGAATGTGCGAGCCAGCTTATTACCAGTTTACGGGGGTCTGCAAGACATGTTTTGTCCGAAATTCCTTTGACAAAATCTGACAATTATGATGAAATATGCAAACATTATTTCCCAGAGAAAATGTGAAAGCTTACCAAATTGAGTTTAAAACAGCACGTAGACAAAATGGTGAAACAGCTGAAGAATTTGGTTACGCTTTAAAGAGGTTAGCCTTAAAATCATATCCACATATTCCCTATAAATACTTTGAACCTCTTATTGTAGACCAGTTTATCTTTGGTTTAGGGGATATTGATTTGCAAAAGCATGTTCAGTTTAAACACCCCTCCACAATTGAGAAAGCGATAGGTCTAGCAATAGAATATGAGAGTTTCGTAAGGAATTTTGTTGCAAACCAAATGCTTATTTCACACGAGTGACAGCGATTTTGAATTTATGTGAAAATAACTTAAATGCATTTATTAGGGAAGAAATTCAGAAAGCGTTTTGTGAACATTATGTTGTTGAAGTTGAGTCTTTACAGAATTCACGTACGTCTAATTGCCAAAACTTTTCACATAATATTACCAGTAAATCGTGCCATCTGGTTGGTCATTGTTCTGAAAATTCAAACTCGTTAGAAACAACTCTTACTCTTGAAAAACCTTCAGGGACTAATGCAATGGTCGGGTCATTAGTTTCAGGCCGTTCAAACATTACTGAACACAGTCGACCATTCGAGGTAGAGTCACAGAACCAAACAGAAACTGGTAAAACGCCAGATAAAGTTCAATGTTCCGAAGAAAACGCGTCTTTTGATGAAGTTAATGTAGAACACGATGAGCTTCTTGATTTAAATTCCAGTTCTACATGTAATTTTGTAATAGATAAATCCGAGTGTTCTGACACTGAGTTACAGACTGATCTAGAAACGGTTTCCCATTTAAGTGATAATGTCGTAATGTTGTCAACTTTGAACCCCGAAGCAAATGTATTTATATCAAACTCTCAGAATTGTTCAGATTTAGCAGAAAAGAAAGAGAACGAGCACATGGCGAATTTAATCCTCAAATGGAAGCTCGATGGAAGAACTGTTCCCCCTGGTAAAGTTATGTCTTCCCTTAGCGGCGAAATTCCCTTACAGTTGTCGTTCGTGGGTATTACTTCTAAGTACAAGCCCGTCAGCCCAGTATTGTATCCTTACTGCCGACCCAAGCATCCACAGGGAATAGGTTAAATATTTTGATTTAGCTATGTCAGTTGAAAATTAGAGCGGTGTTGCATATTATGTCAATTACACTTAGGTTTTGTTTACATCTTCGTTGATTTGTATATTTTTGTGGCTTATGTTTAAATGAGTATTTGTAAAAATTAATAAATTATCAAACACGTGTAAAACTAGTAGGTTAGCCTGACAGTAACTATCCTCTGTTGATCTTATTGACAAAACTGGGATAGTATGCCTGTTAATAACCCGTGTAAACATAATACTTTAATGTACTGTAAAATTTCCGTGTTCTGTATGAAAGTGTGATGATTTGATAAATGGATTCAGTTATGATATTTATGACATGTATATTAATATATTTCTTGATTTTCCAGACCATGTATTCACAATTTTATTGCAGTTTATGCAAGGTTGACCAATGTGAGATTCGGAAATGGACTGGAACCTGATACTTTCATGTTAAGTGTTAGATCGTCATCAAGAAGCTGTTGTGATATGTGTTAATTCTGGAATCTGTGATATCCTTGATTGTTGTGTTATTAATATAGTGTGTAAATGTTGCATTGTACCTATACACTACCCTATTCCGGAATGTGTTCCAATAAGTGATTGCTGAGGACCATGAAGACTGGTATTGTGAAGTGAACTTAGCAATGTGACATATTCCACTGATTGTGAAGTAACTATGGACATTTCGTAATGTAAATGTTTTGCTTATCATGTATCATGTATGTTTTTGAGGGATATTTGATTGATAATTTTAGTATTTATCTAATACTTAATTTTAGTCAAATGCAAAGCATTTGTCTTTAAGGGGGAGGAATGTGGTAGATCGGGATTTCGTTTATATTTATTTTTATCAGTATTCCGATCCCGATGGGATTTAATTCTATTACTTTGGTAACACCCACTTTATTCGATAACCAATAACTTTGATGTCTTTTGTTCTGTTTCTTATATAAAGTCGTGTATCTTCATATTTGATGAGGGAGACAGCTGGTTTCGTTAGCTACTTTTCTCCCGAGTCCGCGTCTCGTCTGTCTAAACTTGGTCCCTGTTAATGTTAAAGTTAGGTTTCATGGTTGGGGGATTTTAAGTACTTGCTATTGACTTGTTTGTTCTTATTTTGTTATAATAAATTTATAAAGGGTTGTTAATCTTGGTTTTCACTTACTTTGAGTTTGGTTTATTATATCTGGTTCATTTATATTGAGAGTAAATCGTTTTCACTTAATATTTAGAAGTTAGTAAGTTTAATTCTTAATGTAGAGGTCAACCAAATTCAGTCTCAAAACAAAAACTAGATGCTGTCATTAGACAGTAATACCCGCACCAAGTGTTAGCCTCTAAATAACACTCTCTTGTACCAGTTTTAGTCAAAAAGAAGGCCACATGCAATTTCCGGTACTTTTTAAAAATTATAATTTTCTTAAATGATGAGTTCACATCCAATAATACACATATTGCCTTTATGTACAATTTGGGGTTGAACTGTTTGCATCTGTTTGTGATCTTCATATTATTTCCATTAAAAACCCATTTTTAAATATGACACAAACAAACATTCTTAGGATTTTATATTTGTATTTGTGCCCTCATGCAGAAAAAAATATGATAAAATAAAAAAAAAATCCCTACCTACCTAACCTAATTTTTTCATCAGTGTTACCCTAAACACACAATTTTTTTTCTTAAGCCTAACTGTTAGGTAACATTATTTTGGGGGAAAATATTATATTTTATACACTTTATTTAATGTTTCGTTCAATAAGGAGTACATCACAATATGTGGGTGTCCCATACCACCTTAAAGCTGAAAATTGTGCTTTACATGGTTAATTACCCGGTACCTAATAAAATTGTGCAAGGGGTTTTAAGAATAAAGTTATGAAAATACATGCAATATGTTACAATTAAATGATCTTTGTCTGAAGTTACGTACACAACACAGGTCTACAGGTTGCATTAGCGGGACTAGTTTTACCCAGCTCTTTGGTTTGATGAGTTATCACATGGTGTACATGCATGTGTGTTTTCGATATGCAGAATAGGATTAATTAACACGAATAAACGTTTCTTTTGTGGTGATCAGCTAAAGGAATTCATATTGTGCTAATTGGATTATCATTATGATGTTCACCAATATAGGTAAGTATAATACATGTAGTAGCGCAATATTATGAGACACCGGTATACAAAACAGTTAAGTTTTACTTTCACTTTCTAAAATGTGATCTCCCTTTGCCAGTATACTGTATCATCATCTTTATTTGAATAAGCTTATCTACAGTTTCTGTCATTTTAATTGCAGATTTTTTTTTATTTTTTCATTTGTCAGACTTACACTATTGAGTTGACTCCATATTGACCCTATTTTGTATTAAATTTGGGTATTAAATATCATGTTTATATGAGTTATAATAGGGAGGAAGGGCGCCCCTTAACCGTTCCCCATCCCCAGGATGTGTGGATTAGATATACATTTCTAGTGAGAATGAAGGCATGCTGCAGCTTTTTTTTTCCATTATACCTCCTACCCCATCATCATACACCAGTAATAGAAAAAGAGTTAATGACTAATTTTATTTTATTTTAAATTGCTTATTCTTTTTTGTCAAGAGATATGTGGTATGTCAAGATTTATGACTCATGAAAATTTGTGCATTTAAATCCTGATTGTTAACATACAGGTATAATTATATATAAAAAAATACATGTGATATTATACTAGGGATCATGCAATCAATAGCAGAATTGCCAATCGGTTATTTACAACTCATTTTGACTGATTAATTTCTTAATCATTTTGAAAATAAAGACATTTGTAAATACATGTATAACATATTATCAATAGATTGATTTTGTAACTATTTAGGGCCCCACTCTGCAGATGCCCTATAGTGATCTTTCTGTCCAATTCTGCTGATCATGTCAAGATACATTGGATACATTTAAGACAAAATGGCCCCTGCCCCTTGGGTTATTCCCCCACCCCCTGGAGTTGTTTTTAAACAACCACCCCCCCCCCCCTTCTCTGAAATAGGAAATTATAATACATTTTAATTACTGTTGAGATCCCTACCCTAGACCATATTTATTCTTCCTCCTTGTGTCATTGCACATCAATTGGTACATGTATATAGGTAATGCCCCCTTTGAGATGCCCAGTGACTTTCCAGAGTTGGAACTAATCAAGTATTAATCTATCTTATTCATATGTAGTGTAATTCCTAGCCCTAGCCCAATGTTGACCCTGCTTTGTTTTTTACAGCAAGCTCTAGGTTTTTGTTGACTGACTTTACAATTTCTACAATTACATATAACATTTTGTTTATCTTTAAGATTAAAAAGCAATTTCCAAAATCTCTTTATGTACATCTGACATCATACAGAAAAATACCAATCAAGAAATGATTTTGCTACTGTAAAAATGTGAGAAGAGACTCTGAATCTCCCCACCCCCTGAAAACATGAATAGTTAAATATTTTTAAAATATCCTCAAAATCATCAAATCTCCACTCCTAAACCATATATATTTTTGTTTCTTCAACCATGACCATGTCAAGGCAAATCTTTTTCTGGTATTAGTAGGTCATGGCCTCTGGGGGTCACCTGAACCCCACCCCACCCTCCCAAAATCAGAAATGATCAAATAACTTGAAAAAAATGCTTGTGATCCCCACCCCTAAAGCATAATTTTATATATTCTTCCTCCTTATGCATCTTATGGTACATTATTTCAATCACAAGATATAAGAGGAGGTCCAGGAATAAAGTTTTTTTATGGGATGGAACATCATTTTGCAGATAGCATTGACCCTCAGAATCAAATTTATATTTCTAAAACCTTATTGCATATCTATAGCTCAGCCCCTGTTATATCCCTATAAATGATGTGCTAATCTTTCAATCATGAGAGGAGTTCTGGGAAGCAGGTTTTTTCAGGAGTGATAAACGTCAATTTTCAGCTACTATTTGACTCCCTGGATGAAATTTAAATTTTTAAAACCTTATTGCATATCTATAGCTCAGCCCCTGTTATATCCCTATAAATGATGTACTATTCATTAAATCATGAGAGGAGTTCTGGGAAGCAGGTTTTTTCAGGAGTGATAAACGTCAATTTTCAGCTACTATTTGACTCCCTGGATGAAATTTAAATTTTTAAAACCTTATTGCATGACTATATGACAGCCCGTATCATACCCCAAGATATGATGTGGCTATTTATTAAATCATGAGAGGAGTTCTGGGAAGTAGGTTTTTTTAGGAGTGATAAACGCCATTTTTCAGCTACTTTTTGACTCCCTGGATGAAATATAAATTTTTAAAACCTTATTGCACATCTATAGGACAGTCCCTATCATATCTCAAGAGATGACATAGCTACTGCATAAATTGTAAGAGGAGTTCTGGGAACCATATTTTTTTTGCAAAAAATCATCATTTTTTGATGCCCACAGACCCCCGTGATAAAAACAAAAATTCTGAAACATGATTACACGTCAACATGACACCCCGAAGCATATCCTATTAGATCATTAGGCTATTGCAAAAAGAAATTGACGTTTTTTGAAACCAGACTTTTTGTAAAAAATCGTAATTTTTCAGCCATTTAATGACCCCCAGGACAAAATTGAAATTTCCAAAACCTTATTGCGCATCTATAGGACACCCCAAAACATATTCCAAGAGATGATTTGTCTACTGTTGAAAATGTAAAAGAAGTTCGAGGAAAAAGGTTTTTTGTCAAAAAACATCATTTTTTACCAATTATTTGACCCCAACGACTACCAGAGAATTTTTTAAACCTGTTTACAAAACAACATGACACCCAAATCATACTCCAAGAGTTCAGTTTGCTGGTTTATAAGATGTAAGAGCAGTTTGAGAAAGTGAAACGTGACAGACGGACGGACGGACAGACGGAACAGGGTAACAACAATATACCCGAACTTTCTTTAGAAAGTGCGGGTATCATATTATAGCTATTATATTTAGGCTTTTTATCAGTACTTCGCGTTGTGTTTATTTTTGTTTTGAGACTGAATTTGGTTGACCTCTACATTAAGAATTAAACTTACTAACTTCTAAATATTATGTGAAAATGATTTACTCTCAATTTAAATGAACCAGTACTGATAAAAAGCCTAAATATAATACACGGCACTGACCTGCTACAGTACAATATCCAACCGTATGGCATGCCTAAACAAAGAGTATGTAAAAAATTTCAAGCATCTGCAATGAATAGTTTCTGAGAAAAATGCAACAGTAATTTTCGTTATGGACAGACAGACAGACAGAAGGACAGACAGACAGACACACAAGGGTAAAACAGTATATCCCCTTCTCATTCGGAGCGGGGATATAATTATCTGTCAATATCTGACATTGATTTTATTTTCACTCACTTCTTGACGTCTTGATGAACATAAGTGTAGTAGATCTTTTGTCTCTGCATTGTCATAATCTAACGCGATGGCATTGTGTAAATCCTTCAGTGGTAGGAAGACATCCACCGTGTCATTGGTATCCATAAAAATCCACCTGACACTCCCTCTGCTGGCAAACAACAGGAACTTCTCTGGAACTAAACAGGTCAGGAAATCTTGTATTAAGGTCTCCCACAAGGAATTAATTTCACTATATGTTACTACAGTGAAACTTCTCACTGTTGAATAAAATTTTAGAATTAATTAGCAAATAATTGTTCATTTTAATTATAAGACAAAGTCAGAGACAGGAAAAAATTGTGCCAGAAGGGTCTTCAATAATGTACCTTGGAGCTTTGATAACACTCTGGTCACTGATTAATGGCAAGTGATTAAGATAAGGGGTTCTTAAGCAATGGGGGGTGATGAGGCTTTTCCATCAGTCATCAAAGATGGAGTTTCTCTTAGAAGACTTGGCAGCCCTAAAATAAATAAACAGAATGAAAGTTTACAATACTTAAAAAAATTTGCACCACACACAGCATCACATTCTTAGAAAAAGTCTACAAGTGTATAGTTCAATATCAATCATGCCAAAGAAGGGACCAAAGTGGCCTGCATCAACATCAGTACAAAAAAGGAAGTATTCCTCACAACAAGGGCCAGAAAAACACAGCCCAGTGTCTATGTCCTATAAGAAGGCTAAGTAAAGAGGAGTTTCAGGACATTGTACAGCAACAGTAGAATGGAATGTTCACAGTTAGCGATGCAGAGCGGCGAAGCAGTCAAATGAAGATTTTGCGACCCAGGCCGAGTGAAGTGCAGCCGGTAGACTCCTACATGGAAGCAGTGTCACCGAACCCCAATTCCAAACTTTACAAAGTACTCAATCAAGAAAAAACTGCTTAACTATGGAATCATGCGTTTAAAGAGCACTCACAGAAATTCCCGGACTGTGATGGTTCACTGGACTGGAACCAGCATGAGGAGGAAAAGCGAGGTCTGGCATGGATCCTCTCCATTGGATGTACGTAGTGCCACTACACCAGTCACCGTGAAAAGCTGTATGAGGAAGTCAGTCAATCTGGAAGAGGACGAAGAGCCCCACAGCTTAATGTGGCCATGGCTATCAGTCACTTGGGTATCAGCCTTGCAACAGAGGGTATGCGTGGTATGCTTCTTGGCTTCAACGTCGAACCAGCATCAGCCACCAACATTCAACAGACCTGTAATAAAGTAGGCAAAATCATCACTGATGTGAACAAAAGCAGCATGAAGAAAATAAGGCAGGACATTCAAGACCTTAACGAGAAATGCAGACTTGCCAATACACCTATAAGAGCAGAAGGAAATGCTCAGTATAACAATGCCACCTTTAGTGCCATCGGGAAAACACTATTCCAAGCTGCCACACAAGTGACATATTCTTTAAGTGAAAATGTTACCAAGAAGAAGAATGTTGTGGCAATGTTTTGTGGCAATAAACTCTGCAAGAGGGGCACCCATCTTAGAGCAAAGGGAAAGGAAGTTACCTGCCCAGGACATGAAGACTGCACTGCAACCATTCCTCCAGAGACCACCATTGGAGATGAAAAGAGATGGGCTGCGGAATGCGTCCGTGAACTGCAAAGTGAAGACCCTCCACTCATCATTTCCCATTTCACCAGTGATGGAGATGGTGCCGCTGCTTCTGGGGCATCTGAAAAGCAAGGGCATGTCTTTGAAAAGAGATGGGCTGCGGAATGCGTCGGTGAGCTGCAAAGTGATGACCGTCCACTCATCATTTCCCATTTCACCAGTGATGGAGATAGTGCCGCTGCTTCCGGGGCATCTGAAAAGCAAGGGCATGTCTTTGAAAAGAGATGGGCTGCGGAATGCGTCAGTGAGTTGCAAAGTGATGACCGTCCACTCATCATTTCCCATTTCACCAGTGATGGAGATAGTGCCGCTGCTTCCGGGGCATCTGAAAAGCAAGGGCATGTCTTTGAAAACCTTAAAGACCTGCGCCACTTCTTTAACTCTTAAAGAAAACAGACTGCTAAGGCTCCATTCAGCAGTCACATGTTTCCTGGAAGAACTAAAGCCATGAGGGAATCCATGCAGAGAAGATTTGCCCTGGACCTGAAGCCAAGATGCAGGACCGAATACGAAAACTGCTACAAACACTACATCGGAGACTAACCTTTGATGAAACACCCCATGTCGACTGCTGTCGGTTCCATCATCAGCTGCTACCAAAGACAGTACAGAAAGTCCTGCCAACTTCATTCCTTTTCCTGTCGCAGACTGAAAAACAACAAATGGAACTCTTCAGTGTTGCCTAGTGACTTTGAATTAAGCATGAAAGAAGAAGACAGATACTTGTTAAAAGACTGTATAAATTTGACTTTGGGACTTAATAATCTTGATAGAATTAAATATCATAATTGTACACAAAAATCTGAATCTGTGAATACGGCATATTTAAAATCAAATCCAAAATGTATTACAAGTAGTAGAAATTTTGAAAGTAGAAAACATAAAGTTGTGCACTCACTCAATCGGGGTCATGGAAATTCAACATTGGAACTTTGTGAATCTGTAGGGGCACCTGTTGTAAAAGGAAGTAGAGTAATCCATCATCTAAAACAACAGCAAAATATGCAAAGTTACTTTAAAATGAAACAAAAACTGTTAAAATATAAATTTCAAAGAAAATTCTACAGATTTAAAAGATATCAGCTCTACGATAAAAGGTCTAAAGACACTTATAGTAAATCAGGCACCTGACGTTATAAATTTTTCTCATAATAAAAATAAATACCCTATACCTAATAATAGACAAGGTACCCATCGCCACCATCTTGAATTTATTTCAAACTGTCATATCAGGTGGAAGTTTCGCTTGAAACTCATCGGTAAAATCATTTTGTGATCCTCTCCGTCTCCCTATCGGTCATTCAACATTTAAGGTAGTCCGTCCATAACTGAGGGGAATTTAACAATTTTGATTGATCTAAACAACATTAGATACTTACTTCAAAATTATTATGAGGCGGACATAGACCAAACTCGGGGGTATGTATGCAGTCAATTGAATGAACTTTTTGCACTTGAAATTATTTTAAAAAGTTGCCTGCCCTTTATAAAAATTAGGAGAAATTAGGAGAAAATGAATTTCAAAGGGAAAGTTTTTGCAACCTTTTACCAAGAGATTTGTAAGAAAACTACTTGTACTAAAAAGATATAATAAAAATTGCATTTTTCCCATAGACTTCAATGTTTACTTCAATATGTAATAAATTTGGTAATTTTCAAAATTTTTAAAAATTTCAAAGATGAATCTTAATTATTTAATTAACCCCTTAAAATAACACTAAGAATATAGTGATCAAACTTGCAATCTATTAAATATGAAATATGATAGTTATGGATGGACTACCTTAAGCTTACAACTGATTCAACCAAAACGACGCGTCACACCTGTCATTAATAAAAATCGCCCCTCAATTTGCATCTACTGCCTTAGATATGCGACAAAAGGCTAAAGGGTGAACGGAAGTTTACATAATTGCGTCATATTTTGGGTAATCCCTTCCAAATATAGCACTGATACGAATATTCAAAAGGCGTTGATTTTGAATTCGATCAACATACAAGTTAAAATTAAGAAAGTGGATAACATAAACTGTCAATTATAACTTTTATTACACAAAATTTTAATAAACATGTTTATAAATCCATATATTCTGAAATATTGACACAAACACACAGTGCAGGGAAATCTCACTTGCATAAATGTGACAACTTTCGTCCACCCTTTAGCCTTTTGTTGCATCATGCGCATCTAAAAAATAGCTCCATTTAATTCAGTGTGACAATTCCACTAAAGTAATAATTTTCCTAGCAAATGAGTCCAAATTCAATACTGTAGGCCTAAAATAAGGTGCCAAAAAAGGAAGAAAGAAAAGAAATTGTCTCTATATATATGGAACTACAATTGACTAAGTTCAATTTGATTGGCCATTTCCTTGCATAAGACCTTAAGCAGTTACAAATAGGAAAATGTAAAAGTGACGCTAATTGTTTCATTTTTTCTGTAAATCTTTATACCAATTTTTGTCGGTTCTGTGTTTTACAATTAAATTTCTTCACAAAAAGAACAAGACTTAAAGGAAATGTGCCCTTTGATCAAGTTTAAGATTACCAGGAGAAATCATATACATGTAGCAATATATGGCGATAAGTGGTGTTCAATCATCTACAATGAGTATGGAGAAGGGAAGAAGGCTACCTTTTTGACACTGCCTGCCATCTTCCTGCAGCTTCAAACCAGTGGGACACATACAAGAATAACCTGTGGTGTTTGGCAGACACAGATGACTACAGCCTCCATTTTTCTTTTGACATCTGTCCATCTTTTCCAAGCTTTAACAAACATTGAACAGTCATTTGTAATAAAGTGTACAATTGATGAATAAGGAATAATAAGGACACCAACAATTATGTTCAATATCAAAAAGGAGGAGTTGAGTCTGCTTAGACGCTATGATATAGTACCTCCCAAGTCAAGCTGCATGGCATGAATGTCCATCAACCCGGACAAGTTGTACCTCAGTGTCTTCACATCACCTCCACTGAATTTATTAGCTTTCATGATGACATCTTCTGCCAGTCAGTCCAATACATATCATTATCAAACACAGTCAAGCCATACGGATGCTTCTCTCCTTCCAGAAGGACCTTTCTATTGCTCCCATCCAGATATACAAAATATCTGAACAATGTAGTATAATAGATCCTGCATAAAAAAAAATCCTCTGCATATTCTTACGTTTATTATTGAGCCCCTTTGTAACACAATGATTTTACAGTCAAATCACATATCAAGCATTGCAGTTCTCAAGAGCGGGTCCTGGCACTTTTTTACTACATTGACACTTCATAGCCTTTTATCTGGATATGTTCTCATAATTAAACATACATCTTATAAAGAGCTAAAATAAAAGATGTTAATCTGTTGAATACACGCTAATTTTTTTTAACTATAAATTTCTGAACATTAAAAACACATATTTATTCTTGCCAAATGTACCTTACAACTCTCCTTTATACGGAGATTGCAGAACAAACGCAAGATTTTATGAGAATATACGAGACTTGAACAGTGTGACGTCACATCAAGAACAACATGTCTGCGGACGATTCCTTTAGTAGTGATAGCGATAAACTATAAACAAAATAGAAAGCAGGGAGGAGAATAGTCATGGAGATCATATGGGAGTCAGACCATATCGCTTTGAGCATCGGAGGGTTGAAGGAGTTGCGAGTGTCGAGGACAACGCGGCTCAGGACACACAGAATTCTGTCCAAGTCAGAGAGGAGGATGATCTCTCGTGGTTTGTGTTTATAATGACTAAGCACTTGTCCAAATAATGTCTTATTTATTGCAAATAAATTAACAATACCATAAAATTGCTGTTGTTGTTCATTTTAAAACAGAACATTAACATCTTAGCTCTTTTTAGTCCGAGATTCCTCAGGTCTGGTTAAACTACCCCAGACTACACCCCCCTTTCTATTTCACATCCTTTACTTTGGTATTTGGGGGTAGCTTTAGAGAAATTTCAGATTAGACACTTTAGGTTTTCCCTGTTTAGTGTCAAATTCATACTTATGAATTTACCTACGACCTACCTATACATATAAGAACCATAGGCGCTTGGTTTCAGGAGAGTGTATCTAGCTTCTTTTTTTTTGGTGTCTGATTACTTCTTAAATAAAAAACAAAAATTGCTGTAATTTGCACTTTTTAAAAATATCATAATATTTATACATTTTTAAAAAAGTGCTAATTTCAGCATTTAAAAAAAAAAAATTAATGAGAGTATTTAGACACACCTACAAAAACACTATACACCCATTCTGAAACCAAGCACCTATGGTGAGAACCACATGGCAAATGCATCAATAGATGAATTGATTTCTTAATATCATTTGCATAGAAAGATGCAAATCAAGGTACTTATACCTACTGACTGAAAACTGATATGTTTGAAGAAGTTTACAGAATTCCAGTCTTTGACTAAATGCAGATGCTCAAAAAAGGGGGAGGAAGGGGGGGGGGGTGGAATGGTCAAGTGTGTAATGGCATGGTGACTTCACAGGACAATCACTGTCATTCAGCAATAACAATTGAGTATCAATGTTTTAATAGATCAAAATGAACCATTATCACCAAACTGCTAAAGTTTTCAGACTTTCCTCTGTCTGTTACATGTAGTAACGGGTAAACAGTCAATATTACTTGCAATTCCAAGCGTACAATTTTTTTTAAGACTGTATTTCATCCCTCAAACAAAAGAGAAAAGACCCCTCTCCCGTTATGGCAATGAATAACTAATATATATGCATTTTAGGTGTACATGTGGTACATGTCAACCTACTGAATGTCCAGACAACAGGTTTTGCTGTCAAGAATGTGACAAAACAAAAGCTAAAATTAATGATGAAGGCAAACAAACTAATCAGGATTTTATTTGTCCTGGATTTCAAAGTGTTTGTTTGGATCCATGGGTTCTAGAAACAGTCTATTATGCTTACCGACAAGAATGGAGAAAAATACAGAAACCCTAGCATCAGTGAGTGTCGTCTTAAAAAATAAAACCATACCATGAAATACATACATGTATTATAAAAGAAACATTCAACCATGGTTAAATATCGAACACATTTCATATATTAAAGCACAATCTTTACAAAAAATGTGTAACATTTTAGGAAGTTTCGATATGTGGCTTATCGCCAATTAGTAAGATGGTGTTGGGGTTTCCTGGGAAAGAACAACCATACTCCTTTAACAGCCTGTGTAATGTCACACATTAGAAATGCATTTCCTGCAAATGATGGAAAATACAAAAACTTTGAGTGGCCAAATAACTAGAAACCTAGGTAAGGTCATTCTAACAATTTAGCATTAAAAACCCCAAAAAACTGTCTAATGCAGCATTTCTCAACAAGTTCTCACAACTTGTCAGACCTTAAAGGCAATAAAATACATGTACATACTGGTCCTGGTACTCAACAACAAATGTTTCTTCATGCCTTGTGCACAAAGTTTCTATGGAATTCTCATTAGGTGAAAATATATTAAGTTTACAATTTTATGTGGCTGTAACAATAAAGTAAGATTAGTACCAGTACAAAGCACAATTAACCCTCATCATGCTATGTAACATTGGTATAGCATTATTACTGAGTGCTGTATAATATAACGATAAATATTTTTAAGAATGGTGCCTTTAAAATACTGTAGATTTTTTATTTTTTATAATAGATTCATAATCCATGTATGATTATTGTTGTTCAAATCAATACCTATTTATTTCCAATACATGTATCAGATTAATCCTAGAAACACACCTGTACAGTTACAGGTGAGAATAGGTAATTCATATTTAGATTCTGCACAAAACTCTTTGAAAAATTCAGTTTCTCAATTTTTGTTAACTTTAATAATATTATATGTGGTAATATTTTATGGTCACTTATAATACACATTTCCAGTGCATACATGTATGCTCAGGTAACACATGTAATACAGGTAAAACTCGTTAAGCAATATATATCTATTGAATGATATTTATTTCAGTGAAATAAATAATTGCAATTACCATGGTAATAGAAAGTATATCGATAATAAATATTAGCTAACAAAAACATAAAACATATGACAAATAACCAGTGAACTGTGCAATTAGTGCGTTTTCCACGATGTCCCAGGCATTGTCATGTCATCTCCATTAACAACATCTCTCTCCGACTGATCAATTTTAATCTCCAGTAAAACTTCATTTAAATTCACTAAAACAGTATCATTAAATTCCTAAAAATCTATTTTACTGCCTGATTTATTCAAATAGTTTTGAATATAAGCGTTGTTTGCAAATAAATAATGATCGATCCCGGTGCTAGCCGCCATTTTGAAACCGGGGTAAACAAGAGGTCTAAACAAGTCGTGTCTTTTTATTGATTTCTTTCAAGTAACCAATCAAATAAGAGTTAACAAACATTGTTTGGGATCAAAAAAAGGATATGATGAAACAGTAACACAAAAGTTAGAGTGTTTATAGATGCTTTTCGTCTATAAATAGGTTTTGGAATTTTCGATATACGAAAACGACTTATGCCGCGACCAGCACTGGCGCACAATATCTACGATCGCTGCAAATGCAGCGATAAGCACAATAAGGGTTAATAGACACAAATAAATGTTTCAAGTGTCATCTGTTATATCTGGACACAAACACCTCCACTGCCTCTGCCTTGTCCAGTTGATCTGCATTTGTGGATAGACAGTTGGGTACCCTAGCACGTAGATTATTGATGGAATCTCGTAGTTGGCTTGGCCCTTGTATATATCGATCTACCAATTCTTGTTGGAGATGCATGGCATAATCTGAAATACAGAGTTTTTCAGCTGTTTCTTTCAATAACGATTCTTTTGAAAATATCAGGTGATATAGTAGCTGAACATAACAATAAGGACTCTATTATTATTATATGAAAATAACATTTGAATATTTAAGATCAACTGAAAGTTATATTAATATGATCTCATACCATAAGTAGGCTTAGTTTTGTCAGGACGTACAACACCTTGTCCTTTCCTTCCTTTTGCATATCTGATGGTGAAGCAAGCTTCACCTTGTCTGTTGAACATTTGGTCACGATCAGAGTTTTCATTATAATGGAGTCCAGCCAAGTAAAGTCTGGTTATTTAAAAAAAAAAAAAATTAATTAAAGCACATATTATCTATTTTGGTTTGTGCAGACCAATGATCAGCAATTCAAAATATTAGAAAGTGCCAGTTGGCTTTAAAACAGTAATCTTCATCATTCGGCTACTTAGATGTTAAAATGTGCTAGTGCTATTTTACTCACCGACATAACATTCCAAGATAAGAAAAGACTGTATTCTTGGGAGCAAAATGGAGTATCAAGCTATGAAAAGCCTCCAAGGTAGATGTCTGCTCCTGACTGGAAAGTCTTGCAATGTCTTTAAAGAGGGTCTTGTTTAAAAAAATCTTCTCCAATTGTTCAAAGGCTTTGCTTGCTAAAAATTCCAATACATACATACACATTTCTTACATTTTACATTTGCATTTGTGATTTATTTTGGAAGACTGACTCATATTTCTACAGAATGATTAAAATATGTTAAAAAAGATGTTTAATTTGAATAGGCATAATAAATAATACTTGGATTAAGCCACTCAATCTCCCGCTCATCATCTTCTTCCAGGGGATCATGAAGACAACTTTGGAAAACAGCATTTGGGTGGTTGGTGTGGATGTTTTGCACATGCTGGATAACCGACTCCCACTTGGCAACAATCATATCCCCATTGTTATCTGGTGTAGAACCTGCGGACCAATACATATGATTGGTGATGGACTGCTTCCATTTACCAACAATATCACAATCCTTGACCTTTGCCAAAGCATCCAGTTTTTTCCCTGTGCCTGCAAATTTAATTCATATGTTAAACTCGCAGGATATAATATTGAATACTGTATATACCTGAATGTAAATATTTCATACCACTTGAATGTTCAATATTTAAATATATCCATACTGATCGCTTTAATTTTTCTTCATTTATAAGTACATGTACTTACCCTTGGCAACATGCCAGATGTCATAGAATTGGTTTGTTCCATCAAGGTTTTCCTTTATCCACTTGTTATTCTGTCTGTGTCTGTCTGTAATAAGGGTGTCTAATTGCAACCCCTCATCCTTCAGAAATCTAACACTTCTTTTTAACCCTTCATGCTCACACCATGAACTATTTGGAACTTCATTGCTCTGTGGAAAAAATAGAACAAATATGAGACATGTATTCTAATACACCCTTCAATAATTTTTTCCTTCTATATGTATTATGAATAATGGAGGAAACATAATTTTTTGTTAGTTCTTACTTCTAAAAAAATTAACATTATCCAAAAAATAGCAATAACTATTCTCTAGTCCTTCCAAAACACTTAAGAGGAAAATCATGCATAAAGTAGATATACATACCTGATTAAGATATACATGTAGCTGTTCCGGAAAATAAAGGTGAACAAAAACAAGCCTAAAAAAAAATAAACAAAGGTTTTAGCATCATGCCAAAACCTCTTCAACACAAACGATATGCACCAAAATCTTTCAGCACAAGCCCATTCAGGCTAGTGATGGCAAAACTTTACTAGCCAGAATAAATAACTTTTTACACCCCCCCCCCCCCCCCAAACTAGGATAAGAATGAAATGACAGTTTTAATTCATTCAGTTTAATCAATGATGCTCAATAGTATATTCAATTTCAACAATTCTTTGAATTTTTTCATATTTAACAACTGAATCTATGCTGAAGCTATTTTAGCACATATATTATATTTTGTGCCACCAAAAAATTCTAAAGCAACAGCTCAAATTATAATTAAGAAATTCAAACAAAATAAATTCAAAATATCAAAATTTTATCTCCTAAACTAAAACAAAGGATAAATAAAGAATAAATCAACATAACATATAAAAGTACCTGCACTTGTTGAATGTCTAGAACTTTGTTGATCTTGGTTTCAATGAAAGTGAATGCACCATATTTAGCACAATGACCAGGGCTGTCTGAGCGTCCATCACCAGCAATTAAGCACCAACCCTCTGTTCTGTGACTTTAAGTCGGCAATGATAGAACTTTGTGCCTACCTCCAATGAAGCACAACTGTTGGTAAAACATACTTTGTTGATGCCTAAAAATAAAGTTCATAAATATTGTAAAATGTACCAACATGCACAATGGAAATTTTATGTATTTCTAAATTTTGAACTTCCACTTTATGCCTAACAACTTAGAACTGGACTGATTGTGAAATATGCTATAGCTCCCCCCCCCCCCCCCCCCCCCCATTTAATTGATAAATCAATAATCACCTTGGTGAATGATCCAGATTAGACATTGACTATAAACCAATCAAGTTTCTAATACATGTATATTGAAAAGTAATACTTACTTAAAAAATGTACTGCATCCAAAACAAGCCATATTCAACAACTTGAACATTGAACATAAGCAGGCACCTGCTACTAAGACTACCAGAATATAAAATGGAACCTGAAAGAAGAAGATTTCCAGCTGGCATTTTTCCAATATAAGGTTGACTGGCCAATTATTGACAAATTTACATGCAGAGCACTTCTGTACTATATGAATGCAAGTTCCAACTCTCTTATCAACAACACCACAAACTGGAAAATGACATCTTGGGCAAAACTGAAAGAGCTGTAGAAGTTGCCACTTGAATACTAAAAACTTTTCCTCTAGATGACAAGGTTCCGGCTCCTCCATTGGCATTTCTTCAGTACTACAAAATTTAAAACATACCATTGGACTTGTCTGATGTTGCACCAAGCAGCTCTAGCAAGATTTGAAACCAGTAATCACAGAATATTTTGGAAATCATAAAAATGCCAAACACATCACATGGTATTTACATGATATTCTAAAAATTCCCAAAATTAAAATTAAAACAAAAGTGTTCGTAAAATGTTATGTCTCCATTGATAAAAAGGTTCCATGGAAGCAAATATGACATTCGATTACCATCAATGACATTGTCTCCTTTCTGACAATGACCTCTGACCTTTCTCATGATCAAATATGATGTCTCTGTCTTGTACAGCTTAAAAGAAACATACAAAGTTGCAAACAGAAAGACAGAGACAGACCTTCAAATCTTGCAACCTAAAAATAAATAACCATAAAACCTGTTGAAAGGCTAGTAGCAAATATTTTTGTTATTTTGTGAAGCAGTGGGCATTGTAGTTGAAGTTTTAAAATCAGCTTTACATACATGTGTATGTATACTTACTTTACATCATTTTGTGTAATGTCACAAGTGGAGCTGTCAGGAGTGAAACAAGTTTCCTTTTCAGTGTTGGAATTCTGGTTTGTGGTCTTGTCAAAGATACCATTTTCCATAAAATCCTCCATTTCAGTATGTTCCGTCTCCCCACACTGAATGCCAACATTGCAAGTTTCACACTTCTCAAACATGTCTACCTGAATACCTAAAAAGAAATGTAATGTTTTATATTTCCAATAATATCAAAAACTGGATCCAATCAACTCTTAAATATGAGAATATAAAAAATACTATTATATTAATGTGAGGTCATTACTACTTACTATATATATGTGCAGGCATTTTCATACTCTAGCTTTCAAAGCAACAAGAGACCTATGGACCATGCCACTCACCTTATTGTCATCATTTTGATTTTCAAAAGAATTCTTTTCCAACTCTACTTTATAAACTTTTGATCTCATGATATGGGACTCTTCAATTTACCCCCTCCCCTAATGAAGACAGACAATAGACCAACACCTTGACTCTGTGATCTAATAAAAATTGCTTCAATATTTGATATCGTGATTACTTAACTTACTGGAACTCTTTCGTGGTTAAGGTAGGAAATGTCTATTACCTGGGGGCAATGTGCTATTGCAATATACAATGCAAAATCTAGCATTGTGGATTTTTAAAGGGTAGATATGAAAGAAGTCCCAGTGAAATATCTTGCAGAACATTGGCTGAACCATGCTAATAATTTCAAGAGAACCTAGTCCAAATGTTTTACATTTTTATTGATACTTTTTCACTAAGCCAACTCATCTAATTTACAATTAGACAAGGGTAAGGTACTTACCTGAAGGATAATTGGGATTATCCGAGTCCTCGTCGTACATTCAGAGCTAAATATGCAGTATCCAGCGCATGCGCAGATAATGACCACTTATTCATAGAAACAATAAAAGATTTCCCGCCACTACCCATCATAGTTTAAAGGTGCGAGCAAAGAGGACACAAATAATTGCATGTGATACACCTAATTAAGGGATGGGCAGGGGGGAATTTAGCTCTGAATGTACGACGAAGACTCGGATAATCCCAATTATCCTTCAAGTAAGTACCTTACCCTTGTCTAATTGTAAATTATCCTTCATCCTCTTACGTACATTCATAGCTAAATATGCAGACTTCAAAGTAGTTAAACATGTATAAATTAATTCTTACCTAACTAGAGGTTTTTAAAATTGCCTTTCCAAAGGAAACGTCAGATGACACAGTGATCTTCTTATAGAACTTGTTGAAGGTGGATGCATTAGACCAATCAGCCACATTCATAATATCTTTCACTGAAAGTCCTACTTCTAAAGCTGCTGAAGTAGATGCACTTCGAGTGGAATGGGCACCATATCCACTTATCCCAGATCTAATCAACATAGACTTAATCCATCTGGCAATTGTACTTGAAGTCACTTGTTTGTGAGGTTTGAATATTGAGATAAACAATATTGAGCTACTACGCAAGTCTTTAGTTCTTTCAATATAACATTGTAAAGTTGATGTAACACACAATTTCTTACACTTAGTGTAAGTTGGTAATACTACACGTTTGGCTGGCTTGCCGGGTCTTGAGGTTTTTGTAAGTTTGTTAATCACAAAAACTGCCTTTGATGGGAGAATCTTTAAAAAATTTAGATCCAAAAAGGCAATGGATTGTCCCCTATCTGCAGACACCAAAGCTATTAAAATAGCTAATTTATATGTCAAATCCTTAAGTGACAAATTGTCATTACACGGTAATGAATTAAGAAATTTCAGAACAACTGAAACATCCCACACACATGAATATTTTGGAACGGTAGGTTTTAAATTATATACACCTTTCATGAATTGAATAACAGTTGGGTGCTTTCCAACAGGAAAGCCATCAATTGGCGGAATAGTGGTAGATAGAGTTGAACGATAACTGTTAATTGCACTATATGATTTGTTTTTCTGAAATTCACAAGACAAAAATTCCAAAACATCTACTATAGAAACTTGAAAGGGATCCAAACTCCTGCTGCCACACCAGCCCAACCACAGTTTCCATGCAGATTGGTACTGTTTATTAGTTTTAGTTCTCCATGCCTTGCTGAGAATTTCTGCTGTTTTCTTCGAAAATCCTCTTGTAATGTAACGTCTCCGCACACTGTCCACGCGATTAATTTGAGATTCTTCTCTAATGGGTGAATCTGTTCTCTGTCGTACGGTAGTGTTAACATGTTGTTCACCGCAGGGAGAAGAATTGGATTCCTGCAAGACAGATGAAGAACCTGTGGATACCATGGCTGAGTCTTCCAAAAGGGAGTTATCAGTATTAATAGAGGATTGTCCCTTATCACTTTCTGAAGAACAGCAGATATTAGGTTGAATGGTGGGAACGCAAAGGCTTTCAGGTTTGTCCAAGGAATTGAGAAAGCATCCGTTTTCCAGGCCAACGGATCTGGTTGCCATGACACGTAACATGGAATTTGGAAGTTTAGACGACTTGCAAACAAATCCACTTGTGGATGGAAAAGTTGCTGAAATATCTTGTAAGTTAGGTCCTGATTTAACTGCCATTCCATTTGATCCATAAAATGTCGACTCAAAAAATCTGCATTCGTGTTCTCTACTCCTGGAATGTGTACAGCCGTCAGATGAATCTTTCTCACAATTGCCCATTCCCAGATTTCCTTTGCCAGGGAGTTCATCGACATTGAATGAGTTCCTCCCATGTGATTCAAGTAAGCTACGGCCGTTTTGTTGTCTACTTGAATTTGAATATTCTGGCCATAAATCTGATCTGCTATTGTCATCAGCACAAAATGAACTGCTTTCAATTCCAGAAAATTTATATGCAGCTGCATCTCCTCTGTTGACCATCTGCCTGACACTCGGCATTGGTTCATTTCTCCCCCCCATCCTTTTTTGGAAGCATCTGTTGTTATAATTATGGTCGGATCTTGAAACTGTATGGGTTTTCCATTGAGTGCTTCCAAGTTCTGAAGCCACCATTGAAGCTCTATTTGCGATTCTGGAGATATTTTCATTTTCCCTTGGTAAGATTGGACAAGAAACAAAGACTCTGTCTTGTCTTTTTCCAAATAACAATAATGGAGGGGGCCTTGGTAAACTGCAGGAAAAGTTGAAACAAGAAGGCCTATGACATGTGCTACATAACGAATTTTGGGTTGTACTTGAAGAAGAAGGTTCTGTATTTCTTTGAGAATTTGTTGCACTTTTTCTTGAGGTAACGAAACTGTCATCTTCACTGTGTCTATAACATAGCCTAGGAATGTGATTGACTGGGTTGGTTGAAGTGAGGATTTCTTCTCGTTGATTTGGAAGCCTGCTTGTTGGAATAGATTCACAACAGATGTACCTGTTTCCTCCATTGTCTGAGTAGTCCTTGCCATCCATAGAGAATCGTCGATGTAAATTATGCCTCGATGACCGTGAGACCTCAGAGCTGACATAATTGCTTTTGTGCATTTTGTGAAAATTCGTGGGCCAGATTTGAGGCCAAAGGGTAGGCACTGAAACTCGTACCTCTGTTCTTTCCATATGAATCTCAGATACTTGCGATGATGAGGATGTACTGGGATGCTGAAGTAAGCATCCTTCAGATCCACACTGATAAGAAAATCTCCCTTCTGAAGTAGGTTTAAAGCTGTTTGAAGTGTTTCCATTTTGAAATGAATTGTTTCCACAAAGTTGTTCAATGGTTTTAAATTGATTATTGGTCTCATTCCTCCAGATTTCTTTGGAACTAAGAATATTGTTGAAATAAATTCCTTTGGAGTTTCCAACACAGGAATAATTGCTTGTTTTTGGAGAAGTGAATCTATTTCTTCCTGAATTAAAGTTAATTTGGTCATATTTTTTGGTATTGGAGTTATCCGGGGGCTGTGTTGATAAGGCAGCATTGAAAATTCTATTTTGTAACCTTGAATTATCTCCAGTATTTTTGAATCTGTCGTTAAGGATTTCCAAAATGTTAAGTGATTTTTCAAATTTCCTGAGCCTACTGTGACTTGGAGTTTTTTGATACCGTAGTTTTCGTCGAAGTTGATGTTGACGGGTAGGGGTTCCATCTGTAGTTTTTTTTTACTATTTTTGAGTATTGAATTTTTTGTACGACCGAAAGGAATCTTTGGCTTGTGGCCGAAAGGAATCTTTAGACTGTGAACGAAAGGAAGTTGATGTTTTGTTCGTTTTGAACATCTTGGTTGTTGCCCGTGAGGCCTCTGTGATATCCTTACAAGCTTTAGAAAGCTCTGATCCAAAAAGCTCATCTGTGACTTCTTGTGATTTTTTACACAGTTCTTTGTAGTCCCCTTTAAATAGATGCTTTAAATGTTCTCTTCGTGAGTTAGACATCAAAAAGGAGGCGTGAGAAAAAAGGAAAGCTGCATCTTCTGATAATGTGAGTAGTTCACTGACCATTTCATCATCCGGGTTTGATTTCTTCAAATCATAAAGTTTATCAGAAATTAAACTTACAGCATAAATGCCACTGCATAGGGTACCCTGGGTCTTTTGGAGGCCATGGTCTAAATCCTTATTGAACCGAGACATCTTCTTATAGATTGAACTATTGACTGTTGGGACTAGCAGAAAGGGGACATTACTGGGGCGGTTGTATTTTTCTCTAATGTCCTTCACAAAATCAGAGTCTGCGGTCGATGTGCTGGCCTTACTCATCATATCTGCCAAGGGCTTGTTCACATTGCTGGACGTCTTACTTTTCGCGAAAGCAGAGCCAAATCTGGAGTCGTCCAGGTCTTCTAAATCTGAGTCTTCATCGGCTTTTTCTTCAATATCAGAAACGTCATCTCTATCCCGGTCGTCATTTGTCAATTTCATTCGTTTTGAAGGCCGATCGTCGTCTTTTTCCTCATGTTTTTCATCACGTCGCTTATTGTCTGTTATCAATGATGACAACTCTTTTATAGATCTTACGATAGTGTCTAATCCCAAGGCTTTATGCAACGAAGCCACTGTATGTTGATCAATCATGGGCGCCACCATGTTAGGTGTGACGTCAGTCGAATTTCCGGTAGAACTAAGACCTGATCGTGCAGCCGAATCCGGAAAAGTTTTAGTAGCAGAAACATCGGAAGAACGCTTTTCCGTAAATTGAGCAACTGGTGTTGCAATTAATGGCTTCATATTTGGCGCAGATTGGCGAAGCCACCGAATGGGCGAACCTTGCGCCAAAGGAGATCCACTAAATGGATGGCGTATCGGATTACACGACGCATCTTCAACTTGTAATTGTCTCGAGAAACGAGATCCATTATTTGAGCCAGCGATGCTCAATTGTGGCAATGCCACAGAAAAGGTGGGATCAGAACCACAAATGTTTGGCATTGAAGCCTCTGTGGGCACTTTAGTGAGCTGCTCAGAGGCAGCGTGCCCTGCCATGTTAATTAATGGCGTCAGCATCTCTTGGTCCTTCGCCGTAGAATTATTTACAGATCGGGAATTCGGAGAGTCCGAGCGATGTTGAATTATAATATAATCCTGACTGTTATCCATAATAAAGTTCTAACACACACAATAAAAGATAAAAACGTCCAAAAATAAGTAAAAAACAAAAAAGAGTTGGGTTACACAACGCGGGTGGTCTTCTCTGAGCGAGCACTGAATTAACTATATGATGGGTAGTGGCGGGAAATCTTTTATTGTTTCTATGAATAAGTGGTCATTATCTGCGCATGCGCTGGATACTGCATATTTAGCTATGAATGTACGTAAGAGGACGAAGGATAATTAAATCCAACCATTTCTTTCTGATAATAGTTACTTTTGGAAGCTGATAAAATAAAACTCTAAACATTCCAATTAGACAACCTACTATTTGAAGTTCAACCCTTTGCAATACATTGTACTTTCAGCATACTAATTGTTCAATCATTCGATTGTCACTAGCGTAAGTTAACTTCATGCCCCGAAAATCTGGTGAGATTTAGAGTTTCTTGACTTCGCCACCAGAAGAGCAGCACTAAGCTAGGAAACTGGGAGGCAATCATGATACGAAGTATTTACAACATCCAGAACAACTTTACTGACTTAAAACTATAAAAAAAAATTTCAAAAATCAGCTTCCAAAGACAACACACTACAGTATGACCTATACTTCTGTAGCTCTCTCTTTTTAATCCCAACTGTGTTTCCCTTGACTGTTTCTTGGGTGGGTCACTATCACGAAGGATTTCATCTGTACAAGTAGCCTATAAAGTTTTGTTTAAAAATTCAAAAATGGCAGCATGAAACTAGCAAAAATGGTTTGTAAAAATGAAGCTGATTTTTATATTCTGTCAATACTTTCAAGGTAATTCTACAAAGGAAAAACTTTATTAAGAAAGTTGTTTTTGCATTTTTTTCCATTTAATATATATATATCAAGAACTCACTGTATCCTGTGCTTTATCTGACTCAAGTGAACACATAGCTTGGTGTGGCATGTTATTCGGAACCTGTAAATGAGCCTGTAAATAGTGCAATTCTTTAGTAACAGAATAAAGTTAGAGCTCGTAAAAAGGTATACACCATGATATGAATATGGCAGACAAATTTCCTTTATGAATTGTGTTCAGCTTTAAGTATGGAACGCCATAGCTGCCTGAAGGTCAATTTCGTATATTATGAGATGGTTTAACCTTGATGTGAAACAATAGAATCATTATATACAGTGGTAACATCTTTATATACAGTGGTAATATCATTGTATACACTGGTAATATTATTATATACAGCGGTAACATCATTATATGCATTATATTAACCTTGATGTGAAACAATAGAATCATTATATACAGTGGTAATATCATTATATACAGGTGTAATATCATTATATACAGTGCTTTTATCATGATACTCATTGATGAAATCTTTTCATATGGTGATAATATTATTCTACGTCGCACTATCATTATACACCATAGTTAATCTATGTCGTGTAATGATCAAATTATTATATGGTGGGGGTAAATTCGTTATACACATTGATAACATCGTTATGCATTGTGGTTTTATCATAATAGAGGTGTTGGAGTAATTTAATATTGTGAAAACATCATTATATCCTGTGGTAACATAATTAAATACGGTGCATTTATCTTTATATGTAGTGGTTAAATATTTCAGTGAAGTGGTGGTATCATTACATTAAATCATATGATCATTATATGCAGTGGTTAATCCATTGTATGCAAGAATTAAATCTTCATATGTAGTACATTCCTAATGTGCAGTGGCATATTCATTCCATGAAGTGCTATGTATATGTTCCAACTGTAAAATCACTTTATCTTGCATTAAGTTTTTGAACAATCATAGTAAATTTGTATACATCACATGCATTGCTGTTAAAATGGCTGACACCGCAATGGCAAAAATTCTCAGGAAGCTCCACTTAGAGACAGTGCAATCCAAATTTGAGAAGGAAAAAATCACACCAGACATTGGGAAACTGTGTATGGCAGAATTTTAAATGCTGGGCATATCAAACTTACAAACAAAACATGATTCTCCACTATGTGGTGAAAAAATGATAAAACAAATACTAGATCAAAAGGGCATAAAAATCCAGAGATGGCGTCTACGAGATTCCATTCACAGAATAGATTCAGCAGGAGTGCAGGAACGAAAGAAAAGGCCACTTCATAGGAGAGTCTACAATGTAGGAGGACCAAATTGCTTGTACGTGGCATACAGATACCAACCATAAACTTGTAAGATGGCGGTTCATTGTAGCTGGTGGTATAGACGGTTTTAGTAGACTCATTGTTTTTTTAAATTGTTCCGATTTCAACAAGGCAGATACTGTTCTTCAACAGTTCTTAGCAGGAGTCGATAAGTAAGAATTCCACTTCGAGTTCGAAGTGACAAAGGTTTTGAAAATGTAGGAATTGCAGATTATATGTTGGCAAGGCTAGGTTTTAGGGGCATGATTACTGGTAAGAGTACACACAACCAGAGAATAGAAAGGTTATGGCGTGACGTCTTTGAAGGTGTCTTGAGCTATTTCTACCAACTTTTCTACTACATGGAAGATTTAGCTATCCTGGACTCTTTGAATAAAGAACACTTGCTTGCTCTTCACATTGTCTACATGGGGGAAATTAACAGAAAGCTTCGTGTGTGGTCACATGCATGGAATTCTCATAGACTGAGAAGTGTTCAGTCTTCTCCCCAAAATTTATGGATGGCAGGGCAACTACAAAACCCAATAGGTCTTGAAGAAATTGACCCCGGTTTGCACGATGAATCAATAAATGAAGAAGTTCCTGAGGTTGAAGACAATGAGAGACCAATATTTGTCCCTCTTGCTCCAGCTCTAAGTCATGAAGACATCCAAAGATTAATTAAGGGCTGAAATCCCTCATTTCAAACATCATGAAAAAAAACCATGTGCCTTAGTTTAGTGCCTTGACCATGAATGTGTGAATTTTCATTGCTTCAAGTTGTGTATATTTTTACAAGTAGATGTAGCCTGTAATTCTTAATAAACATTGAAAAACCTCATCTCATGTATGATGAATACAGATTCAAAAGATTTGTGAAAAGGTGAACTAGCCTGTGTATTTTTGAACATCTTTTATAAACATTAAATGCACAATAAAATTTGACATCTTTGTTTTCAAGGGTCTGCAAAAACGAAAGCAACATGGAATTTAACACTTGATTTTACATAGCAAGATTACCTAATCAGGTTTTTTTTTTATGAAGCTATAAAGTCTCCCAAATGAACGAGGCCAGCATTTGGGGGTAGGGATGACCCACATGGGTCCAACTTTACAGACAAAAAGATTTAACACTTGATTATTTCTATTCCTGAAATTTGATGATGTTCCCCATGGGTCATTTACTGTGTGGTGAACTGACATGACCTACATACCATTTGATGCCCTTTGACACAAGGAACAAGAATATATATGGTTTAGGGGTAGGGATTCAACGGTTTTTGAGATATTAAATAATTTCCCAAACCTGGGGGTTGGGGATGACCCCAGGGACCATATCTAATGTACCATATATAATGCCCATAACACTCAGTATATGCATCTGAAGACCCCATGTCAATATCTTCAAGATATAACCATTTACAATATAGTGTAAAATTTTTCCCATAGGATTCAATGTTAGACCCCATTCCCATTTGAACCCCCAAAAATATGGTTGACCAACCCCAAATTAAACAAATTTAAAACAGGGTGCACAACTAGATATGCAGGCCTATATATCCTAGAGTTTGGTACAATTCTGTTCAGCCATCTCTGAAAAACGCGATGGACAAGTTCAGAGGCGAGAAAGAAAAAGAAGAAGAAGAAACTACTGTACAAAAACATTAAGTCTCCAAACTTTGTTTGGGAGACTTAATAAATTTACTTCAACATATGGTAATTGAATTGTGCTACTTTGTAATAAAATATATGGTATACTCTGTATAAAATGATAAATTTAATTTATTTTGTGCTTCATTATCTACATCCCCCCCAATGCAAAAAAAAAAAATTGTTCAACATTTCAGCCACCTTTTGCCTGCATTTAAGAAAATCCTTATTTTTTAAAAAATAAAAAAATACAGGTAAGCAAAAGTGAGATTTATGTTTAAACAATCCAAAATAGCCAAAAAAAAACTAGATGCTACTAACAAAATCAGTATTCCCACTGCTGTAACTTCAATACATAGAACTATTATTTTATATGAATACAGTAACTAGAACTATTTTCAAAATCACTTTCAGTTGACAGCTTAATGCAAAATAATAGGCTCATAAAGCAAGGGTTACATTGCTCACATAACTAATAAATCCAACTTTGCCCCAAATATCTAACAAGTTTCATAATAACAAATACAATTATGCAATTTAATACATTCATTTTACTAGTATTCATGTAAACATAAACATTATTGATCTCAAACAAGGTATGCGAATTATAAAAATGCAAGCGACTGTAAAATTGGATCTTTTTTTCTTTGATCACCAAAAAAACTTTTGAAAAATTAATTTTGAACCCCTAATTGGGGACACTTCCTGACCCATATGTGAATCATTGTTTTAACAAACTTCGATTCAACTTACATTTTCCAGCTCAAAAAATATTAATTACCCTACCCAAAGACACCTGATAATGACAATAAATTACCATTAATAGATTTGAAACAAGGGGTCAATGGGCCACATCGCTCACCCGAGTAAGAATACCATAAAAAAAAGTTTCATGGAGTCATACAAAATATCTGGACCATGTAGTAAAATAGATCCTGTATAAAAAGATTTTAATATTTTTCAAACTTGAATCTACACTATCTGTTGATGGTTTTATTAAAGTTGGAACTGTATAGGCAATTGGTTTCTAAGAAGATTTTTCTCTATATATACCTATGTAAAAATTGTCCCCTCCCCCATTGTGGCCCCACCCTATCTCTTGGGATCATGATTTGAACATGAATCTACACTACCTTAAAATGCTTCCACGCAAATATTGGCTCGTCTGGCCAAATGGTTTTTGATAACATGACTTTTTTTAAATCTATCAAATTTACAGCAATTCTTTATCATCTCCCCTTAAAAGAGGGTGTTGCCCTTTTAAGAGGGTGATGCCCTTTTTAATTTCAAAACAAAACTTCAATCCATTCACCTAAAGAAGCATTATGTAAATTTTTGTTGAAAATGGCTAAGTAGTTCGGTAAAAGAAGTAAACAAGAGGCCCATGGGCCACATTGCTCACCTGAGCAATGATAGACATAATAAAATCAGTTTTATGGAGTCATATACAAAATATCTGAACAATGTTGTATAATAGATCCTGTATATAAAATATTCCCCTGCATATTCTCATGTTTATCATTGACTCCTTTTGTAAAAGGATGATTTTACAGTCATATTACATATTGAGCATTGCAGTTCTCGAGAAAAAAATCAGACTTACACAACTGTTTATATATGGATTATAAACCTACATCAAACTTTGAACCCCTTGTGAGGCCAAAGAATTTTTCAGGGGCCAGGGTCTAAACAATTTTTAAGAATCAACAATAATTCAAAATGCTTGCATATAAGTAAAACCATATATAATAACATTTGAGTTTTTGTGGATAATTTAAATGTTTTCCTTTGTAAAATTGGAGTATAAAATATAAAATATTCCTCTGCATATTCTCATGTTTATCATTGACCCCTTTTGTAAAAGGATGATTTTACAGTCATATTACATATTGAGCATTGCAGTTCTCGAGAAAATGATCAGACTTAAACAACTGTTTATATATTGATTATAGACCTACATCAAACTTTGAACCCCTTGTGAGGCCAAAGAATTTTCCAGGGGCCAGAGTCTAAACAATTTTTAAGAATCAACAATAATTGAAAATGCTTGCATATAAGTAAAACCATATATAATAACATTTTAAATGTTTTCCTTTGTAAAATTGGAGCCCCCCCCCCCCCCCCCCCCCCCACCCCCAATGTGGCCCAACCCTAGTCCTGAAGATTATGATTTTGACAAATTTGTATCTACACTATCTGAACTGACTTTTCTAGGCATATGAATTTTAAAGATATTTCCCTATATATTCCTATGTAAAAGTAAAACTTTAAACCCCCCCCCCCCCCCCATTGTGGCCCAACCTACTCCCAGTATCATGATTAGAACAAACTTGAATCTTTCATACCTGAGGCGCTTCCGCTCAAGTAACAGCTTTTCTGCCCGATCGGTTTCTGAGAAAAAGATTTTTAAAGATTTTTCTCTATATATTCCAATGTGAAAATTTGACCCCCACTGTGGCCCCACTTACCCCCCGGGAGCATGATTTGAACAAACTTGAATCTACACTACCTGAGAATGCTTCGAAATAAATTCCAGCTTTTCTGGCTGATAAGTTTCAGAGAAGAAGATTTTTAAAGATTAATTCTATATATTCCTATGTAAAAATTCAACCACCCATTGTGGCCCCACCCTACCCACGGGGATCATGATTTGAACAAACTTGAATCTACACTACCTGAGGATGCTTCCGAATAAGTTACAGCTTTTCTGGCTGATCAGTTACAGAGAAGAAGATTTTTAAAGATTAATTCTTTATATTCCTATGTAAAAAAATTGACCCCCATTGTGGCCTCACCCTACCACTGGGGATCATGATTTGACCAAACTTGAATCTACATTACCTGAGGATGCTTCCACATAAATTACAGCTTTTCTGGCTGATCAGTTTCAGAGAAGAAGATTTTTAAAGATTTACTTTATATCTTCCTCAGGGATCATGATTTGAACAAACTTGAATGTAAACTACCTGAGGAAGCTTCCACATAAGTTACAGCTTTTCTGGCCAAATGGTTTTTGATAAGAAGATTTTTGAAAATATCAACAAATTTTCAATGATTTTTTAATTATCTCCCCTTGAAAGAGGGCGTGGCCCTTTATTTTAAAAAACTTGAATCCCCTTCACCTAAGGATGCTTTGTGCCAACTTTGGTTGAAATCGGCCAGGTGGTTCTGGAGAAGAAGATGAAAATGTAAAAGGTTTACAGACAGATGGACATCTAACAAAAAAGTGACCAGAATAGCTCCCCTGAGGTTTCAAATATAGTAAGCTACTTTTGGGAGGTGTCTGAGGCATTACCTTTTAATTAATAAGATATGATATGGTCACCAGACATAAATGTTTAAAGACCAAGCGGCAAGCAATGAACTAAGTTAAAATGAAGGGAGATTTAAAAAAAAAAAGTTTTAAATATGACAGCCCAGAAATGTTTGGGCTGATCAAACAAACCATTTGATTTTTCATAGAAAATACTGCAAAAAAATTAATTTTTTAAAAAATAATTCAAAGTATGAGTTGGAAAATGCATGGTCATAGAGTTTGAAAATATCTTTGTACACGGCAATGGCATGTCTCCTGTAGGTCTTGGTATCTTCAACGCATTGCTGCACGTATTTGCAGTAGGCAAAAATGAGCTCAATGGTGCAACAAATTCAATTGATGGATGTATGTAATAACCTAGAACAGGTTCCTCTGATGCACCGGTCACAAATTGTAAAATTTGGTTGAGAGTAACTGGCATTCTCCTTCCACCTGTAATAAAATTAATTTATATAAGTTAAGTGTACAAATCAAAGTGAAAAAGCAAAATGGTGGGTCATTTTTAGTGGCAACATCTCTCTTTAAACACAATTAAAGAAATTATAAAATATGATAAATTGAAAAGAGGTCCCATGCAGAGTTTAAAAGTCACCTGAAGTTTTCTTATACATTGCCACATAAATGATAAATCAGTTCGACTGCAGTGTTAGGAACAAGATCACATCCAGTGTTTTTAAATATTGTACATGTTTATAAAAGACAGGTATCATAAAAGGTCCAGAGGCCTTGACCCGAGTACCATAGCCCCCTGTCAGAGAGTCTCATTTTTGCATTTTAAGCTTTATTTATTGACTTTAAACTTGGCCATAAATGTAAGGTAAACTTGACACTGCACTATTTGTGAAACATCGTTTTATCATATTGTAAAAGAATATATGATATACTGCTAGTTCTTATCTCTTATTTGTTTGGCAACTAAACCTATTCTTACTGAAATGGCAATTGCAAAAGTCTCTGCACACAAAATTTTTTCCTCCAAAGATGCTTAATTAATTTGATATGCAAACTCTGTGACCGATCAACATATTAATTTTTTATGAACATGTAATATTCATTTTCATTTTTTTATGAGTTATGTTTTCATATGTAAATATTCTCAAGTCTTTTTAATATTAGTTGATATTCTGGCCAAATGGTTTTTGAGAAGAAGATTTTTGGGCTGGCCTACATTTGAACAAATTTGAATCCCCTTCACTAAATAATGCTTTGTGACAAGTTTGGTTAAAATTAGTAGTTCTAGAGAAGATAAAAAAAAAAATTGGGAAAAGTTTACAAAACGACAATGCTAATGACGACAGCTAGAGACAATGGACAAATTTTGATCAGAAAAGCCCACTTGAGCCTTCGGCTCAGGTGAGATAAAACATCAGATTGTTTCTGAGCTTACTTGCAACCTCTCTCAAGTATTTGGTAAAAGCTGCATAAACAGAATTTTCTAATCGCCTGGTATTTGACCCTTCTTCAGCAAACTTAGGGCACAGTAGATGGATCAGAGATTTCACTGTTAATGTGACTGATGATGGCTGCAGCAAATATCTGAATGTTGGCAAACTGACTCCAACCTGTACAGGTTCAAATAATTAAGATTTACCGTATTTACATCATTCAAAAATCATTTAATGTAATGCACCTTTAAGAATTGCAACATTATTCTATTTTGCCTTCTTATAAAAATTAAAATTAAGCAAGTGCCAAATGGAGTGATCCCCTTCAAAGAGAAATGTTTTTTTCAAATGGGTTGGGAATCAAATTGACTCATTTGTTTATTGTTATTTCATACATAATTTTGAGTTGTATATACATTTAGTAATATCAATACATGTATTGTACCTTATATAATCCAAGTGAATCCAAGCCAGCTCTTAAGTTTGTGAGGCAGAATGATTCAGCAGGTAAATCAGAGAATAAATTATTTTGCAAGTCCTCATCAAAAAATCTCGGCAATTTTCCGTTTTGTAAGATGCTCAGGGCTACAAAATTTATATATACACTGTAAATATGAATTAAATAAAGGGATGAAATAAATCTTTTTAAATAAAACAAAATACAAAGCTGGTCCAATAAACCTTATCCATGTGAAGCAGACACATATATATAATTGCTCAACCACCTTTGACTTGCTCAAAATATCCATTGATCAGATATGTGTATTGCTGCTAGTCTGGAAAATGCCAGGCCAGGCACCTTGTTGCTCACATTTGCTGTTGTTTTATTGATCAATATTAATAAAATCTATTTAATATATTCATCTTTGACCTATGTTCCAGTGATCCAAATTGCTGAACAGTAAAAATTATATGCAAACTTTAACCCAGAGAAAAGAAAATGTTTTATGAAACTCATTAGTATTCATTTATTAAAAAGGTGAGAAAAAAACCCCCAACAATTGCTTACCAAGAAGTTTGCCAACCACAAGATAATCTTCGGATAAATGCTGTCTTAATCCATGGTCAAAGTATTTCTCTTTAACTTCCAATAGGGCTAGCTGGAAAAATTCCTTTCTTGGTCCTCCAAAATCAGCGGCTACCTGACCACAAACAGCAATATATTCTTTTTATCATGTTCTTACAAATTTAAATGCAAGGACTAGCACACACATGTATTTCAGATCAAAATTTGTGAATAGTCATAAAACATTAAACAAAAAGACAGATAGGAGATAGATATGGTGTCAGATTCCAATATATTTACATTTCATGATTCCTTATAACTTAAATAGCCCTTCCCCATTTAAAAAAAAACAACAAGAATATGGTCACCTGAGTACCACAGCTCTTAAACTGACCTGTCAGAGGGTCTTATTTTTGCATTTGATGTTTGAGAAATTTATGCATAAAAGGGGGGGGGGGGCCAAACATGGTACACTATTTTTAAAAATTAAGACTTGCAACCCTTTAATGGTCGATCTTTTTTAATGTTCAGTTTCATTTATATTTATTAAATTTATAAATTATTATTAACTGCTATAGGATGAAGAACTTGTAAGTGATCAGAAATTGTGTCTGAACATGCTGAATTTGTTGTATTCTTTGAAATTTAATAACACTATGTTTAAATCAAATCATTTATAATGCATGCAACATGCATACAATGGGACCACAAATTTCACAATTTTGGTAGAGTGCTTCATCATCATGGACATCATAACTATGCCTTTAATTTTTTCCAAAATGTGTATGTGTAGTGAAGAAGATTTTTGAAATTTTGGCCTATATTTGCATGTTTTGCCCCATCCATGAGGCTGTGGGGGTGGTATCCTAGACAGGCTTCAAACCAAAAATGGTATCAATTGGCTTTGTACATTTGTAGTTTTCAAGAAGAAAATGGTTCTTATGGTTAAAAATGTAAAGAGGCCCATGGGCCACATTGCTCACCTGAACAACAGTTCCTTGTAACATTCTATTTCGTAGCATATGCTATTTCTATTTTAATCTTTGAACCCCTTTCTCGGGCCCCAGTATTGGTCCATGGTTTATGGTTGGCTTTAACAATTTAGAATCTACACTATCTTAGGATGCTTGCATAGTAATCTCACAAACTGTAGCTTTGTAGTTCTCGAAAAGAAAATTTTTAAACATTTTCCATAATATATATTTCGATGTTAAACTTTGAACCCCTCTTGGGGTCCCAGTATTAGTACGGTGGTCACAGCTTTATTGATTAAGAATCTACATTATTTAAGGATGCTTGCATAGTAGGGCTGGGACGATTCAGGTTTCATTTCATTCGGTTCGGTTTCGATTCAAAATGCTACGCTTCGTTTTTTTTTCGGTTCGATTCGATTAAACATATATCAGCCTTAATATTTCTCATTATATATAAAAATAATAATCTTTATCTTGTAGATTCCTTTACTTAAGGATAACAAACAAAAAATGTTATGTATTCTTTTCAAATTTTATATTTAGAGGATGAAAAACTTGCAGGAATTATGGAAAAACTTGTTGGCAAAACTGTATTAAAAGAATACTTGATGGTATTATTGATTCACATGCTTATACGGTAACTAGAAACGATTTTGAAAATAATTTGAAAAAGTATTTTGAAAACAAAGTTTTCAGAGACATTAAAAATACATGTATTAAAGAAAAAGGTAATGGAAATATGCCATTCCACAGCCAATTAATAATTACACAAAATCTAATTAAGCTTGAAATTCAACCATGTTTAAATTTTTCCATTTTCAAGAAGCTTCTTTTTTTTTTTTACTCAATTAAGAATAAGTGCCCACAAATTACAGATAGAGGTTGGCAGATATTGTAACCCTATTATTCCAAGGGATGAAAGATTAATTTGCCAATAATTGTTGTTGAAAATAAACATCATTTATTAATTTGTATGTCCTTTTTATAAACAACTACGAAGTGAACATTGTTCACTTTTAATAACGCATGTATTTCTTATAAAATTCTTAATCCAGCAGATGTTAAATAAACAAGAATTAACATAAGAAAATCTATGTACTAACCATATTGTATGACTTACGCCACATGTGGGTTTTTTTCAATAAATTGAATTAAATTGAAATTAGCAGACATTGAGCTGGTAGATCCAGTTGTATCTCCTTTTTATAAACAACTACGAAGTGAACATTGTTCACTTTTTAATAACGCATGTATTTCTTATAACCATATTGTATGACTTACACCACATGTGGGTTTTTTTTCAATAAACAGAATTAAATTTAAATTAGCAGACATTGAGCTGGTAGATCCAGTTGTATACAATGTATTTAAATTGTGATGTGCAAAAGGTACAAATAGTCGTTGATTTATCTTCTTTTCCATCAACTGATAGGAATTTAAATGTCCCCACTCTTCTGAGCGTCTACTGGCGGCAATTTTTGTTTATACATGTTACGTAAATTTTGAACCAAACCGAACCGAAATCCGGAATTCCGGATCGGTGCACCGAATCGACAGGTGTGAATCGCGGTGTACCGAACTTTTCGGTGCACCGCACAGCCCTATTACATAGTAATCTGAAAAATTGAAGCATTGTAGTTCTTAAGAAGATTTTTAAACATTTTTTCTATATATTTTAAACTTTGAATCCCACCTCAGGCCCCATTTTTGTCTGGGGGGCCACCATTTTTTCATTATATATACTAGGTTTTGTGTAAATATTGGCATTTCTGGTGCAGTGTTTCTCGAGAAGATTTTAAAACATTTTTCCTAATTATTCCTATGTTAAACTTTGAACCCTGTCTGAGGCCCCAGTTTTTGTCTGGGGGTCACGATTTTTACAATTTAGAATCTTCACTGCATAAACAAGCTTTTGTGTAATTATTGGCATTTCTGGTGCAGTGGTTCTTGAGAAGAAAATTTTTAACACACACCCTATACTCACTGTTTAGTGATTATCTCCCTTTTAAAAAGGGTTATGCCCTTTATTTTAACAATTTAGAATTCCCTTCCCATAAGGATGCTTTGTACCAGGTTTAGTTAAATTTGGCCAAGTGGTTTCAGAGAAGAAGTAAAAAATGTGAAAAGTTTACAGACGGACGGATGACGGACAACAGGTGATCAGAAAAGCTCACTTGAACCTTCGGTTTAGGTGAGCTAAAAACATTAACATACAATGGATGACCCGCCATGATGGACGACACATGATGAAGACCAATTGCAATAGGTCACCTGAGTGACTCGGTTGACCTAAAAATCTTATATATCTTAAACTGCATGATAAGGTTGGATGGATATTTTTGCAATCAGAAATAATGTTACGAGTATTCTCATTTATACAGAGTTCTACCACAAAAATAAATATGGCCCTAATTAATCTAAAAATAGAATGTTCATTTAATATTGGCATGAAAAGACTTAATATTGGTACTAGAATTTACGTTCATGTATATTTCTTAATTTCATATTTGTATATAAACAACAAACCTCTCCATAAAACTGAACTTCCAAGGTCATTCATAGATCCTGTAAGCCTTTAATTTCTTCAAAAGCTGTCTCTAAAATGTTGGATCTATCCACACATATATAATTAGTGTCCCCTTCAAGAGCTTCTGAGAGATCTACAATATCTAATTTTCGTCCAGTGACAAGAACTGACTGTAAATATTTCAGTATTTCTATTGGATCTTCTATGTAGTTTTCATTGCAGTATTTAATAGCTTTAACCACAATATTAGAAATGCTTTCTGTATGGTTGTCTTCATGTTTCAATGTTTCAGCTGTATCAGCTTCAGTGCTTAATTGGAACTCATTATTTCCACCACTATGACTTGGAAAGACTGATCTATCTAAAACCACAACAATTTCAGAATTTGCTGGAGCACTAGTTGGTACTGGCTCTGTGACTGGAAAAATGATAGATCCAGTAATAGCATTGGGTGAATCAGAAAAAACAATATTCTGAGAACTGCTAATGATAGGTATAGGTATTGGTTCTGTCATATGTATGGAGTCTGTGAAGGTTTCTACTAAAGGGTCAGGCAAATTCTCTGGAAAGAATACTTCATTTTTCTCATCTGTTTTCTCTGATGGTACCTGGTGCTCACCAATGCAGGACTCACAATGGGCTCTTAATTCTGATATGGCAATTGACTGACCACATTCTCTAAAAATTTCAGTAATTAACATTATATTCGACTCCTCTGTGGCTATCTCTTGTTGTACTGATGAAGTTGACATGTTGCTTTGGATAGGTCTAACATAGAGTTTCCCTTGTGAACCAATACAAGCTTTTAAGTTTTTCACAGACCACTCCACTTCAATTGTACTTAAACTTCGATTGTTTGCTTGGCTTCTCATAAGTTCAAAGCCTCCACAATTCTTCAGTGCAGGAAATCCAATGCATTCAGCATTTTCATCTTTTTCATTTGATGAAATTTTGTTCAATACTTCAGTTTGTCCATTTTTCACATCAAATCTTATCTTCTTCATTCCCAGTCCTGCTTTTAATAGGTACTCCTTAACTTCTGAATTTGGGACAAAACTGCAGTTTTTGTCCAACAGGCATAAGACAGAAACTGTCCAGCTTCTGCCTTTTTCCTTCTTTCTTTCTTAGGAATACCTGCATGATTTAGGAAAAAAGACATTTAAGTGGTGATACATTAATACATGTATTATTATAACAGTTACTAATTTGCAAAGCCATATTACATGGAGTAAAGTCATGCAGTTAACAGCTGATTGACTGACATCATGTCAGGCATATCTAAGGTTTGAAAGTTGCCCTCTCTGAAACAATGCAGACAATGGGAGTAAGCAATATCAAGATGTTTCATAAAAAAGATTAACCGATGCATGTTTAATGTGTCAGCATTTACATTCAAATATAGTAAATCAATTATAATAAACTGCTTTTTAGGACAGCATGGATATATCCAGATTTTGTAAAACACAGATGTAAGGTTTTTCCCTTTATTTCAGTAATTGCAATCTCAAACCACAACTAAAGGCATTAGTGTTTAGATAAGCCAACATAATTGTACAAAAACAATGAAAATATTAAAATAACATACACGTTTGATCTCTTGGGGTACGGAATGGAGGGTGCTGGTCACTTTGCCCCAAAACCATTACGCCCCATGCATGAGCGCCCCAAACTTTTTATGGAGCGCTGCAAATACATTTCACAAGCGCCCCAAATAGGTTTCACTAGCGCCCCAAATGTTGGTTTATTCATGATTAATATTTTTTACGTACAAGTGCCCCAAAATAAAAAAAAATCATTATCTTAAGAAATAGTATATCAATTTCTTGTGGCAAATGTGCAACATTTATTTATTTGCTTATTTACCATGTACATGTAAATCAAACACCTGGCTCATTGGACCATAAAGTCACTTTTAACACTAAGTAATGATTTAAAAAGGATGCGCGAGAATTTACATGTACTCTTAAAGCTGCTTGGTCTGATTTTATATCAAATTTTGTGAACGCTTTTAAACGATGGTTATGCTACGTATGTGCATAATAAAAGATATTTCAGTAGTTTTCCCTGTCAATTAAATCTTATTTTAATGAAAAAAAATGATGCACAAAATTAATATCAAAACAAACGACATAGAGGTACAGCGATAAAGCTCTAGATATATATATATATATATATATATATATAAAAAAAAAAACAACAACAAAAGGGATACTTGTTTTGGCAGTGATCAGTTTAGAAGTACATGCATTTTTAGATGCTTATTACTTAAAGAATGAAAATCAGGGAAAGGAACTATGCCCACCGTTTCATTATTAAATGACCAGGGCTAAAGATTATGTAGTTCTCTGATCAGCACGTGCTTCTGGTATGCAGCTATCTATCAATAGATTCTTGCTGCAGTGTTATCAGTTTGGAGGTGGGGCCTGCTTCCTTATATGCTTAATTGCCGTTCGTGTGGATATTCAACTAGGTCAACCCCGGTCTTTAAAATAAACTCCAAATAGTTATGACTGTTTTTCATCATTATTCTAAAAATGATGGATTTCAGTTATTACTAAAATTCAGTTTTATGACTATAAATCATCATTTTTAAATAAATTGGTAAGTCTGGGCGCACTAAATTATTTCATTTGTTGTACAGGGCGCACAAATTTATTTTGGTTTCAACTGTGGGTCAAGGTGTTTCTCTACACATGGGACCATGGCAGGATAGTGTACTATGAAGTAATTGGGTTGAAAGAATTAACTTTGGAATGGAAGTATGATGAAAACACGTCATATTTACAAAAATAAAAAGATGTGTATCTTATGTTGTTACAAGTAGTAGAAATGACAATAATCAGTTATTTTTCAATATGATGGATTTCAGTTGCACCCCTGACTGGATAACAATGCCAATTATGATTGATAATCATGATATGCATCCTAAATTTTAAAAATGCCGGTTAATTAATTAATTACCTAAGTTGATCAATTTTTAACCAAATATGAGCACACGAGGATACATGTATTATATATGTACCCATGTCATGCGACAATGCAATCTTCCAAACAAAATTGTTGTTTACACCTACCTAGTTTGTTTCTATTTTTTCTTTTTCGGGAATTGAACAATAGATCCCTCTCTTTCCTGACATTTTCAGCACTTACGAACAATGGCCCACCTGATGGAGGAGCCGGTGCTGATGTCGTTGGCTCCTCCATCGCTCGCGATCTACATCGTAATCGCACTCGGTCTCCAATTGTAGAAACTCCAAGTTTATTGAGGTCTGCATCAGACAATGACTGTATATCGGAAAGTTCCACTTTCTCTTCTTCAAATCTGTGAACCAGTGAATGCAGCCCGATTTCTTCCAGCAGTTCAGCTAGTCGTGACGCCATGCTGCTTTAAACTGGATCTTAGCGCGTTTTTAACTGTTTAAGAGGACCAGTTTAGATCATGATAAAGAAGTTAACACTGCATTACATGAAACGACTAAAGCATATAAAGAATTGACCACTTCATATAACGAATTAACAACGACATATAATTATTATCCACCTCATACAAAGATGTTACCACTGCATAGCATGATCTTAAAATATATGTAATAATATTATTATATAATATAATGATGTAAGTACTACACATAATAAAATTTTTATTTTATGTAAAGGTGTCGCACTGAATGAAATGAACTTGGCACTGCACATGCAGCGTGTTTCATATAATGTAATGATTGCACTATTACATAAACTATGTTTAGAACTGTATATATTGAATTTATCACATCATAGAAAGATTTTATTAATGTATATAATGGAATAACCACTGCATATAATGATTTTACAGCATAATTTAACGATATTATGACTGAATATAATGATTTTACCACTATACATAATGAATTCTCCACTTCATATTAAGGTTATACCACCTCATATAATATAAAAGCGACCTTCAGGCAGCTATGGCATTCCATATTTAAGTTTCAAAATGTCCAAATGTGATAAAGTTTCTCAATGACATTTGGCATATGATTTACCTGAAGACAAGGAATCATACTTACTATGTCACCTGTAACAGTTGTCTCAGCATTCAATAAATCATCTTCTCTGACTTCATCTTTTTCTGATGAGCTTAAGGAAATCTAAAATGAACAATCAAAAACACTAAAAATACACTGCTATTGTTTCATGTTAGTTCTCATGAATGCAGTAAACCAGTATATTACTGCATCAGCATTCAAAATCTTTTCATTTTGGCTATGATGCACTCCAATATTAAAACTTTACCAACATCAAACAGCATATTAAAACAAGAAGTCTGTGAGCAAATGCTCACTAGAAATACCCCTGCTCTGATGTAAGTATCCTCTCATGTTGACATTGAATTCGTACAAAAATGAATCCCACCATATAACATGCCTAAACAGAGTGTGCTAAAATTTCAAGCATCTGTGATGAGCAATTGCTAAGCAGGCACAAAGACGGACAGACAGAAACACAAGGGTGAAACAGTATACACCCCATTCCTTCGAAGCGGGGTATAATAATCTTTCATTACCAACGGCATGACAATATCTACTCATGACTGTCCAATAATAATATTGAATGTATGTCTTTACACAACATATCACCTATCCACCCCCTAAAAAATATCAAGGTATGTACATATAAATTCTTTTTACTAGTCAAGATCTATAGTTAGAATAACCTGTGTCCATGGACAGGCTTTACCGATTTTTTGATAAATCGGATCCATGGGAGATCATTTCCAATTTTAAAACTCCATCTATTTTACGTGTATCTTTTACTTTATTTTTTCTATTGCATATACAATCAATCAAGTGCACTTACTGTGGAAGCACCTGCTTGTGACAACCTTTCACAGACAGTTTCAGCATGTTCAGTATGTCCAGCTGATAAAGTGCCGTCAACCAACTGTTTAAAAAAATCCATCATTACTAAACTTTAAGGTTTCTACCCAAAATATATGAGCCCCCATTATGTTTTTATATGCCTATGTATTTCCATTCATCGCAGTGGATATGATCTTAATTATGCAGGTCCAGTACAATCAGTACATTTAGCTACCTAGCTAAAATGACCTACCGTAGCTTTATTTACCTAACTCAGGTAGCTTTATTTAGCTATTTCAAGGCAACTTTCCATAATTTTGCTTCTTATTTTAAAAAGACAAAAAGTCGCAAGTAAATGTCTACTAATATTTATTCTGGGTATTATTTAAAAAGCAATCTAAAGCAGAGATAGTTTTATCATTGCTGCGTTTGAACCCTTTTAAGGAAAATGTGTATTTCCATTACTTAAGTAACTGTACACCACTTTGTGTGCGATGAGGCGTGGATAAGTATGATTACTTCGCATTGTGCTCATGTTAACCAAAACTGGTTTTCTTTGTTATTTCACTCAAGAAGTGACTGTTAGGTCACAAATTAACTGTTGCATAGAGCCCCAAAATTTTAGAACTTTGATTGCAATTGCACAGAAAAAGACACATCTTCAAGAGTGATTTTTTCATGAATTGTTTTCAGATGAGTTCAAAGTTGAAAATTATCACTGCATCAAAGTGCAATTTTCTGCACTTTCTGTGAAAAATGCAAATTTAAGAAGTAAGTTTGATTTAGTAGCTAAATAAAGCTACTCCAGGTAGGTAAATAAAGCTATGTAGGTAATTCAAGCTACGTAGCTAAATCTAGTGATTGTACCAGACCTGTTAGGGTCCCAGTGACAAGAATATTAAACCATGTGAACATTTATCAGTTTATCCAACATTTTAAAACCTACCCTTGATATATTGAGCTTTAGTACAGCACGTCGGCGGTGTTCAGGCTTTGACAATGAGGGGGAACGGATGGTTGGCACAGCCCAGGGCCTGAGTATTAACTTTTTCTTGAAACCACTCCGCCACTGTTGGTATACCTCAAAATCTGATGGGGCTATAAAGTGGTCACCACAAATGACAGACGTATCCACGCCACGGTTCCAGTCTTTCTGAGTGGATGACACAAACCTGTCCCACTTTTTCCTTACAGCTTGGTCTGATGGGAACTCGTGCAGAGACGAATTACTGTTGGTGTTGCTGCACAATTTCTTATGCAACTTATAATAGTTTTTCTTATTTCCATGTAACAACAAACAACAATTCGAATTATTTAAATAAATGAACAATAATAATAATTGCTTACAATATCCATATGCTTTGTAAACGTTTGGTTGTCAGCCCTTAAATTGTACATCTCTGTATTTCCTCACAAACGACCAGGAATAAAACCTTTTTATCCAATGTAAAAAGAATAATAACCGTAGATAATGTAGCATTCAGTTTGAAAAGAAAAATGTTCGGATATCTACTTTACTGAACATGGTCAACAATTTTAATTCAATTTTGTTTGTTTTGTTTGCTATATTGGCAAATAGACATGTGAATTCATGCAGCTGTTGGAATACGATGCTCCAGGAATATTGGATTGATACACGTGGGGGTGCGGGTGGGTTGGTTGGTCACATTTACAGTTTTTACATGACCCCTACCCTCCACATAACAAAGGTGAAACTTGATATTCGGTGCACATAGAATCAGTCTAGTTTATTTAACTTATTAGACATTCGAAACCTGTTGCAGCACTGATTAAAAACTGAAATTTGTGACTCTTATTTCTCTAAATAAAAACAGCATTGTTTTACATTTGTAATAGTTGAAATCTGTGTAACTTTTCAGTCATTGGATATACCATCTTCCAAGTTGTGAATACAAGACAATGATCTATGTGTAAAGAGAGAGTGGTTTCTGTTATTGTAAATATTTCATACTTGCAATAGTATAAATAAGGAAATCAAATGCTCAGCTGGTAAAAGTAAGCTTGGACTACTAAGTATTCTTATTTCAACAAGTTCCACGAAATCGAACCAGCAAACACTTAGTTATACCGTATTTTTCGGACGATAAGACGGTATTGTTTTTCTCTGAAGCAGAGCATCCGACTTATCGTCCAGATCGACTTGTTTAAGGCTTGAGATCGGAAAATTTTCAAAAAATAGCGTTAAAAATTTTGGATTTAATCATCTAAAATTGGTTGTTTTGATTGGATATTACCTTATTGAAGTCCTTGTTCATCTTTATTAATTGTCGTTTTCACTCATTTGTTAACACTAGTATACATAATAATACCAGTAATTAAAAAAATGGTACATGTCTTTAATCATTCAAAAGTTTTACTGTTCCGTATTTTTAAACACATCGTCACATTGTATCCATAAATTACTTGTGGGAAGATAACATTGCGCAGTAAAATTGAAACCAAATTCGAATGGAACAAATTATTGCGGTAAGTCCCGGAGTCATAATATTTTGAAATCCACGATATATTAGAACCAGGGTTCAAAATATCGCTGCGATATATTGAACCCCCCCATAAAATATTGAACCACGGGTTCAAAATATTATGGCCGCGATATTTTGAACCCCCCCCCCCCCCCACCTTTAATTTTTATTGCTGTTGGAGAGGGTGTTCAAAATATTATGGCCGCAATATATTGAACCCCCCTCCTATTTCCAATTCCCATTGGAGAGGGGGTTCAAAATATTATGACTGCGATATTTTGAACCCCCCTCTATTTTTCAGTGCTATTGGATAGGGGGTTTAAAATATTACGGCTGCGATATTTTGAACCCCCCTCTATTTTTCAGTGCTATTGGAGAGGGGGTTCAAAATATTATGGCCGCTATATATTGAACCCCCCTCCTAATTCCAATTCCCATTGCAGAGGGGGTTCAAAATATTTTGGCTGCGATATTTTGAACCCCCCTCTAATTTTCCTAAACTAGTTTTATTCCAATCGGCCCAAGGCACTGAACGTAGATACCAAATCGGCCAAAATCAGCTTTAAATGATTAAACCAACAAAACGCTGTAAATATCTTGTTTTTATGTTATATTTTAAGAGAATTGACCAATAAATATTTTTCATTAACATGCGGGAAAAAAACTCAGATTTAAAAATTACACAAAAAGTGCCAGGACCCGCTCTTTAAGTACATTAGCCTAGGGTAGAATAAATGTCTTATAACTTCGGGTTCCTTGCGGGGGTAAAAGTTTTCAAGAGAAAGCCAAAGTTTTCAGCTGGGGCAAGTCCACGGGTTGCATTTAACAATGATCAGAGATGTGAAGTTCCTTCTGCGCTCGCCCCAACTGTCACACCGTAAAACATATTATATTGTCTAGATGATAGGCCTAACATGATGAAAGGGCATCTGATCTAGCCACACTATTGGATTTGCCCAGTCCAAACGGTTACACTGTAAAACATATTAACGAATGCAGCCAGCAGCGCGAAGTGCCGCTCATGTAGCGGGCTCTAATGACAACGCCTGGGCGAAGAGAAAATTCGGACTACTGCTACCATTGGTTAACCCACTAGAGCTAGTAGGAATGCCATATACCTGACTCTACCACATTGTCCCCCTCCAAGGAAAGAGTTGTCCTCGACTTTTCCGGAGTGCCAACACCTATGGGGCGAAGTACTGGAAACAATCTCTCTCACCCACCAGCAAATACCCAGGTCCCAAGGTGGGCGCCAAATGTAACAGAGACACTTTTTGCCTCTACTGGGGTTTGAACCCGGGTCCTCTGGCATGCCAGTCCAGCACTCTACCGATCGAGCTAAAGGGTTAATCCACTAGCCAGAGCTAGTAGGAATGCCATATACCTGACTCTACCACAATTGACATATTGAAAAATCTGTAGTCAGATTCGTACCCACAAATCCCTGTAAATTGCAAATGGCTACCAATGTCATGATCTCACGAGAACAGGTAAAAGGAATTTTAAGAAGGTCATGCATTTAAAAGATGAATAAAACATTCTGCTGATTCTAAAAAATGGTTTGCAACTATTTGTTTTACATTATTTTCTTGGTAAATTGTTCGGAGCAATGCTACTTTGACGGAAACTGTCGAGTGATGTCTGCTCTACTAAAGTGACGTCACAATGTCTAGACTAAGCACGCGACCTTTAGTGTAATGAATAAATAGATAGGCGGATCCAACAGTGCACGTTCCTGATGAATCTGATAGTGAAATTGTGCTCATTGTTAATGACTTCGCCCTCGCCTTCGCTCGCCACACCGTAAAACATGACTTTTTATGTGTGTATACTGGAGCGAAACTATTTTTATTCACGTTGATGCATCCATTTAGTAAACCACGCTTTAATTTATCATCATGTACCCATGTGTATTTACAAATCAAATTATGCTGCGCTCGCCTCAACAGTTGCACCGTTAAACATATTAGAAAGTTCCCAGCACCGCATGATATCAGATTCCAATGGATTTACCTCAGAGGTTTGTGTCGATGTCGTCTGTTTAGTGGCTTCACAATAAAAGAGAGAGTTATCCTTCTACTTCCGGTGACGTCACTCCAGGGTGTAGGTCTAACCCGATCTACACTACTCCGCGAAATTTTGGTTTTTCTTACTTTTTACGATCAACTTATTAATTTGTTAAAAGAGAGGCAGGCGCGTAGCCAGAATGGAAATGAAGTGTACGCATAAAACGGTCGGGGGTCGGGGGTCGGGGGTCTGGGGGCGAAGCCCCCGGACGTTCATGGGTTTTACCAAATTTTTAAGTCAATTTCCTGCAAAAGAAAACATGCTACATCCCTTTTCTCCAGCAAATACGTAGCACTGAAAAAAAGTTTTCCACAACAAAGAATTAAATACATGTACTATAGTATCGTTATCATCGGAGTATATTTTCAAAATATGTTATATAGTTCTTTAGTGCATGCTGTTGTAAACGTAAAAGCTAAAAACAAGGTATTATTTTATTTCGGAATAATTATATTCCTCGGAATTCACCTTTTTCCTGACGGAAAATTGTAATTGGCCCCAATAGCCTTAGTTACATGAAAAAAATGTAAATCGTTGAGATAGTGTGACTTAAGCAGTGTATCATAAAGCCCTTCGGGTTTTATTGGATTTGATCACGCCCTGACCGAAATTATCACCTCAGTCATAATACTCAAAGAATGATTCCTTATTCCTTAAATATATTACGTACAATGATTAAACACATGTTCATTCATTCATTACGTCAAAATATAACGTTTAATTTGTCTACATTACACAATCATATCCACATACGAAGTAGACAAAGACTGCAGAATGCATAAATAGGCTAACATTCTGGCGATAAAATTATTTTGAAATTTTGTGGAGAAGCTACTAAAAAACTTGTATTTCGTGGTACTATTATTAATTTTGATTTCTTACATCTGTTACCTAGTTACATTTGTGAAATTTAACGCCGGTTTATTTCATTTGCCAATTCGCCGGTCACATGATCGGCGTACGCAGATATGGAACAAATGAAGTCCGCACAATGTTACCAAAGGTCATTCGGCGTACGCCAGTTAGATAAATGAAGTCCTACCAATTGTTTAGTAAATAGAGCGGATCCACCTTTCATGTTTTAAAAAAGTGTATTAAGATTTATTTTTTTTTATTGAACGTGAATACTAGGAATATACCATGCAGCAGCATATTTCTTTTAACTTCACGCATAAGCTTTGGATTTCTGGGTGGAGATGGTAGTTGGTTTAGTTAAAGTCATTACTATAGAAATTTTTTTTCCATTCCATTGAAAACAAGTAGTGAAAGAAACAGACTGGAAAAATCTTTTGCTTCTTGGAAAAAAATTATACCTAAAAAATAATTTTGTTTATAGTGTTTTAATATAAAATAATCTAACAGCTGTTTTAAAAACACCTTGGACTTTGGGCAGTGCGTGTCGGACTCCAATCAGATAAAGGCTGGAGCTACTACTCATGGTTGTACTCCATTAACTGTTTCTCCAGGGGAAAATCAACGGAATTCCAGACGAGCGGATCGGAATCGTTGTTCTGACGCTGTCGGAACTGTTCCCGCCAGATGAGTGGTGCAAATGGAATCAAACTGGTGGAAAAGCAGAAGACAATTTATCTCATTCACTCTTGCTTACGATATATAATGACGTTTCCTTCAGTGGACATATTTGACGGGCATAAATGTACACAAAGAAATAAAACAATTTCCAGTTAAGAAATATTCATTTTGAATTTGATTAAAATTAAAATTTCTTTTGCTGAAAAGAAAAAAAAAAATCATCGGACTGTTCATAGACACATTCTAAAGTTGTTTTGTTGACCAAAATAATTTAGGCAAAGGCCGAAAAATCAGTAAATTAATTGAAGTTTGAATTTCCATGCACACTGTTATCATCATCATCATCCATCACTTCATCTAAAATCGTGTTTCGTGCCGCAATCTTCCTATTCTATTTCATTCTGGAACAGCTGGAATCGTCCTGACTGTATTTAGAGCGGTTCCGGAACTGCCCAGTCGAGCGCACCCCAACAGTTAACTGTCCCGTCATTGGCTTATAGATACGACTAAATTGAGCGCAAAGACACTTGTTCGACTTCATCCCGGGGTGTACATTGTCAATTTTTTGTTTTTTGTGGGTTTTTTTTTCTTTTCTTTTTTTTTTGGGGGGGGGGGGGGGTCCGATTTTGACAGTCTATGACACTCTAATTATGAATATTAATGAGCTTATCCTAACTAATTAAAAGAAAGGATGTAAAAATTTGACGGCTTGTTTTTGATGAGCAAACAACATAGTCCACCGAAGTCGAAAGTCCAAGTTCTATAGACAATATCACGGAAGACATATCAAATACCAATTGATTTTACACTATAAAACTTCACGTATCACATACATGTATTATAGTAAAAACATAATTTTTCTCAATTTAAAACTGATTATGTTCAATTTGAGAAGTTACAATTGTTTTGATACAGTGAAGTGAAAGATAAAAAAAAAAAAACCAACGGTAGACATTATGTTTACCACTATGATTCTACGCGCAGTGTAGATTGATCAAACTACATCACATATTCATAAAGTAACATGTGTGTATTCGTTTGATATCTAAAAAAGCATGGTTTATGCTGTATATATTACTCCGATTCGCTAATTCTAGTGGGGACTTATAAAAATTGAATTATCATGGAGTTGCGCCCCCCCCCCCCCCCCCCCTCCCACACACACTTTTTTGGGTATGTAAAAATGGAAATTGAAAGTAAGGAAAATAAGTTATAGGTATACAACGATTGAGTCTTCACCCCTCTGCCACTTTCAAAAACGATGCTACGTGCCTGACGTGCACTTTGGGTTAAGGCTATAGTGCACTACGCCTATAACAGAAAAAAATATATGGCTGGATTATACAGACTATAGCCAGTATAATTATATAATGCTTACATATAATGTAGGTAAACATACTCATTAAGGTACAAAGCTTTTCATTCTAAACTTTAATACCATTCCTTCATCGTGTCCCGAAAATAGGGGTCGGACACCCCACACTACTCCGAAGATACATATAATTATATACTGACAGAAAATTTGTTGATATCAGGTGAAATGATTTTTACTTGATATTTAGTGTATGCTCCATCGTAATTTAAACAATGATTAAATCATAATCATATACAGTATATGTACATTCAGTCTAAATCAATTTCACGGGTTTGCCATGAAACACTAAATTTTAAGCAAAAGGTTTACGATGAAATTGCGGAGTATACATTTCAATGCCAATTCTTGCGTCAAATGTTCTGCCCAACAGAATTCTTGTCACGAAATTGAATATTATGAATTATCTATACTTCACATTATTTTTAATAAGTATTTGTATTGATTTAAATGATAATTAATTCCTCCAAATAACCATCTAAAATGAAACGCTCATCAACGTTTTTCACAGTCGTCAAAAACCCAAGTCTCGTATACTAGTCATTTTTTTCCAGGAGGGAGGGGTCTGAAGGATAATTGTGTTTGCCGGGGGTGGTAGGTCTGAGGCATATTTGCGATAATTTTATTATGTAAATTAAAAAAAAAATCATTTTCCGACCCCCCTCTAGATCCGCGCATGCTAGTACGCTTACTTACACATGCCTTATTCCGATTGCATGGCTACTATGCACTTTTGTGACGAACATCTCAACAATCTTTCTCTTAACGGAATGTGTTCAAGAGGTTTAAGATTTCATATCTTCAAAAACAAAAGAACTTTGCTCTTTTATTGGTAGATCAGGAATAATAAATATCCACCAAAGCGAGGAAAGTTTAGCAAATTTTCCAATCAACTCTTAATGTTGCAAAACCAACAATCATTCACTTTATAGTGGCTTGGTGTCAAAAGTGGGCCCAGGGCAGCGCCTTATAGGTATAGAATAGATCAGGGGCAAAGCCTATGTTTTTGCTTCCATACTATTTAAAATTTAATTTCAACATATGAATTTAAAGATTTGTACAAGCGTCGTTTGAAAAGTAACACATTCAGCCTCAAACTTTACAAAATTATTCATGACCCAAATAAAACCAAAAATTGTCAAAATGAATGTCACACAATCATATTGCTCCACTTTCAGTAGATATCAAATGCGCAGATATAAGGGGAGGGGGTCCCCTGAAAATACGAAATTTCTGGGTATTACAATATACATGCAAGTTATTAATCTTACAGAGTAAAATTACAGATAATAGGCATTGGAACTTGAAAACCTTCCCCGGAAATAAAGCAATTACTTTCACCCCACCCGGGTGTATAGATGTATACAGATATATATGTATATAGCTGCCGCACATGTATCAGTACCTGACAGTTATAATACCATGCACATATCTTGTCAGATTTTTATTTTTTTGCATTTATTTTTCATAGGCGATTTGTAATATGTAAAATGTTCACGTTATGCGCTACACGTAATAAAAAACTTAACCGTATTTTTCGTCTTACGTGTACGTGTACCTGTAAGTATTTCACTACGCGTAAACATGAAAAAAAAACTAAACCTCTCGAATGATAATATTTTGTCATCATGTTCTTTCTTCGTTTGGTCAAGATTGTTTTTTTTTTTCTGATAAACTAGATGATATCCCGCCCAAGCGCGGGAAATAAAACTTTACATATTGGTGGGATTTTTATGTTGAACCAGATATTTTTCTCTTTTGGGGGAGGTTATGTTCATATCTAGACGTAATCGACACAATCCGTTAACGGTTCACAAATTAATATACAAGATTTAATCTATCAGTGGTATTAAAAATGTATGAAATCTAAAAACGCGAGTGCATGCAATTTTATTTGTATATTATTAACCAAAGTTGCCCAATTCAAGGTATCTCCCCGATGCATGATGAACTGCCCAACACTTACCGGCATTGTGTTATTTGTCAACCCGCGTTCTTGGTTACGGCATTCTGGAATGTACTTTCCATCAAAACAGAAATCGTTCATTCAAGAAACGAACTGGCTCATTTTATTCCCCATTAGTCAAATCTTAATATTTCTCTGTACATACTCTAAATAAATTTCCGTGAAATATATATATTCACCCTTTACATATTAATTATTCATTGGAATTCGCCCAGTCTTAAATTTGCCAGCTGACAACGAGGGCGAAAGGGGCGAAAATAAAACGGGGGCGAATATTTCCCTGTATACAGTAATCGGATTAAAACTCCCACTGCATTGGATCCATCAAAGCGTGTCCACCACCTTACTCTCATTTTTGCTTTTTCGGGCTGTTTTATGAATTAATTTCACAGATGCAACTACTTATCAAGTATAATTTAATCATAGTTTCTGACTTCATCTCACAAGTCTAGAAATACCAAATTTGTAAGCAGTTTCTCTGGTGCAGGCGTTTTGTAGTTAATTGGAACAATGTTACATGTAAAGATAATATATATAAAAATTAATTGTACAGTAAAGCTGAAATTGCGGACTAATGGCAGCCACGTTGAAACCTCAACCTTTTTTAAGAGTGCAGAATGAATGTATAAATTAAGGGTCAAATAACGTGATATGATGACATTTTCCCGGGGATACCGTTCCTTGTAACCTATTTCCAGAAAATTATGCAGAAAAGCCCGAAAGTAAAAGCATATACATGTATCATACAATAAACATGTAGAAGGTATCATTTAAATTCATAATCTCCTGGACTAAAGTAGGAGATCGATATTCTGACACAATCATGGAAGTCTCAATCACACCCCCCCCCCCCCTTTTTTTTTCTTCAAGATTCTTGACACTGGATGCTGTTGAAGCTCTTCTAAGTTCAGCTGTATGACGTAACAGTAATAACTACGTCATATTTGGATGTATTTGCAAGAAGTACACACTAAATATGTGCTTCTTAACAGTGGCTAAAACATCGAGGCGGATCCAGAAATTTCAAAATTTTAAAGTTAGTTTTAATGCGTAACAACTATAAATTTCTAGGGGATCTTGGTGTATACATTTACTTGGTTAATGGAGAATCCTATTGTCAGTAAATATTAAAATAATATTGATTACTATAGAAAATTTTATAAGAAATGATGAACTCAACAGATAAAATTTATTTCTGTAACGTTATATATAGAAAGACACATCATTGCTTATTTGTGTAGTTTGACTGAAGAAGAAACATGCATTCATAACTTCCATCATTCCTAACGGTAGAGATGCCTATAAAAAATCGTACTACTTGTACTGTAATCAGACATCAATTTAATATCCAAAACAACCCACATGCAGAAACTGAAATAAAATGGTAATTCAAATATCAAATTAACGAATACAACTTGTTCAACACATATAAATACCTGTTCAAGATATATACGTTATTTATATCGTACTGTTAGAGTACCTGTAAAAAATGAGAAAATATATTTTTTACGTTAGTATTTCTACTTTATCTCATACGTGTGGTGTATACTACCCGTGTGATAAACCTTTGCTTCATTAAACGGGTGATGCTTTATCAAATACTTCCGGTCCGAACTATTTTTGACACAGCGCTTCAGTGACCTATTTTCGAAGACTTTCTAGTATTTTCCATATAAGCTATATCTACTACCAAAATTGATTTAAAATGGATTTTTTCGAAGATTTAAATTACAAATATAAAGGAAAACACATAACTGTGGAATTTATAAAACTGCAAATCACGTTAGCTCTCAAAGAGTTCATTCTGACGACGCAATGAAAACAGAACTCTGGTTCTGTTTCTATACAAGAACTTACCGAAATAATGTCTCCCAAGACTTTTATTTCACCAGCAGTAAGCATCCTTATTCAATATTTTCAACTTCGAATCATTAGGCTAGTGTTCGTTTTATAAAACATCAACAACTGTTCCTCATTCGAGTCTATATTCAAACTAACGAGCATTCGCAACTTTATGTATGTCAACAAACTTGATTATTCAAGTCTTCTGATCAGTATTTCCATTTAATTAAGTGATAAAGCTCTAAGAAATATTATTTAGAGATAAAAAATTAATTCAAGGTCCATTTCAGTGAAACTTTACATTAAAACAGTTATATTTATCTCCGAAATGACGTACTAAATTGTATTGCGCAAGGTCACAATAACCGCATAACACAACGTTGCGTCATCGTTTAATCTTTGTAAAAAATCAATTCGGGTCATATAAGGGGCTGTCTCAAAAGCTTCATAATATAAATCAAATTGTATGAGATAAATAGAACATCTATAATTGTGTGATTTTATATTTGCTTTATCCAACTCGTTGAAATGGTTATATTCGCTCGGCAAGCCTCGCGAATATATACACCATTTCAACTCGTTGGATAAAGCAAATATAAAATCACACAATATAGATATCCTCTATTTAAGTAATGTGTAAACACTTAGCATGTAAATCACGCAGAAATTATATTTATTTTCATGTCGCCAGAGACTGATAAGATATGCAATTTTAAGTTCGTAGATATTTCAATTCATGATCCGCCGATCAATTTCAACTCTCAGTGCATACAGAGAATATGACGTCACAAACACGGAAGTGACGCAGAGCTGTAAATCTTCTGGTGGAAAGGATGTCGTGCTGGTGGATCTGTCATGTAAATAACGCCCAGCTTATAGCTATGATGTTTTATTGTAACTCGGAAATCGGTGAATTTTTTAACTGCCGCGACCGCAGTTTGGATTATGTACGTCTCGATCGTAGTCATTGCGTTTTAGCCAAGATTTCGGTGCCTCGCATTGTCACATGCTTGAGCCTTCACTTCGTTTCATTGTAAGTTTAGATTTGAGGAGTGTTGCTTCCAGTCAACATCTACGATGTTTTAGTGGTGAATTTACAGCTTGTGGAGATGATTTACGTATTACAGATCAAATATTCATGTCTAAATTGAAAGACAGCTGGATTTTACGCGGATGGAGGGGGGGGGGGGGGGGGGTAGCTTTTCACTGAAAAACTAAGGGGGTTAGTTTTTCAGTGAAAAACTAACCCCCCCCCCCCCCCTTTTCTACCGGAAGATGTTAGGAGATTTGTCATACAAATCTGATTCATACAAACGAAAATTTATCAATAAAGATCAAACACACAAAATACAAAACAAATAAATAAAATAAAATAAAACAAGTAAATAAATAAGATAAATACTGGTATAAATTCAGAGCATAGCAAATCATGTATTTTTCTCCATTACCCTTGCCACTGCTAAAGTCACACTATCTCAACGATTTATATTTTTTTCATGTAACTAAGGCTATTAGGGCCAATTACAATTTTTCATCAGGAAAAAGGTGAATTCCGAGGAATATAATTATTCCGAAATAAAATAATACCTTGTTTAAACAAGATGTGAATTTTTTTAATCTCTATATTGGTAATGTCAGTAAAAGAAGATATTTTTACAATCACCTATATCATTTATTTTGTTCAACGTAATTTTTAGTTTTACCTCAGCGGAAATTTAAAATCCTGTATAGTCGATCCATGATCCTTTATCACAAAATATTTTTATTAGAATAGCACTATAGTTCCCTTAGCCCGCTTTCACTCTGTCCTTTCCGATATATTTCATTTTTATCAAATAAAATATACAACATGACTACTAAGTTGGAATTGATGATATTGTATCATATCATAGATATTGTATTATATGACTTGATATCATATCATATAACATGATATCATATTATATGATATTTTATCTATTGATATGATATTGAATCTTATAATATGATATTGTATCATTGTATTATGTAACATGATATGATATTGTATTATATGACATGATATCATATGATATAACATTATATCATATTATATGATATTTTATCTATTGATATGATATTGAATCTTATGATATTGTATCATATCATAGATATTGTATTATATGAAATGATAATGCATCATTTGATAGTTTATGATAGTTTATGATATTGTGTCAAACCATGCTACACTATCTTATATTTTGATAAAATAGAGCATTTTTTTTTTATATACATGTATTATTATCAAGGTTGTCTTATTAAGGTGATGCCTCGTCTCTGTGAGCTTTGTAATCTGTGATTACCTATGTTTGTATCTTGTCATTTATGTTCAGTTTGTTTAGCTCCACCTTTTACTTGCTTGTTTTGCACAGGAGTGTCTGCATAAATGATTTGCTGGGAGCGGGTATGTCCAAATAGGTGAGGTCAGTTTAGTTAGCTTCTCAGCCCCAATGGCAGTGTCTTGAATGGCATATGTGAGAACGATGTTGGTTGCTGATGGATTACGGCCTGGTCCCTCTTGATGAATCTCATGAAACAGGTTGAATTTTGAGGAGGTAATTTAAATTAACAATGTACACATTTTTAAATTATCTTGTACTTCCAAGAGATGCCTAATTTTGTTGCCTCAAGTTCAGCAAAATTTGGCATGGGACAGGTGCTGGAAGTATCCTGATGAAGATGGGCTATGCTGGTCATCATATCAATCATTTTCTCCTCACTCACTACACGTCTCCCTTGATATTCCTTGCTGTTGGGATTTTATATATTTTATGTAAATAATACACCTGTTTATTTCTTATATATATGATATGTCATAGAGAGCAGAGTGGATAAGATGCCTATCTGGTGCTATCTTCATCAAACTTGCATGGATGATGCGTCTTGTGATACTATTGCACTTGACAAGCTTGAATGCTGAATCTGAGTCATAATTAAGTTTCAGTTGCTGGATGAGGTTAAGGTTTTTTTAGCAGATGCCCTTTTAAGGCCATAGCCAAGTTAAATTATTACTTTTCCTGTCTTCACTAAACTACGGCTGATGTATCACATGATACTGATGCACTTGACAGGCTTAAACGCTGAATCAGAACCAAAGGTTTCAAATGCTGGATGAGGTTAAGCATGTTAAAGTTTTTGGAGCAGGTGCCCTTTGATGGCCATATCTAAGTTACTACTGGTCCTTATATCTTCACCAAACTTGCAGGGATGGTGTGTCTTATGATACATGATATAATGCATTTGACAAGCTTGAATGCTGAATCTGAGCCATAGGTTTCGGATGTTTAATAACAATATCGTATCATATCATGATAGAATATCTTAATATGTTTCACAATGCAATTTTATATTTTACAATACCGTATCATATGATACAATATCATCTCACATAATACAATTATCATGATATAATGCATATTACATTGTATTATATGATATTATATCAAATGGCACACTATTATATCATATTATATAGTAGCTAGGGTATTGATAGATATTGTATCATACAATACAGATGAAATTTACATATAATATGATACAATATTGTAACATGTAATATAATTCAATCACACCACACATTAATATACAATATGCTAAGAAAATTATTTCATATAATTATGATAAAATGGTGATCTCATAAAGGTCATCACGGTTAGCTCTGTAATCTTTGATCCTTTTAGTACATGTGTGAATAGACTGCAAGATCCTCAACATGAAGTTAAGACATTGGTAAAAGTTCAAAGTCTCTATCTCTTATGGTTTTAGAGAAGTAGCAATAACAAGCATTTCATACAACAGAGGCATGCTCTATAGTTATTTCAAGGTAGGGACTGACAGGCTACATGTATGTTTAAACATGCTTTTAGAAGTCCAATTACATCATTGAAATAGTTTTTTCTATAAACCCATTAACACAAGAGGCCCATGGGCCACATCGCTCACCTGAACAACAGTTCCTTGTATCATTCTATTTCAGTTTTTTAAACATTTTCTCTATATATTTCTATGTCAAACTTTGAACCCCTTTTGGGGCCCCAGTATTCGTCTTGGGGTCACAATTTTAACAATTTAGAATCTTTACTACGTATACAAGCTTTAAATTAGTGTAAATATTGGCATTTCTGGTGCAGTGGTTCTTGAGAATAGGATTTTTAAGACACACACCCTATTTTCACTGTTGTGTAATTATCTCCCTTTTTAAAAGGGTTTTGCCCTTTATTTTAACAAATTTGAAAAGTTTGTACAGTTTTTTTCGCTTAATTACTCTTTTTGTTTTGTACACAGCTAATTTTTGATAGGTTTTTCTAGTTTCATGGTTCTTCTGATTGTCTTGTAGAGATGTAGCGGTAGGCAGTGTTGACGAATAAATAAGTCTGATGTTTCACTTTGATAATGATTATTACTTTTAATTCAATCCAATTCAATTCTGGATCCTACTAAACATATACATGACAATAAATAATATGTAGGATCAGTAATGATTATAAATAACAGTTGAGTAAAATCAATTTACACCAAATACAATTTAGAGTTATTTCCCTTAATATTTGATCATTCAAATATACAGGTTAATTAAGGACATGACTTCCACATTCAGTATTACTGTAATAATATTATAATATACATTATACAAAACATACCAAACTATGGGCTTGAATCCCATCATAGAATTTGCATAGTGATCACTCACAGTCGACATAACAGTCAGATCTCTATAATTTATGAACACATCTATACATGTTGGTGTAAATATTTAAAATGTATATTAAAAGGATAGTATAATTTTAATTTTATATGAATCATGTCAATTTCTCTCTTTCTTTCATCTTTTTCTCAAAATTATATATTAGTAATTGGAATTATATAAAACCAATGTTAAGGGCTCTGAATATTGTCAAAATGTCAACTTACTGTCACTGAAACTTAATATTCCATAAGAATATATTTATAACACATACTGTGACTTCTCTGAACCACTGCCTTTCTGCTACTGGCAGAGTAAGTATAAAAACAAAGAAGGGTCAGTGGACATGGCGGGAAAATCTAGCCAATGAAACACTAGACTTATATTTTATTTAAGTTCAAAGGTTAAAGGTGTAATTATGGTCTGGAGATTTCCAGATTTAAACCAATACATATTTATTTCCCTATTTATTCAATTGATGTAGTTTAACTTTATTTATTTATTATTTACTAATTAAACCTTGAAAGTTATTTCATAACTTTCAACAATGCTGAAAGAAATGACAATAATTAAAATATTAATAAACACACTATCACAGAGACTTGTCCACTGAGCATCCACTAGGGATGGCACAACCCACACCTGCACATAAGCTGCGGATGGAGTCGCCTAGACCATTATTAGAAGAGTGAGCAGCACTATGAGCCCTACCCGCAAAGTTGTGAGTAAAGGTGACATTACGAGGTAAAGATCAGCACAAAGTGCAATTGAAGCTTTCGACCTTCTGAGAGTTGCTGTTCTTGATAGTTTTGTCCAGGACAGCTGGAGACAACCTCTTTCAGATGCAAGCACGGAGCAAGTTCTCGTTCTCTGAGGAGTGAGGTATTTCAAAATTTGGACCTAGATATGTACTTTTGCTAACCCAATTAACTGTCCCCCCATTACATACTAAAGAATGTTTCCTGCACAGTGCCTGATTACCCATGTAACACTGCACAATTGCATCCACTGCATATGAAAGCTTGTTTTTCATCTTATGACTATCACCAGCACACAAATCGTATGCTTGATTAATCTTGGCTGTGCATCTATATACTGCATCCAGTGCAAAATTATGCGAAAATTTGGTTTTCTTAGCTTTGGTTTTGCTGGGCATAACCTTTAACAGTTTTTCATCTCTTTTTATAGATTTCCTGATACTTTCCGACAAATGTCGTGTATCCAGGTAATGTGTCGGCTCGACCTTGTAAAGCTCATCCTTGAATAAGGAGTCTGCAGCTCGACCAGCTGAGCTATCTGGATCAGTGGTCTGCACGCCTATAGACTGCGACGACTCATGTCCCCTAACGGTGTTGACGTCAACCAGCTGGTGACACCTGCGACTCATGTTGGTTGTATTCAGAGTCTCAATTTTAGCCAAAACTTTGTTACTGGTTTTTTTACAGGGACTTACTTGAAGGAGCAGGAGTGTTAGTGGAAAGAAGTATTTTCCTCATTCCATCATTACCAAGTTTGAATCAATCCGACCAAAAGGGAGTAATTAAGTGTTGCAGGTTTTCTACCAGGTGCATCGGTCTCTACTTCCTTAAAAAGGTTGTGTCTGTCTTTTGGACGTAAAGGGACACCCGTCACATTTGAGCCCCATTCTCGTTGCAAGTCCCCGCCTTTCCTTGGTGGCCAGGTTCCAGGTCCAGGATTCAGCCCGGATTCTGCTCCTGATGGCTCCGAAAGACCTGGTTCACCATTGCGGCGGTCTCACCCAAGTGGAGTAGCCTGTGAGAATCTGCCTCAGCTCTACAATATTTGTAACTACAGTTCACTAAGTGTGTAACTGTGATGGTGAAAAATTTATTTTAGAGTTATCCCCCTTAGACTACATGTACATTTTGTAGATTTTTTGTAATAATGTAATGTTACATATTCTGCTTTAAATCCCAAATTTTTTTATACATTAGATAGGCATATGATTTATAAACACATTTTTAATTACTCCAGATTACATTTAGTTACATGTAGCCACATGTAAAACCTGACAAAATTGACCTACTGTCCGAGAGCCCAATTTTATTGGTAATGAAGTGTTATAGTGTGCAAGAAGATGTTCCATTTGCAAAAGTTTTTGTAAAATTGTGATTTCTATTCATTTTAGTTTACTAAAATAGACTTACTGCTCAAAGTTCTGTAGCTCTTTTCATAAAAGATCTTACGATCAATTTTTATCGTAAGTGAAAATTTAAGTTTTTGTTTATTTTCACAAAACATCTTATGAGATTCTTACGTGTAAAATTTGTCGTAACTTTACGATAGCACATACCCTCTCTTAAGTATTTCAGAACTGTAAAAAAATCATCATATGATGTAATATGTACAACAGAAACAGCTAAATCTAACGTTTTGGGCCCCATCATACCGTTATTTTGCATTATATAGCAGTTATTGTCGAAAAAATACACAAAGAAATTCTCCAAAATTTTTTACGGGAAATTTTTCTCTTAAGATTTTCCTACGTCACATTAAACACACATTGTGATTGTGACATCATATTTTGATTTCTACTACATCACATTGATTTCACTCAATGTAAGTGGTGTATAACTTCAGTTTTCGTCCTGTTTATGAGAATTTTAGTTTATTTGTATGTTTCTCCTCTTTTATAAGAATTATTAAGTGAATTGAAATCGTTGCTAGGGAAAGGATAACTCGTAAGTAAAATCTTAAGTGAAATATGTTACGAATGCGTTCGTGAAAAGCACTTAAGATTCTTAAGTTAAAATCTTACGCAAAATCTTAAGTTTTTTTGTGAAAAGGGCTGCTGGTCTTGCTGATTTTCTATTTGGTGTTTTTGTTTGTTCTGTCTTTCCAGAGAGATTTGCATCCACTAAGTTAGTCCGAAATATCTGACGTTTTCCTGGCTTTTTTAAACGGATTTGATATTTTCCTTTTCCTTACAAGTAAAACATCAAAATCATTAAAAAAGCCAGGAAAACGTCAGATATTTCGGACTACCATTAAGTATGATTCCCTCTATTTCTTACAGAAATTGATTGTAATTCACAGCTCTATAGAAACTGACAGGACTACAATCTACATGATCCAGTTCTAACCAGTTAATTGATCGGTCAAAACCCTTCAGCAACCTAAGAAAAATCACGGACTGCACGAAATAATTGTAATGGGACCAGACCGGGATTTGAACCCAGACCCCCTGAATCTCTAGTCAGGTGCTCTACCAACTGAGGGTATTGGGTGGTTTCGCTCCGATCACGTGTTCGCACCGAGAGGTTCCATGCTGAGTGGTTTCATCCGTTTCAATATTTATATATATGATATCAACGATCAAGGATTACCCCTAATTATCACTCTTAACAAACACCAAATGATCACTAACGTTGTGTTTTATGGTATAACTTAAATTTTATCAACATTTGTCATGTTGGTAGCGAAGGCATTTTTGGCCAATTTTCCGTGATTTCACATAATTATGTAGAATTTTCACATAACTTTCAGTGCTTTCTTAATAAATGCTTTAAATAAACATTTGTCATATTGGAAGTGAAAGCATTTTTAGCCAATTTTCTGTGATTTCACTTAATTATGTAAAATCTTCATATTACTTGCAGTGCTTTCTTAGCCAATTTTCTGTGAGCAAATTTTTGAGAATGAAATATCTAATACAAAGAATATCAATAAATGCTTTGGTCTATTTAATCATTAGGAATAGAAAAACTATTGAAAACAAATTTTATACCGGATTTTTTTTTAGAATTGATTTTTATAAATTGAAAACAAAGGGGGGCAACTCTTCCAGAACAGGAAAAGGTCATTTATTAGGAGACATTCCGCTCTAAAACATGAAAATTGTGTCAAAGTATACTGAGTATTAAGCCCATACATACCTGTTATGCATCCAGATTCACTGAATATGGGGCAATTATGGATCGGATACCTTAATTTTTTTTTTATGATAGTGTCTAAAACTAATGAACATCTAACAAGGACTCACAATGCTATTAGTTGAAATAAAAACCTCCACACAAATTTGATTGCAAAAAGACTTTTTAAGAACAATTTGTCAAACAAATGTTTGTGGGGGCATCTGCACTCCAATATTCCTACAAATAATTGAAGCAAATTTTACATAAGTATTGAGAAGAAAGAGAGAGAGATTTTCTTTGCAAGATATTTTTAGCTACAATAAGATAAGATTAAAGCTGAACACCGCTCGTAAATGGCACCGTCACATCGGTTTATAAACCCTTCGATATCGTTACATCCGATTGCACACCTGAAACTCATGACTGACGTGTAGTATTCTTTTCGTGGTCTTTGGGTTTTATGCATTTATTTCTTATTTTTTGTGTATAATCTGTTTGTAAATAATGCATTGACTTGTTAATTTGCTGTTAGTATTCTCCTGGCTTGAAAAAAGTGCGCAAAATTTGAAAATTTTTATCGCGACCGAGTACACGCAACACAACCAGGCAAGATTTACATCCACACAAGTGAGACCTCTACAGCGAAATACTTTGAATTGTTAAAAGGTCTGCAGCTTATATAGGGGTTGTAGGGATAGCAGTGATGAAAGAGAAATATGGCGGACAGTGACTATTTACGAGCAGTGTTCAGCTTTAAGCTGATTAACTGAGAGAGAGAAAGAGAGAGAGATATTAATTTACAGGATATTTCTCTGCTTCATTTAGATAATTAATCTGATTAAGTGATAGATATATTGTCTGCTTTTTCTTAGTGTGTTAGTGTGTAAAATTAAATTGAACATCTTACTACAGCACACAGTACCATGTAGTTGAAAAAAACCTCCACAAAAATTTGATTGCAAAAAGATTTTGTAAGAACAATTTGTCAAACAAATGTTTGTGGGGGCAACCTACAAATAATCCAAGCAAAGCATGGCAAAAATTTAAACATTACAACGTTAAACCATTGAGAACAATGAACCTTTAAGTTAGCACATAACTGAATAATGTCTACACATTATATTAAAATTAATGGAACAATTCCTTAAAGCTAAAACTACTATCTGATTTCTAGGAATACATGATATCACCCATTTCTTCAGAGAGCTGTTGTAGTCCATCGTTGGCCCCCCTTTTGTGTTTTCATCATCAACCAATTCTCACTGACTTCTTATTCAGATGTTGCAACCATCACCAAAGCTCCTCAGGAAAGTAGAAATCAAGAAAAGTTTAGAAAAGAACAGTCATTTTAATAAGAAAATCAATTTGCAAAATTACACTTACCAGAAATACAGCTTCGATATCATTCTTCTTGTACTTCGACCGAGGTCACAACGATGAAAAAAGCACGCAAAACGGAAACACTAGCTAGTGCGAAGGAGTAAGCCGATGTCGAATAACTAAATAACGGAATAGCCTAAAAACTAAACATTAAAGCATGCAGAACAAAGATCAGAATGATTTTTATATTTACGTTCCAGGTGTGTGCTGCTCTCTCTGTGTGCTGCTCCCTCCCTGTGTGCTGCTCCCTGCCTGTGTGCTGCTCCCTCTCTGTGTGCTGCTCCCTCTCTGTTGCTGCTCCCTCCCTGTGTGCTGCTCCCTCTCTGTGTGCTGCTCCCTCCCTGTGTGCTGCTCCCTCTCTGTGTGCTGCTTCCTCTCTCCGATGGGAATATCGGAATGGCCTAAAAACTACACATAAAGCATGCAGAACAAAGATCAGAATAATATTTATACTTACATTCAAGGTGTGTGCTGCTCCCTCTCTGTGTGCTGCTCCCTCCCTGTGTGCTGCTCCCTGCCTGTGTGCTGCTCCCTCCCTGTGTGCTGCTCCCTCTCTGTGTGCTGCTCCCTCTCTGTGTGCTGCTCCTTCCTTGTGTGCTGCTCCCTCCCTGTGTGCTGCTCCCTCTCTGTGTGCTGCTCCCTCTCTGTGTGCTGCTCCTTCCTTGTGTGCTGCTCCCTCCCTGTGTGCTGCTTCCTCTCTGTTGCTGCTCCCTCTCTGTGTGCTGCTCCCTCCCTGTGTGCTGCTCCTTCCTTGTGTGCTGCTCCCTCCCTGTGTGCTGCTTCCTCTCTGTTGCTGCTCCCTCCCTGTGTGCTGCTCCCTCCCTGTGTGCTGCTCCCTCTCTGTGTGCTGCTCCCTCTCTGTGTGCTGCTCCTTCCTTGTGTGCTGCTCCCTCCCTGTGTGCTGCTTCCTCTCTGTTGCTGCTCCCTCCCTGTGTGCTGCTCCCTCCCTGTGTGCTGCTCCCTCCCTGTGTGCTGCTCCCTCTCTGTGTGCTGCTCCCTCTCTGTGTGCTGCTCCCTCTCTGTGTGCTGCTCCCTCTCTCCGATGGGAATATCGGAATGGCCGAAAAACTACACATAAAGCATGCAGAACAAAGATCAGAATAATATTTATACTTACATTCCAGGTGTGTGCTGCTCCCTCTTTGTGTGCTGCTCCCTCCCTGTGTGCTGCTCCCTCTCTGTGTGCTGCTCCCTCTCTCCAATGCTACCAAGGTTTTCTAAAAAAAGATGAAACTCCATTAGAAAATTACAGTAACTGTATAATAAAAACTGCAGATATTCAAAACTTATCAATTTTCAGAAGTGGGTTTGTTATATTGAAAAAAGGAAATGCTTTTGGTATTCTGGATAATTCAAATTTGTATAACATAAGAAAATGATTACTGTCCTTTACTGAACGAATGCTGATTCTAAATACTGCTTACTCTGTCTGGTGCTGCCAAGGATTTCTTAAAAGAAATAAACACTTGTGTTACCATTCAGAACATTAAAGCAATCATTGAAACCCACAACAGAAAATAGATATTCCAAACTGTAAACCATATTAAAGTACCTGACCACAAATCTGCCATAATAAAATGTTATATACAATACTTACTCGCTTGAAGATGATTCTGGCTGGTTTCTCTGTGGCTGGTGGTTCTGGCTCACTATGGAGGGTCCACTCCATATGCTTGTGGCCAGTTCTTCTGACTATTCAGTCCATCTCCTGTCACTGTCTGCTGACCATGTGTTCTTCTTTCCTATATCTAATTCTCTGACACTACTGCATTGAATATCTCAAGGAGATTCCAAAAGACTCCCTGACTATACCTTGACATCACCTGAGTTTACCCTCAGACATCACCTGATCACATCCCTGAGAGAGAGAGAGAGAGAGAGAGAGAGAGAGAGAGAGAGAGAGAGAGAGAGAGTGCATTGAATTTTTTGCACAATTAATGGTTATTAATACATGGCATGCCATTAACTATATATATATCAGGTTATTTTGACCAATCGAAAAGTTGCTGGCCGTTGTTTGGGTGGATCAAAATTGAAAACTGACCTTTTTGAAAAGGCCAAATATTCCCAATGTCAAATAATCTGATATATATATAGTATTCACTACACACTGTTTATTGTTAAATATGAGCAAAAGCACCACACCACACATGCTGTCAATGAAAAGATATTTAGTTAAAGGTAAAGACTGAAAGAGGTAGGTGGGGTTCTCTTTACAAGAGCATGGAAAGGGCTCAGTAAGTTAGTAGTAGTTATTGTCTTATTTTTAACAAATATGGCATGCCATAAACTTCTCTAAATTACTTTTGTAGACCGAACCCAAATTAGTTCATCATTAACATCACCAGCATGCCATGGACAGTCACAAAGAGAATTTGGGGTGCATGTACCCATGCAGGTCACAGATGTCATGTAAAAGCAGCATGCAGGTCAGTAATTATAGTACCCATGCAGGTCACAGATGTCATGTAAAAGAGGCATGCAGGTCAGTAATTATATGTTAGAAGGTTAGTAAGTGAAGTCAGAGGTATGGGCAGGGAATGTCATCGAAACTCAGGGAATGTCGGGGTAAAGCCATGGAATCCAATGGAATCTCCAGGGAATTCAAGCTGTAGCGTGGGTAACAGACCAGCATTTCTGGAGGTAAAAGATGGCGGCAGTGAAAGAAGAGAAGACAGAGTGTCGCAAGGAAAGGGAAGAGATTGAGGAAGGAGGCGATGAGTGCAGAAATGGAGTGAGGTGAGGTTAGGCCAATGGTGGCTAGGAAGGGTACAGTTGAGACCCACCAGCTGAACTACAATGAGGGACAAGAGAAATTATTACCATATCAACTTCTCCAGGACCAACGCTAAAGTTTTCCTCCATTGGCTGTGTGCGTTTTCTAAGAAGCAGGCTTCGCATTTTAGCAGCTTCATGATGCACGCCAAATCACAAATATGAGACAAACATAGTTTTATGAACTATTTACTCATAAATATGAGCTAAAATTTAATTTTCATCAAATATTAAAATATTTACAGACTGAAAACTGGTTAAAAGTATAGTTAAAAACTATCTAATAAAACCTTTGTTAACTATATAAATTATAATTCCATTTGACTTATCTTTTATAAATTATATTACATTCTATTCAACTGATTTTTTCCTTGAATTTTTGACTCCAACCTATAAATTTTAATTTTTCTCTTTTCCTTTCAAGTCGCCATTAATCGAAGTCACGTGACTGTAATTTCAAAGATTTTCAATTTAAAAAAGGAACAAATAAAAATAGGAATTAAGAAAGAAACGTGTGTGTGTGTGTGTGTATATATATATATATATACACACATCATAGTTTACGAATAATGATTACTTAGTGAACTATAGTTTCCAGTCTGTAAATAGTATTTTACACTGTTGATAACTGTTTATCTCATTTTGTGATTTGGCGTGCTATATATATAATCCGAGATTCCTCCGACTCTAACCCCCGCTTTTATATTGGGACATGCAGAGGAGCATGTCCCGGGGGTTAGAGTCAGAAGAATCTCGGATTACTCAATATAATGCAGATAACATAGCACTAATTCTTCATGATGTATTTATTTAAAATAAATTGGTAAAAACACTTTTAAAATAAATTGATAAAAACACTTTTTAAAATAAATTGATAAAATTTTTATATAAAATTGATTTCTTGAATAAAATGTTGATTTAACCTTCCTAACCCCTGCAAGTTGATTTGTACAGAAAAACTAACAACGATATCATTATCACTGACTTTTTTTAAACACCATTCCATATTTTTATAACCTAGCTAGTTCCCCTTGCAACCCCTTAACTTAATTTTTCTCCCCAATTTAACAAGTCCATACATAAATATATAAATTAACCTAATTACATAATAAAAATTATTATATGCAGTTAATAAGAATTTAACCTGCAAAAAATATATGAGATTATAACATTGATGCAAACTAACAAAGCAATAACTGCCTGAGTTGAGAAAAGGACCAAATTCTTACACAGAAATGTTTAAAGATACATAAGGAGGAAATTGTTTGCAAAATTATATTGTAAGACAGCTGACATTAAAACTATGTAGTATATTTATGCCATTTCCCATTGGGGTTAGAGAGTTGGCACAATGGGAGATAACTTGATTTCTAAGTAATATGGATTTATTTTAGTAACAATTTGAAAATAACGAAAGCCTGTTGAGCTTTCCTTAGGTTTAAAACATACTTTTTTTTGCGAAAAAAACACGTAACTTTCGCAAAGAGACATGAAACTTTTGCGATATAACTTTTGCAAATAAATGCATAACTTTTGCTATATACAGGACATATGATATTTAATTTATACAGAACCAATTTACATTTAGCATTATTTCTATACAACGACAACCTCTATGCAGAACCTTTTTGGCATGTATTTATACCATAACCTGATCTAAGTAGCATTCATGTATTTTTATAATGGCCAAAACTTAGCATTGTTTGCCTGTGAGTGAGTTGGTATATTTCCACTATTATTATTTATACATTACCGGTATGTAGAACCTAGCTATTACACTTGTTTGTACTTCCCTGAAGCATTAATTGCGGTTTGTATGAATTGACTCAACTCGAATATATTCAAGAAGGACTGTATATTAAGAATTTATAAGATAAATTAAGATCAAGGTAAGAAATATGTATAATGACAGGTGGCATTGCTCTGAACAAGTTACAGATTTATATATTTAGAACTGATTAACACTTAGCGTATTTGCACTATCATTTATTTAATATATAGAATCTATTATTGTTTTAATTACTTTCCTTCAGCATTAATTGCATTTATATAAATTTATTCAATAAAATGAACAACGTGTTTAATCCAGATCAAGATAAGAAATGTATGACATTTAGTGATATCACTCACCAATTTTTATCAGTATATATGCATGAAGCTTGAAATTATAAAGGTACCGGTAGTCCAAAACGTAAAACAAGGAATATTTAATATCTGAATCAAAATCGGGTAATAAAGGACAAATTAAGCAATAGAAATGTCAGTCAAAATGAAGGTCATTGTAAAAACAGAAATATTGAAGTGTTCACATTAACATGTTAATTCCTAAGAAGTATGATATGCTGTATATGAATAATAATATGTACGTCTGTCTTTTTGTTTTTCCCTCACTTCATTCCCAGCTAGAGCAATACTTTTTTGAGAAGAAGTATAATTTATATCAAAGATAATTCAGATTTAAGGAAGAAATAAGTAAAAGATGTCCAATGTATAGGATATCATTCAAGTACATTGTAAATATAACGGACTATGAATTTTTTGCACGATCGATCACGACTCGGCCATCATAGAAAATTGTTTATAAATGGAATGAAATAGAAATAATTGGACACAGGCTTACTGACCTGATAGTACTGTTGCCCAATGTGTAAAATTGCTGTATGGTGGCAGTCAGCACCTCTAGATTCTTGTTTAAGATTATGAAGCAGAGATAAAACAGGCATCACAGTATTGGATCTAGCATACCCAATTCCTTTATTTACCACCCATAAATCATGTAAATATTGAGTACTGGATTAAAAGAAATAGTCAGACATTACGATTCAAGTACATAACAAGAAATTAACAGATACATGTACTGTAGGATGCATGATTCATTTTTAGCTAGCTATCAAGAAACAGACGGGATGATTCTGGATCAAAAGAAACAGTCAAACAGTATGATTCAAGTACATATAACGAGAAATTAACAGACAGACACAGTCAGACAGTACGATTCAAGCACATAACGAGAAATTAACAGACAGACACATGTACTGTAGGATGCATGATTCCAGCTAGGATGATTCTGGATTAAAAGAAACAGTCAGACAGTATGATTCAAGTACATATAACGAGAAATTAACAGACAGACACAGTCAGAATGTACGATTCAAGTACATAACGAGAAATTAACAGATAGATACATGTACTGTAGGATGCATGATTTCAAGAAACAGACTTGATGATTCTGGATTTAAAATAACAGTCAAAGAGTACCTGGTATGATTCAAGTACATATAACAAGAAATTAACAGACAGACACATGTACTGTAGGATGCATGATTCCAGCTAGCTATCACGAAACAGACAGGATGATTCTGGATCAAAAGAAACAGTCAGACACTATGATTCAAGTACATAACGAAAAATTAACAGATTCATGTAGGATCAATCCGGATGCATGATTCCAGCTAGCAATCAAGAAACAGAAAGGATGATTCTAATATAACATTCAGCAGTGCTTAGGTAACTGTGGTCATAATATGAAAGTAATTGGAAAATTCAGCTATAATTAAACTATTTTTTAGAGCACATAAATTCATGTTGGATATCAGGCACATAAAAGCCTGTATCAAAGCTGCTTTAGAGGTGGAAGAATTATTCAAGCTTGTGACTTCACACTTTTTTGTCAACCACTAATTTCTTAAATTTATAACTAGACTCTCCACTTAAAAAAAAAAACCTTGGGAGAGTGTGAAAAAATGATTTGGTCCCAGCATCATGAAGTTTTCTAACACTTAAGTCAATTTATTCACAAAATGTTTTATTACATGTACTTTAAAATACGACAATTCAAAATGTAATCACAATGTATTCTAATAATATTTTATATCATTATTTTGAGTGTCAATTTATGATTTAGTAAGTTTTTGGCTGTTAATTGACAGAAATTTTGACTAAGTCTTAAATCTTTCATGATTGTTGGACCTGACATTGAAATCAGTTCAACTTTTCAGGCATCTTCTGGCACTAGAAGCCTCTACGAAAGTTGTTCATAAATATTATAAATATCAAGAAAGAAATTGAAGAAAGTCTGCACACAGAGATAAAGAAAGATAAAGAAAGAAAATATATTTAACTTTTGTGGATTAGAGAAACTGTGTGCAGAGAGAAAGAGAGAAAGAGAGAAAGATTTTTTTCTTAACTCCGACTACACTTTCTTTACCATATGTGTCAATCAGTTTTTCTAATACAATGTTGTAAATGGTTGGTTTTTTGTTTTTTTTTTTTTTTTTTATTCATTTTTTTTTTTTTTTTTTTTTAATTTTTTTTCTTTTTTTTGGTTTTTTTTTTTTTTTTTTTTTTTTTTCTTTTTCTTTTTCTTCTTTTTTTTTTTAATGTTGAAAAGAAAATTCCAGGTTTAGACCTAGATAAAATGACTGTGAAAGAGACAAAGAGAGAAATATTTTTTTCTTAACTCTGACTACACTCTCTTTATCAACCATCTTTTATCCTTAACCCTTTCACATTCATGCTGGTCAAATTTGACCGGTTAGCCATTTCCAATAAAATGTTAAATACATGTGAAGAAGCAAAATAAATATGATGCACAGACACTTGACATCTATACAAACATATTCATACCGGTATATATATATATACCCAGATAGTTTTCCACATTTCATGTTAGTAAATTCCTAATATATCATTTCCCCCTGAAATGAATGAAAATTCCCGAATGTGAAAGAGTTAATTAACAGCCAGCCTCTCCAACTTTTGGGAGGAAAAAAAATACTAAGGCTGTTTAAATAAGAGTAATTGCTGCATTATGCTTGCAAAAATGAAAAAAAAATTTGACAGTTGACTTACTGCCATACCATATGTGTCAACCAGTTGTTCTGATACATGTAATCAGTTGGATTTTTTTGCTTATCATACTATGTTCTTATTAATAATTAAAGGAGCATTGGTCACAATTTTGGTAAAAATTAATTTTTCCATTATAAGAGAGATATAGAGCTCAATCACAACTCTTTGTTATATCTATAAAACAAAGCTCAGGTATTGTCTTTGTTCACATTTGAATTCATATATAATAGTTCTCCACATTTCATGCATCTAGTAAATTCCTAATATATCATTTCCCCCTGAAAAATACCCAAAATGAAAGAGCTATAACAGCCAGCCTCTCCAACTTTTGGGAGGAGTTTTAAAAAAATGCTGAAACTGTTTAAAGAACACAGAGAAATTGCTGCATAGCACCTGCAGAAATAAAATATGACAATTGACTTAATGCCATACCATATGTGTCAACCAGTTTTTCTTCTTTTTTTTTCATTTTTTTTTTTTTTTTTTTTTTTCATTTTTTTTTTTTCATTTTTTTTTTTTCATTTTTTTTTTTTTTTTAATGTTGACAAGAAAATTCCAGGTTTAGACCTAGCTACAATGACTGTGACAACGCATCTCAATGAAAATTCATTTGAAGGAGAGGGAGGTGTCCGGACATTGATATCCCTCCCTCTCGATCCGTAAACGAAAAATCAATATTGATAGGCTTATATGATGATATTCAATAGGATGATATTGTGCTTTGTACAATAGTTTAAGGGGGCTTGGCATAAAAGCAAATTCAAGGAGACAAATAATGACTTGGACCTAAATTGAAGAAAGATGTAATTATTTTTGCAGAATAAAATAAATAAATGAGGCTAAAAGATCTTGATTGATGATCGACTTAATATTTTAGATTTATAGGCATTATATAGAATGTAGAGATTAACCATCAAAGGAATTAATGTACAGCCGATCTGTCTATAGATATATTTGTTAGAATTGATGTATATAATCATCAATTATGAATACATATGTATCATTTTTCCAATCCACAAGCACTAGAAATAAATCCAAGGCATGGGTTCCATATATGGCTATTATGCCATTTGATAACAAGTCAAAATATTGACTTTTATTTAAGATGGCAATTATGCCATTTGATAACCAGTTAAATTATTTACTTTTTTGGGGACAAAGAAAAGAGGTTTGCAGCTGGTTCAATTGCTTGTCAGGGACGCCCTTTTCTGACATACTTACGTGCTTAGAAAAGAGGTTTGCAGCCGGTTCAATTGCTTGCTAGGGACACTCTTTTCCGTCATACTTACCCGCTACATGCCCTTTAAATTGCCTTTTTTAAGTAGTGCTTTAAAATGATGATTCCGAAGTAAAACAGAGCTGTACTTGTTTTCTGCCAATTATTTTAACTTTGATTTTTTTATCAATAATTTGATAATATAACATTCATAGAATAAGCTGTTCAGTTTGATTTTTTTTTTTTTTTTTTTTTTTTTTTTTTTTTTTTGGATAATTTTACAATAGTTTTTTTTTCTTATACAAGTTTTATTTTTTTAAATATAAGTCGATCATCAATCATAAATTATACATGTATTTGGGCAAGGCCATTTTTGTGTTTACATGTCTATTTCATATATTACTTTACATATGATGTGGAATTTATTTTTAAAGGAAGAAAATGATAGAGGGAAAAGAATATTATGACAATTATGACTAAGTAAATTAAAGGGTCCATTTAATCCAGTGGGTATTATCTAACTTATCCTTTTCACCAATCTTATAAGAAATATAATTATGCTCATCAAAGAAGAGTTTTACAATAGCCACGAACAACACTATTCCTAAAAAAATTCTTATTCATCTCAAAATGTATTGTATCCATGTTCTTCATGCAATAAATGTTTACACTAACACTATTCCTAGAATAAAGGATTTCTTTGTATGACATATGAAGATCCGTCTCATTTTTCTTAAATAAAAGGCGAACAGAATGGAAAGATCTATACAAGTATATACACTAGAGATAAATAAACCTCCATTGTGACCATGCTATGAAAGTATTTGAGCTACACTAGCAACTTTTTAACAATTTAAATCAGTCATCAATGAATAATATTCGGGCTTGGCTTTTCTTGTTTTGTTTTGTTTATATATCTATATCACCATTATCACATATTGATATATTTCACAAATACTTGTCTTACGATGTGTGTGTTTTTTTGGTTTTTTTTTTAAGAAAATGATAGAGGGAAAAAGAGTATTATCATTATCATGTACAATACTAAGTTAATTGTAGTGTTCATTTAATCCAGTGGGTAATTAACTTATCCTTTTCACCACTCCTACAAGCAATATAACTATGCATATCAAAGAAGAAGTTTACAATAGCAATAAACACTAGAATAAAGGGTTTCTTTGTAACATATAAGGATCCATTTCATTTTTCTAAATAATACTCAAAGCCTAGCAAAAGGCTTTTTGCTAGACCCAGAGTATTATCTAGAAAATAAGATGGACGTTGAAATTAATATATCGTATAGTCTTTTTTATTCACATTTTTGATATACTCAGATTCACGATACCAACTTCCACTCTGACCTGACAGTACCAAGTGTTTACCAGGACAGCCAATGAACAGCTTCCAGACTGCCATGCCTGTATGGGGGCCTAACGCATTAATGTCAGGCAAGTGGACACTCGGGCCTCGAGATCTAAGCATTTCAAAAACATGAACAAAAACGACAAGATGATCAAAATATGTTCAAAACAATTGAATAGCAATAGCATTTGACATATAGTAGGACTATTCAATTCTGTCATTAAGACAGAATTTTTAAAACTTTTAGGTAAAAATCTTGACAAAAAAAGTGTGACAGTCACTGTGACAAACAAAAATGAGAGGGGACAAACTGGTAAAGCCTAGCTGGCAATTAAATAGTTACAGATTCAGATACAGAAAGACAGGCATGATGTTTCCAATTTATATATAAATCAGCCTTTTTTATCAATGGACATAACCTCCTGGTATAGCTGGAGTTGGAAAAAGGCAGAGAGATGGGATGGTTCAAATATATTGATATTCTAGCCTTTCATATGTGACCACAGTACATTTAATTGGCAGACAGATATGATGATTCAAATACATGTGATACACTAGCCTTTTTGTTTGATATACTAGCCTTTTTATATCATGTGATCACAGTACATGTATTATAGTAGGCAGACAGATGGAATGATTGCAATATATGTGATAATTACTTAAGCCTTTTATAGTTTGTGACCAACAGTACATGTATTATAGTAAGCAGACAGATAGGATGATTCAAATATGTGATATATCATGTGACCAACAGTACATGTATTATAGTAAGCAGACAGATAGGATGATTCAAATATGTGATATATCATGTGACCAACAGTACATGTATTATAGTAAGCAGACAGATAGGATGATTCCAATATATGGGATAATGACTTAAGCCTTTTATAGTTTGTGACCAGCAGTACATGTATTATACATGTAATAGGCAGACAGAATGATTGCAATATATGTGATAATTACTTAAGCCTTTAATAGTTTGTGACCAACAGTACATGTATTATAGGAAGCAGACAGATAGATGATTCCAATATATGGGATAATTACTTTAGCCTTTTATAGTTTGTCACCAACAGTACATGTATTACAGTAGGCAGATAGATAGATGATTCCAATATATGGGATAATTACTTAAGCATTTTATAGTTTGTACAGTACATGTATTATACATAGTAGGCAGACAGATGGAATGATTGCAATATATGTGATAATTACTTTAGCCTTTTATAGTTTGTGACCAACAGTACATGTATTATAGTAAGCAGACAGATAGGATTATTCAAATATATGTGATATATCATGTGACCAACAGTACATGTATTATAGTAGGCAGACAGATAGGATGATTCAAATATATGTGATATATCATTGTTACCACGTTCAGTACATTTATTATAGTAGGCAGAAAGGTAGAATGATTCCAATATATGTGATATACTAGCCTTTTTATATTTTTTGACCACAATACAATTTTATAATGGGGGTGACAGTAAGGATGATTCAAATGATATGTGATATACTAGCCTTTTTTATCATGTGATCACAGCACATGTACATCTATTATAATGGGCAGACAGATGGGATGGTTCCATTATATATTCCAGTCTTATATGTGCATGACCACAGTATAATTATAGTTGTGTTACAAACATTATAAGGGAGAATTGCTACGGCAAGAATTTATTTTATTTTTAAATAAGTAAATATAAAGCTAGTTACAAATGTATGTACTTAGAATAAAATACACAGAGAGACATACAAGATATTTGGAATTCTATAGCCTAGCGGACATTTCTTTTATTTTCTTCTTTTCTTCAAGAAATCTAATTTCATAAAATGGACAAAGAAATAGGTCAGTGCTGACCAAAGAAGAGTAATTAATGATTGAAAATAAAATAAGGAACAAACAATTGAACAAACAGCCACATAATGATCAATTCCCATACAGCATGTCAAACTTCGAAGAAATATTCATATTAACGAGAACACTTCAAATGCGCCATGTTTTGGAACTATGACTTTCCCCTTGACACTGACATGATGGATTTACAGTTCATATGAAGACACTGACATGATGGATTTACAGTTCATATGAAGACAAATATTATCATGTACCAAGAATAGAGATGGGTAAATATTATGGTGAACCTGTTGAGGTGCCCAGAGTTTTGATCTGGATATGGTGTAGAAAATGAAATTCATTTTTTATTACATTGGCCATTTTATAATGATTACGGTTTGAAGAAACCTTTTTGAAAATACTGGACTTAATCAATTACAGGAACGGTCAGATGCAGATGCACTATACATATATGCTTATTTCAAATTATCCTTATAAATTTATCTCTTATGGGCAGAAAGTTATTATTGCTTAGAAAATGAATATAATATTATATCATATAATCAACTGTTAAATCAACATCAGGGATGTATACTGAGAAGTACCAAAGTATGCCTATATAGTTATATAGAATTCATGTAACCATGTATATTTACAGGTATTATCTTTGTTTACTTCTTAACACGGTGCTCTTTCTTCTTTTATTAATTGATATTGTGTTAAAAGTGGCATATCTGCACGACATGCTGGGTGTTTAATTTATATATGACTTAATTTTTACATTCATTCATTTTTAGAAATAAAGCTGCCAATTGGTTATTATTACCGGTATCTTTCATCAACATTGTGGGTTTTTTTCTACAAAATATTATTATTAGCATTATTTTTCAATATGCTCTATCAACCGTTTCTTCATCAAATTTTTTTTATTGTTTTTAATTCTTATAAATTTAAATAACAATTTATATCATGATTTTTAAATAAATCCTGTTCATCACCAAGAGTGACTCTCAAAACCCCAGTGTATCATGGTATAAATGTACTACACATTTCAAATATAAAACGTCTTGCAATTTATTTTTGCAAACAAGTTCCAAATCTTTCAAAAAGGACTTATGAATTAAACCTATAATTTTCTTTTTCTAAATATGTGAATTTACTAATTTCTTTCATTGATGATCCAGAGCAGAATAAAATAATTGACTAACCACACCCACCCCGCCATAAACTTTGCCTTTATAGGTGTCATAAGATGATAACAGCTTAATGTTTTTTTTCTAAATATGCAGTCAGTTTCTATTATGTGTCAGTAGACAAAGATATTTCATTTCTTAAACATATATTAATATATACATTAACATTATATGACCATTTTATCTATACCCTGCAATAAGAACCCCTACCCTATACACTATACGACTGTTTAAACTCATGTGACCTAAAACAAGCCCCAATTAACTTACAGGAGTTTGGAAGGTCATTTTTTAAATTATTAAAAAATTAAGATTAAAAACTGTTTGTTAATAAATTGTTTAACTAAGAGGCCCATGGGCCACATCACTCACCTGAAAACAATAGCCATTAATAAAATCAGCTGTATAGAATACATCTTGTATAACAATTCTGCATAAATATTTCTCAAGATATTCTTATGATATCACAAGCATTGAGCCCCTTTTGTAATGGGATGATTTCATAGCCACATCACATATTAAGCATCACAGTTCTCAAGAAGATCTTAAACAATTGCTCATAAATTTATAAACCTACATAAAACATTGAGTCCTGGGGGGGGGGGGGGGGGGGGGTGGGGGGGGGGGTGGCAGGGGGTAACAATAAATGTCCAAGGGCTACAGTTTAAACAGTTGAGAATCAACAAAGTGTCAGGAAATTTGCAAATAAGTAATACCATATATTATTACACTTGAGTTTTTGAATATAATTTAAGATTATTTAATTTTCTTCCCATGTTAAATTTGACCCCCTCATTTGTGGCTCCATCCTTCCTCTGGGGACAATTATTTGAACTAACTTCAATTTAATATCAAACAAAACACTACCTGAGGATGCTTCCACACAAGTTACAGCTTTTCTGGCCAAATGGTTTTTGAGAAGAATAGTTTTGAAAAATACAGGCAAATTTTCAATAATTCTTAATTATCTCCCTTTTAAAGAAGGCATGGCCCTTCATTTTAACAAATTTGTATCCCCTTTACCCAATTATGCTTTCATTTAAGTTTGATTGAAATTTGCCCAGTGGGCTTGCAATTGGCTACTTATTTTTGATTACATATTGATATATATTTCACGAATACTTATAATATGTGAGGGTTTTTTTCAAGAAGAGAGAATTACAAGGAAAACTGAGTATAATCACTATCATGAAGAATACTAAGGAACTAATATACTAAGGTTCCATTTAATCCAGTGGGTGTGTGTAGCAAGGAAGAGTTTTTTCAGGGTTTTTTTTTTTATTTTGTTTTTAATTATTTTTTTAATTTTTATCTTTTTTATTATTATTATTCTATTAAAGTAGAGTTTGAAAATTGTTGAACTTATATAACATATAGTTTTTTATTCACATTTTTGATATACTTAGACTCCCAATGCCAACTTCCACTCTGACCTGACAGTACCAAGTGTTTACCAGGACAGTTAATGGACAGCTTCCAGACTGCCATGCCTGTATGGGGGCCTAACGCATTACTGTCAGTCGAGTGGATACTGGCCTTGAGAATCTAAGCATATCAAAAACATGAACAAAAACGATGAGATGATCTGAATACGTGTAAAACAATTGAATAGCAATAGCATTTGACATATAGTATTTGTAATGTTTTTTCAACAAAAATTATTGATATATTATGCATTTGTGTTGCAGTCCCTAAATATATATACCAAAGAACTAACTTCAATTTAATTTCAAACAAAACACTACCTAAGGATGCTTCCACACAAGTTACAGCTTTTCTGGCCAAATGGTTTTTGAGAAGAATATTTTTGAAAAATACGGACAAATTTTCAATAATTCTTAATTATCTCCCTTTTACAGAAGGCATGGCCCTTCATTTTAGCAAATTTGTATCCCCTTTACCCAATTATGCTTTCATATAAGTTTGATTGAAATTGGCCCAGTGCTTCTGGAGAAGAAGTCGTAAATGTGTAAAGTTTACAGACAGACGGACGCCGAACAAAAAGTGATCAGAAAAGCTCACTTGAGCTTTCAGCTCAGGTGAGCTGAAAAATTGGATTAAAAATATAATGTTTATAATATACAAATAAAATGCATTATAATAAAATATATATTTTGCTATCAATTAGCAACAGCTATGTTATCTGCATACATAGTTGTAGCTCCTGAAGCCTGCAGTCTGACTAAAGCCAGCCCCTACTAATTCACTTCGTTGGAGCGAACTAGTAGGAATTAGTAGGGGCTGGCTGCAGTCTGACTAAAGCCAGCCCCTACTTATTCACTTCATTGAAGTGAATTAGTAGGGGCTGGCTTTAGTCAGACTGTGAAGCCTGCTTCTTACTCACACAGCGTGTTTAGAGGAAACAGAAGCATTGGCCTTGGAGAAGCCTCCCTTGCCCCTCAATGTAGTTCAGCCAGAGGGTCCCAACTTTCCCCTTCTTAACCACCACCAGCCTAACCTCACCTCATTCCATTCCTGCACTCTTTGCTTCCTTCCTTCTCTTCCCTTCCTTGTGACGTTCCGTCTTATCTTCCTTCATTGCTGCCTTTTTCCACCTCCAGAAAGCCAGACTGCTACCCAAAGAGAACAAATGTGGGGAAGAAGAGCACATGGTCAGCATCATCAGTGACAGGAGATGAACTGAGTAGTCGGAGGAACCAGCCACAAGCATACATGGGTCCAGACGGGGTATCTAAAAGGATCAAATATATTTTTAAAGTATTAAAAGGAAATGGTAATCATATGGTCATTATCTGTTATTTGGGTTAGACATATACTGTGGTTTAATCAATATCCTTTGAATACCAATTTTCCACAGGCACCTGATGTTATAATTTTTTCTCATAATAAAAATAAATACCCTATACCTAATAATAGACAAGGTACCCATCACCGCCATCTTGAATTTAATTCAAACTGTCACATCAGGTGGAAGTTTCGCATGAAACTCATCGGTAAAGTTATTTTGCGATCCTCTCCGTCTCCCTATTGGTCATTCAACATCTAAGCTTACAACCGATTCAACCAAAACGACGCGTCACACCTGTCATTAATAAAAATTGCCCCTCAATCTGCATCTACTGCCTTAGATATGCAACAAAAGGCTAAAGGGTGGAGGGAAGTTGTCACATTTATGCAAATGAGATTTCCCTGCACCGTGTGTTTGTGTCAATATTTCAAAATATATGCATTTATAAACATGTTTATATAAACTTTGTGTAATAAAAGTAATAGTTGACAGTTATAATATCCACTTTCTTAACTTTAACTTGTATGTTGATCGAATTCAAAATCGACACCTTTTGAATATTCATATCAGTGCTATATTTGGAAGGAATTACCCAAAGTATGACGCAATTATGTCAACTTCCGTTCATCCTTTAGCATTTTGTCGCATATCTAGGGCAGTAGATGCAGATTGAGGGGCGATTTTTATTAATGTTGAATGACCTGGTTTAATAATGGTGTATAATTAGGGAAATATGTCTCACAAGATGGGTATTGTGGATTTATTCATATTATTGAGGAAGTGGAACAAGTTCTGAAGGACAAAAAAAATTGTTAGGTTAACGAATGAACAGTGAGGTGATACTTTCGATACACATTTACAATGACAGTTTGTGACATTATCACCTATGTGGCCCCTTGAACCCTGGCCTGTTGGAATTGGACTGCAGCTTACTTTGAAATACAGGGAAAACACTGTTTACCAGTATGTTTGAATCAAAATCTGCCATGATGAAACCTGATCATGATGAATCACAAACATAGTAAAATTAAAACCATCGTGAATGTCGCAAAATTAAAACCATCGCAAACATAGTAAAATTAAAACCATCGTGAACGTAGTAGAATTAAAATCACTGTGATTATTTGCCAATTTACAGTACATCTATCTAATCGTACCTATCTCACAAAAGAATTTGCCCTAAATTTTCTGACCTTATATTTTTACCACCAGAAATGAAAAAAGGACAATAACAAACCGTCAACCATCTCAAAAATCCATAAAACGAAATACAAATTCAAAGCAGAGCAACACGGACCTTCAAAAAGATAGAGATAGGATCAGGTGCCTAGGAGGAGTGAGCATCCTCTGCTGACCGGTCGCACCCGCCATGTGCTCTTTGTCGCAATCGTCACTAATAAAAAGCATGTTTATTGATGTTCCATCTATTATTCATATCCCTGACAAAAAGCTTAATATATTAATTATGGCTTTAAAACAACTAATCACATATTTTTAACAAATAAATAAATATTAAAAATAATATAAATACAATTACATTGAATGCTTATCATTGTATATTGCCAATCCCGTAACACAACAGACTGTGCAGACAAATTGTCATACAAGCATGCACCAGCCCAGACCGACACAGGGCATGCAGAATACCGACCGAACACAACCTAACACCAGAGTGGACACTAAAAGGATGACACCATGTTTAAGTGTATTCTTGGTCACACTAAGTGTTTAGCTTTGTTTGATTGTAGTGATAGGAAGCATCATCATGAATAACAAATGATGTCAATAGAATAACACAAAATCAAATCTTATAGTCATTAGTAAATAATTTGATTGACACTTTAATTGACGTAGTTTGATTAGAGAATACAATGTATATAATTTGGTCAGAATTATCACCGAGTACAATATATAACTAGATGCTGTCATTAGACAGTAATACCCGCACCAAGTGTTTGCCTCTAAATAACACTCTCTTGTACCAGTTTTAGTAAAAAAGAAGGCCACATGCAATTTCCGGTACTTTTTAAAAATTATAATTTTCATAAATGATGAGGTCACATCCCATAATACACATATTACTTTTATGTACAATTTGAATTTGAACTGTTTGCATGTGAATTTTAAATTAATCAAAAATCTTAACATTTCATGTCATAGAAAGTATGGTCTATATAATTATTACAAACATAATTAAATCATGCGGATTATGTCAAGATGCATTTAAGACAAATTGGCCCCTGCCCCTTGGGTCATTCCCCCCCCCCCCCCCCCCTCTGAAATAGGGAATGATAATACATTTTAATAATTGTTGAGATCCCCACCCCTACACCATATTCATTCTTGCTCCTTGTGTCATTGCACATCAATTGGTACATGTATATAGGTTATATGCCCCCTTTGGGATGCCCAGTGACTTTCCAGAGTTAGAACTAATCAAGTAACCTATTTTATTCATATGTAGTGTAATTCCTATCCCTAGCCCAATGATGATCCTGCTTTGTTTTTTACAGCAAGGTTTTTGTTGACTTGACTTTATAATTTCCACAACTATATATAACATTTTGTTTATCTTTAAGATTAAAAAGCAATTTCCCAAACCTCTTAATGTACATCTGACATCATACAAAACAAAACAATCAAGAAATGATTTTGCTACTGTAAATATGTGAGAAGAGACTCTGAATCTCCCCACTCACCTGCCGCCCGAAAACATGAATAGTCGAATATTTTTAAAATATCCTCGAAATCCCCACTCCTAAACCATATATATTTTTGTTTCTTGAACCATGACCATGTCAAGGCAAATCTTTTTGTGGTATTAGTAGGTCATGGCCTCTGGGGGTCACACTAACCCCATCCCACCCTCCCAAAATCAGAAATGATCAAATAAATTGAAAAAAATGCTTGTAATCCCCACCCCTATAAGCATATATATTCTTCCTCCTTATGCATCTCATGGCACGTTATTTCAATCACAAGAGATAAGAGGAGGTCCAAGAATTAGGATTTTTATGAGACGGAACATCATTTTGCAGATAGTATTGACCCTTAGAATCAAATTTATATTTCTAAAACCTTATTGCATATCTATAGCTGTTGCGTCACAACAACCTGAAAACATCCTGCGTTTCTCTGTAAATTATTTTTTGTGGCTTTTGACATGTGCAATCCCTGAATTAGTGAATATAACTTGAAACATTATAATTTATAAAATTATCAACAAAAATATTTTTATTATCATTTAACAAATAAGCACATTGAATACGACATTTATCACACGTGCTTATCATAACTGATGAACCTAACTCCGTCACCCACATGCTCTTTGATATGCCAGGGAATGAAGACACATTAAATATTTAAACTCAATTTTTATCTATGCCAAGTTATAATAAGTAAAAAATGGTGCATACAATTTAAATGGTGTCTAATTTCATCAAAATGAAATGGTCCCCAGAATAAAAAATGGGTACTTGTAACAACAATCACAATGACCTTTTAAGAATTATGGATGCTGTTTTATTTCTGTCATTACACATTTCAAACATTTTATATCATTAATGAATATATAAATGAATATAATGTTTATTTATTACATTTTTTATAAATGTAGCGTAAATACCGATGTATCTTATATGTCTATACCCTGTATAAGACAAAAATTACGGCATGAGCAATTTGACGTTACCATTGAGTATAGTGCTAGCTGATTTCACGCAATTAATGGTGTATGAAATAGACATGAAATAGAAATAAATTTTGTTATGTTTTAACATTTTCTTGAATTTAACCATTGTAAATTGTTGGCATTTGATTGAAGATTTTCGATATGCAAAATATGACATCATTATCACACTTGATTCCAGACAGCGAGGAGTTTCCCGAAAGTGACGGAGTTAGAGTAGTGATGGAGTTGGGGGGCTATGCGATGATAACAATTAAGAGTGTTAGTCAGCTGTTAATGGTTATTCTCTATGTGCAAAAGCAGGCTATATCCATTTACTTGATAATAATTAATCAACATTGATGTTTAAAAAAATTTCTTAAAACTACTTCGATCAAGTCACTAAATTTCGTCATATTTTATACCATTAATGTGTGTCTCTGTCTCTCTCCCCACACAGTGGCGTCGGAAGCAAATTGTGTTATAGCACTGTTCTCTGTGCGGTGGTCACCGTGGTATGGGGGGGGGGGGGGGGGGGGTGTATGCTATATGCTATACCCTTCAAGAATACCACTGCGTATGAGTGTCGGAAGCATGCATATTTTTTAACTTCATCTTACAATATTTCTTACCCAACTCTATCACCTCCATTGCTAAATATCACGTGACATAATTTAGGCGGTTTATTCAAAGTTTTTGTTGAGACTTGAGAGCACAAAATTGTGTAACAAGTGTAATTCACAGAAAAGTCTTTACGTAAGTAATTACAAAGAATGTTTTCAAGATTAATGGCAAAATCAAGTATTTTTGCCATGTAAATCCATCTTCCGTGAAAAAGTAGAAATATATATACTTGTTTCCTATCATATCGCGGGTTCTATGGTATCGGGATATTTTTATACTCTGTCCCAAGATATCCTGGATTCACATTTTGCTTAATTACTCAATATTTATAAAAACCTCAGGGTTCAAATGATGTTCATACAAAAGTATGAAAAATTTTCAAGATTTCTTCGTTGAAACGCCCCCTCTAGCTGATCATGTTTCAATAAATGGCTAAAAAAGGTGATGTCTACGGGGATTTTGTATTGAAGCAGGCCAGGATGATAACGTTGAAAAATTGTGCGAGGTATTCCGAGTGACTTCCGAATGGAGAAAAGATGTAAACATTCCCCATTGTAAATATCCGTAAGAAATCTGTTTTCGTGCCTGTAAACTTTAATGAGTGAAAAATGATAATGTGTTAATGAAGATATCTTGGAAATTTTCCCTTTCATCGAGTTCTATTGCACTTTTTTCACAGGTATGTGTATTTTTATTCAAAATCGGCCAAATGTACTGCATGAATATCTTGGGACAGACTAAAGACATGGTAAACAGAGGCACGCTAAACATCACTGAGGTATATTATAGAGGAAACTCATAATAACATTAGATTCTGGAAATATTTTCGTATCGATAGATTTTTCGACAAAATGATTTAACTACCGCGATATCATAGGACCGGCTCATACGAAGTCCTGATTACTGGTATAGAAGTAAGATGCTGTAGTCAAATTGATACCACAGACAAAAACCCTGGCATTAAATAATCTTGGCAATGTTTCTTACCTTGAAGAATCTTCCATGGTGGGAGTCCTCAGCACTGGCATAACACGTCGGGTCCGCTCCACGACACTAAGAGAATGACAGTGAAACGTCTAAACAATGCTCACGACGAATTAAATCATGTGGTTCAACGCGGGAAATGCTTGGTTCTCGTTAAGGTCTTCCGTTTTCAACGGAAGACCTTGTACTGATTCTGTTTCGTATTATTCTTATTTTTCTTCTATACGTTTTTTAAAACTCAAATATCTCGCTTGTTTGCTGTCCTATTACGTTCAAATTTTCAGCGTACATTGGAAATTACAAAAGCTCAATATCAACTGAAAATCATTGAAATCATCACTTCCAATGCCGAGTGATTCCCCTTTTTCAAAAAAATATAGGCATTCCTGTGCACGCAAAAGCTCTGAAACCATCCATGGCATGTGTTTTAAAGTCATAAATCTTGAAAATAGATACTTTGAACGTTGTCCTCCGACTTTTGTTTTTACGATTTTTTCCATATAAAGTTTCAAAAAATTGATTTAAATTTTATGTTTCAAAAAATGCTGATTTTTGGTCGTATTTTTGTCTCGTAACTTTTTAGTTTAAAATACTTTCTGAACACATACAGAACTAAAAATGCGCAAATTATCAAGGGCTTTTACTTGACACTATTGAAAAAGGACTGGCCCTTTAAATAAGGGGCCTAGAGCCCTTCAAAGTCTTTGCTTTATAACTCAAAAATGGTTAGTATTTTGATATAGCTGTCGCGGGAAAAGTTGTTTATTATGATGTTATTAATGTCGTTGCACAACATTATTTTGTATCGGTATTGCGTAATATGAGTGTAAAAAGCTTGTCTTGTTAACATGTACCTCGTTTTCATTTTGCAAATAAACAATTAGTCTTTGTGCGCACACCTGACATGAATTAACAATTGAAAGTGTACCAGCTTATACGGAATGATTTAATTCATTAGAGAAAGTTTTTTTTTAAAGTATACATGTTTTTCTTGGTTTTATATTTGGCCATTTCTATTTGGTCTTCTAGTGGAGAATCCTTAAGAAAAAACGAGAATGAGAAAATATAAACAATCTTTTTCTTTTCTAGCGAAATACATAAACTGGATTTTAAAAAATAACTTGTATGAAATATATTTTAGTCATTTTACTACAAGCATTTCAAATCTACCTGGATCTTAGTTGTGTGTGTCATTACGTAACGCATCCCTCGCCCGCGGCCGAGGAAATCGGTCGCGGCCGGACTACCTAGCGGTCAGCGGTTATCTAATACAAAAGATTTGCATCTTACTTGTATGGGTTTGTTTAGCCGTAAACACACTGAATTGTTTCAATTTTGATTTCATATAAAAGTTTAGTCATCGTTAAATTGATTAAACCGATAGAGTGTTTAAGAAATATAAATTTAAAGCAATATAATTCCCAATCTGAAACATCGTCAGACATATATCAATTGTGGGTATCTAAGTCTAAAAAAAATAATACCTATGTAATGCATTTTAATCATTATACTGCAAGCATTTCAAATCTACATGTATCTGGGTTCTTAGTTGTGTGTGTCATTACGCAACCCACCCCTTGCCCGCGGCCAAGGAAATCGGTCGCGGCTGGACTACCTAGCGGTCAGCGGTGATCTAATACACAAGACTCGCGTCTTACATACATGGTTTTATTTAATTGCAAACACAAAGAATTGTTTGAATGTCGATTACATATAAAAGTTTATTTATCATTTAATTGATTTAAAACGATAGAGTGTAAATTAAGAATTAGTAAAAGCATCATTAATCCCATGTTAAGCATAGTCAGACATATCTATCAGTGGTGGGTTTGTAAGTCTAAAATGTTCTAAAAACTGTAGAAATAATGTTTGAGATCAACAACAAAAAAGATAAACCTGTTAATGACGAAATCTGTTTTAGTTTCAACTCTTTTAATAAATGGTGTTCTTTAAGATAGTGTCGATGTCATGAAATATTTATATTGTTTGAAATAAAACATTTAATAAAACTGCAAACATTTTAAACCCAACTCGGCCACTGTGATTTGTGTATACCTTTACATAATCCATCCCTTGTAAATCCCACGCAACTGGACAAGCGATCTGCGGTAGTCTAATACACACGTCAGGCTTCGTGTGCTTCTACCCTATCACACATGTGCATGTTTATTGATTAAATACAATACAACGCCGAAATTTTGGCCGGTTTATGTAAAATCGACAAGCGTTTTAAATTAAAGATTAATATATTTACCCATAATTATCTCCGTTAATTACTGCTGAGATTTTAATGCATTCACAGGACAGACTTCAACACTTTTTAGGCGACATTCACACTCTGCCAGATCAACATGTCTTATGAATTAATATTTGGCGAACACAAATTAGTGTATTAGTGTATAAAATGTTACAAGTATTCTTATAAGTTGTACAAAAATGAGAGAGAGAGAGAGAGAGAGAGAGAGAGAGAGAGAGAGAGAGAGAGAGAGAGAGAGAGAGAGCAAAATAGAATTTGAAAGCATTAATTGAACAGGATCCAACATGGAGAATTTTTTTTAAATACATTCCAAGCGTTTATTGTAAGGCAATTAAAAACCAAAGTTCCGTGTTGCAATGTTACATGTATACGAGAGGGGCTCGCACGATAAAAAAAAACAACTCACAAATCGATGTCTGGAATTGAAGGATTCGGAGATTATTTTAAAAGCACGTGAATTATGTTTATATTCAGGCCGTAAAAGAGACACGGTAACATGATCGCTTTTGTAGTTTTTCTGTATGGTCGTTCGATTCATTATAGAAGCAAACTCATGATCATTGCTATTACTGTTTATATCTTTCATTTCCATGGGAACGTGTGAATTTTAAACAAGTTTTGTTGATATTCGAAGAGTAAAAGATCTGTTAAAAAACAATTGTTTAGATTCGGGCAGTAGAAGATAGAGTAGCTGTCATATGAATGAAAATGCTGTACAAATCTGTAGTTTGCTGAGATTTTCATTCGGGCGAACTTTACAAATCGAACTTTTGCGTATGCAGTGCACGCCCACTCGAATGGTTGATATTTTTTTCATCAAATTACTTTGATGTGTGTGTATATATATGTTGTCTGATCAGCGCTTATACTTCTTCCGCAAAATGAGCGAACGCGGAAATCGTGTAATAAATGTAAAACACGGGATCAACTACATGCTTCCAATTTTTTAAACTTTTAAAACTTTAAACCAGAGACATAAATAAATGGTATTTATGTCTCTGTTTAAACTAAACAAAATCACATAGTCATAGAGTCCCGTGATCCTTCAGGACAGGGCATAGTAAAAACGACGTCATTTGCGGTTCCAGAATTTTTCCCGGACGCTTAATGGGTGGAGAAGGGGGTCCGTGGGATAATGTTTGCCAGTGTGTGCCCAAAGCCTACATGTACATGTATGATTAGTAAATTTTCTAGGCCAATTTAATAAGTTTGTTTGGATTTTTCTACTTACCCACCCATCCGCCCCCTCTAGATCCGCGCATGGACGTCAACCAGTACTAAACATCGCCGAAAATTCGAAAATTTATCAAAATATGTCTCAGATCAGTGTACAAGCTACATTTAAATAGATAAATTGTGACCACATAATTTCAAAACAGATTATTACTTGCATTTGATACTTTCCTAAAACACAAATGCAGCATTATACATTATGTATTAGATAACAATGCAAAAATATGTTTATCCAAGTCTTTTGTAACTCGGTTACTTGTGGACAGAACACTTGGTTATTTCCCCTTCTTACATGGCAATGGGTACAAATCATAATTTATGATCATAATATCTATTCATATACATGTATAATTAGGGTCGACGTCCCACTCTGATGACGCCGTATAATGATCAGAATGTCCCCCTGTTCGTGGCTCTCTGTCCGTCCGAATTACTTTTTCTAAGTATAATTTCTCTGTAATTGAGTCTGCCTACATTAAACTTACTCGCATGTAATTCTAATACTTCATCCACAGAGTGCCTTTGAATAAAGAGTGTGTAGTGACATTAAACCAAGTTTCTAGGTAAAAGGTGAAGGTCAGGTGTCCAGACCATATATTCTCCGAAGTTGGCCGAATCTTGCTCCCACATTTATGTAACACTTACATGTACCTCTAATACTTCAGATACAGAGAGCCTTAAGCTAAATGGTGTCCAGTGACCTTAAACAAAGTTTCTGGGTCAAATGTCAGGGTCATATTAGACCTGTGTGAAAAATCCTTGTCTAACCATAATTATATTTTTTCGATGATTCTGTCTGGCTCATATATTACTATAAAAAGTCCTTGTAAGTAAAAAATGTACAGTGACCTTGAATCAAGATACATGTACTTTTTAAATTACATGGTCTCATCACAGACCACTGTGTAAAGTTTCAATAAATTCTGGGTCAAATTTAAGAATAAAAACAAAGTTGCATGCAAAGCTTTTCATTCTTATGTCCATTATTTAAGCGGCTGGATCCTTTGAGAGGGACACCATTTAAATGATGTCAGGTACATTGCAGTATAACTCAGATTGATTTTGCGAAAAGGGCCTAAAATGTCTAGGTAAAGAGTCAATGTCATAGCATACAACGTAATACACTGTAGTCTGGACTGTGTGTTCTCTCTCATGGCAAAAATCTATAGATCATGCTTCACACAAACAGTGCTTGTCGTTTATGTGATCTCAACCTTAGTTTATGATTTAAAGGTCAAGATCACAGTAGACATGTCTATTCTATGTTGTCTCCTTCTTGTGTCAAATCCGGTTTTAGTTTCACCAGAAGAAGTAAGAGGTGTGCTGTGACCTTGAACTATTTTTTTCAGTGAATAGTTACGCAAAGTGCTTTTCAATATCTTGCTATTTAGAAGTTCAAGATCCCAATGATATATAGTTGTGAAATACAAATAACAGATAAATCATAAATTGGATCTAAAATATTTTGATCGGTCAATCTCTTTGCGGCAAAAAAAATGTATTATTATAAATATGGCATTTGCTGTTTAGCAGTTGTTGATAAATTCGATCTTGATACATGTATTTCGCGCACATTTTTAACCATTAATACACTGTCAAATGTACTAAAAACAGAAACTACGTGTTTTTCCGTGACCGAATTATTACTGGATTGGAATTGCTGTCCTCTTCAATAAGGGAATGATGCATGATATCTATTTACTCATTTATAAGCACTAGTATATAACATTATGACTATTATCATATTGACAATCTTTTTCGACACGAAGCTGCAACGGAAGACCTCATCGTTGCTTTGCAACGAGCTTGGCTCTAGTTGTTATAGTCCGTTTCTAAAATCGTGGTAGATGAAATACCGGATCACCGTTAACGAACTGTCTTCCTTACCTTTCCAAGTTTTACGGGCTAGGCACGTAGCATGAATGGGGGGGGGGGGGGGACTGTCCCCTCCCTTGTTGGCGCAGCAAAGATTTTTAGATCTTATACATAATTATAAAAATGTGAATCCCCCCCCCCCCCCCCACTTCTTTGGGACCATGTAAAAAATTGAATTGAATATAAGGAAATGAACACTGAAATTGAAATTATAGGTATAATACCCCCCCCCCCCCCCTCTCTCTCTCTCTCTCGCCATGGACTAGGATTTCATGATTTTGAGAATGGGGCTTTTTTTTCCTGTCAAGATTTTTTTGGGATGAGTCTAGCTCCCACCCCTCCCCCATACACACACACACACACTTTCAAAAACTACACTATGTGCCTGCGAGTATGAAATAATAGGAAAGTTCAAAATACAGATCAAATTAAGGAGAGGGCGTAAAAAGAGTGGATATCTATGGAATTCCATATACGACAGCCAGCTGTCAGCTGCTAACTGCTTACTGCCAACTGCTTACTGCTTACTGACAACTACTTACTGCCAACTGGTCTTGTCTCAGAAATAAAGTCATAAGTGGAAGACAGTTTAATTAATGTTTCGGACTTTATTCCGATCTTGTAAAGAAACAGGCCTGTCAGACTGGTGCTTTATGTTAACCATTTTGAACATGCATCTCTCCGTTTGGAAAGCGTCGTTATTTACATGATCATTGTGATATCTTTACATTAGGTCAATCTGTGATTTCATAATACAACGTCATTTAAACAGCTGATATCTCATTATATCAAAAATGTGATAATTATGATATGAAAACATCATGTACTGTGGAATCATTTAAATTCGTAGAGGCCAATTTCCGTGTGTTGTGGGATTTTTTATTATTCGTGGGGATTTAATTTTTGGATGGTCGGTTTTCAGTTTCAGTAAGAAAAGTAACTCTTTCAAAATTTGTTTTCGTCGAGGATATAAATTCGTGAGGGAGGGCTCCCACGAATTCCACGAAAATTGAGCCACCACGAATTCTAATGATTCCAAATTATGCTATGATTGACAGAGATTCATTAAAACGTTAGTTTTTCTCACTGTTTTTGTTGCAATGTGAAATCCTGATATGCATTGCTTTGTACGCGATATTATTACTAGTCTTCCTTGCGCAAATTGCTGCAAAGAATTTGCGCTGGGAATGATAGATTATGAACGCCAATATTATCCATGGCTTTTAAAACTGTTTGACCACCTTGGTGTGAGTATATTAAATCAAAACTCTACAGTGTAGCGGTGTGTGTTTTAAGATTTATATTTTAATAGAAATTATGTTACTTCATTAAACACTAAAAAACGTTATAAGGTTCCCAAAAAGTTCCATAGCCTCGTGCAACGTGCTTGGGAGCAATAGATATAGATGCAACTTCGTTACTAAAGCAATTTCAGAAAACTCGTTAGATGAGCCCATTACAAAATCATTTCAGTTGCCTGAATATTTTCAAACATATCAAGAATGTTTAAGTCTACATTCTTTTTCATATCGCAACAGCCAAATACTTCTGGGTTGCTATACAAAAAAGATGGACGACCCGATGGACAAAGTGTGTTTTGTTATCTAATTCTATAATTATTCCATGTGTCCATAACTCTTTCAAGGTCATTCTGGATGACAAGAATGAAACAAAATCTCAGACATTCTATATGGATAGAATCAGACAAATCAAGAACTCCACTATCTCTCATGTATTTCAAAAGTGGTAAACACGAGTTAATTTACTTAAAATTATGTACGTGATGGGTTTTCATACGTACTCGAATAGGTTTCGGGTCACGTGATCAGGTAATATAAATGATAGGACCATACAGTGGCGTGGCACTCTAAGCTCGCTCGCTAGTTGTGATTTAAGGTAAAATGGCAGATGGTGTGGAATGCGGTGATTTAGGGCTGACAGATGGTTGTTAATATGTGTTTTTGTGTAAAATAAAATAAACGCTATCAATCTATCAATCCTTCCATCCTCAAATAAATATCTGCACATGCGCTTAACCCAATAAAGAGGTAAATAAAGCAATTGGCAGTAAGCAGTTGGCAGTAAGCAGTAAGCCGTTGGCAGTAAGCAGTAAGCAGTTGGCAGCTGACAGTTGGCTGTCGTATATGGAATTCCATAGATATCCCCCTTTTGCACATGCAATCATAAGTATTATAAGGTATATCAACAACTAAATCTTTTAGTTTCTTGAATATATGTCTAAACATAAGAAATAATACAATTACTTAATTCTGTTGATAAAGCAGCAGAGATTATGATAATAAGTACTCAGTGTATCTGATGTAAAATAAATTGAAAAGTATTTTATTTGATAGCAAATGTCTTTGCTTTCCCTTTTTCTTGTAACGCTTACTCATAATATTATTGAGCTCTCAAGGCAAATTCCGCCTATGCAGGTTATGTAGTTTTTTTTTATTTTATTTTATATTATTTTATTTTATTTTATTTACTTATCAAAACTGCTCTAGTGCGGATGATGTACATGTAGCGCACCCATTCAAGAGGTCACATCAAGTTCCAGGGGACGGCAATTGCTTGTACAATTGTAGTCAGGAGAGCAGACAGATGAGGAAATCAAATTCCTCGCGCTAAACACATGCGGACTAAATAAAAGACTACAATATAAGGAATTTACTGACTTTATCTCAGGATTCGATATCCTGTGTCTTGTGGAAACAAAGACCGATGATTCGGACGTGATACAAGTCCCGGGCTATTCTACGTTTCTAAAGAACAGAACAAAGCTAGCCAAAATACGTTCAGGTGGCATCGGACTTCTGGTTAAGGATACTCTTTTAAAATATATAACTGTTGTTAATACTAAATGTGAATATGTTCTTTGGTTTAAAATTAGTTACTTTTTAATTCTGATGAAGATGTTTTCTGTGGCATTGTATATATCCCGCCCGAAAGTAGTAAATACTCTTCCCCAGACTGTTATTTAGAAGTTGAACAAGAATTACATGATATTACTAAAGATAGTAAATATGTTTGTTTATTAGGGGATTTTAATTCCAGGTTTGGAAGTCTACGAGATTTTGTTATTACTGATGACTTTTTAGCAAATAGCCAAAATTGTAATATAACCCAAGCTGTAAACACAGATGTTTGTGTATTAGAATCTTTGGGTTTTCCCTTACTAGAACAGTTAAAAATGTAACAAGCAATAATTTTGGTTATAAGATGGTAGATTTCTGTATCAATAACAATCTTTTTATTCTTAATGGTCGATATGGAGACGATAAGTCTATAGGCGCTCTTACATGCAAGAGTATCAGCAATATAATAATGTAGTGTACATCTTTTTACTATGCTTAGCAAATTTAAAATCTTAGATTTTTGTAACCTCTTCTCTGATGCACACAACCCCTTAACAGTTAGTATAACGGTACATCAAAGTGTCCCACGTGACAACACACAGGTAAAAACTCAGGATCAGTCGAGTGTGAAATTATGGTGTTCTAACAAGGCATTATTATAAAAAACGGGGTGGATAAAGATATCTTAAACAACGTTATTACAAAACTCTGCGATGTCTTTCTAAATGCATCTAAGGACGCCTTTGGTCTTAAACATACAAAACAACACACAAAGAAAAAATCCGAAAAACCCTGGTTTAATGATAAATGTAGAACGGCGAGGAAAAATTTTTCACTTAAATAAACGCATACATAGTAGAATTAAATCTGCAGACTCCAAAGAAAACCTGAAAGCAGCGAGCAAAAAATATAAAAATGTCATGGATGAATCGATGAAATACTACAGCAAAGAGCTTTCTAATAAGTTAAAAAAAAACTTGCGTACGAATAATACTAAAGAATACTGGAAAATATTAAATAGCCACAACAAAAACAACGACTGTGCGGCTGATATTAGTGATTTATATAACTTTTTAAAAAATCTTAACGATGTCGATACTGAGGACACTCTTACACCCGACGAAACCAAGACGCAACATTCCGGATATAATGAAATCCTTGATTGTCCAATTACGCAAAACGAAATTTTATTGTCAGTTAAAGAACTTAAAAATAACAAATCACCCGGGAGTGATTGCATTGTTAATGAACACATTAGTAATATAATTTCTATTTTCCTACCTATATATGACAAACTGTTTAATCTTATATACGACTCTGGAATGGTACCGGAAGAATGGCTAATACTCTACATTAGATAATTTACTGATTTTACATTTTTTGACTCAAACACTTATTAATTGTAAAAAAAAAAAAAAGTTATACTGTGCTTTTATTGATTTCAAGCAGGCCTTTGATACTGTTTGGAGAGATGGCCTCTGGTACAAACTTTTTTCAAGTGGCATCACCGGGAAATATTTTATCTTTATTAAAAATATGTATGCTGGTATTAAATCAAAAATTACTGTGAACGGCATGTCATCTGATTTTTTTAATTGTAATGCCGGGGTCCGTCAAGGGGAAAATCTATCACCTTTTTCATTTTCACTTTATATTAATGACTTAGAGAAATATCTTATTGAAAAAGGAATAAGTGGTTTAGAAAATTTTTCTAAATATATTGAAGATGATCTATGTATTTTTATGAAACTGTTTATACATTTCTATGCAGACGATACTGTAATTTTATCTGAAACCTCAAGTGATCTTCAACATGCTCTTAACGAATTTTTAGTATAATATTGTGAAACATGGAAACTCCATGTTAATGTTAAAAAAATTAAAATTGTCATATTTTCGAAAGGACCAGCTCCTAAACATACATTTAAATTTAACGACGAAGTTATAGAAATTGTCAAAGAATTTAACTATTTGGGTATTTTATTTTCAAGATCGGGATCATTCTGCAAGGCAAAAAAAAAACATCTTTGTGACCAAGCACAAAAAGCCATGTACGGCATTATTAGAAAAATACGATTATATAATTTACCTTTTGACTGTCAGCTTGATTTATTCGACAAAGTTGTAACTCCTGTCCTGTTATATGGATGTGAAATTAGGGGTTTTGAAAATGTTGATATAATCGAACGTTTACATTTACGTTTTTTGAAATATATTTTAAACCTTAAATCTAGTACTCCAAATTTTATGGTGTATGGAGAAGCTGGACGTTATCTTCTTTATATAAGTATTTTTACAAGAATGATATCATTTTGGGGGAGATTGATATATAGAAATGATAACAAATTGTGTAGAATTGTTTATAAGCATTTGTATAATAGATATACCAAAAACCAGTCCACCAATCCATGGATATCATGTATACATAATATTTTTAACACAACAGGAATGAGTAATATTTGGATGGATCAAGATATTTACAATGTAAAGTGGATAAGTGCTTTAATTAATCAAAAGCTTAAAGATCAATTTCTTCAAAAATGGTCCAGTGATATCAACAACTCTAGTAAAGGGATCAGTTACAGAATTTTAAAACAAGGTTTGTTTGTGAAAATATTTAAACACACTACCTAGAAAATTTAGAAATATTCTTGTAAAATTTAGAACAAGTAATCACCGTCTTCCGATAGAGGTTGGTCGCTGGAATAATTTACAACGCCACGAAAGAATCTGCAATCTGTGTAATAATAACCAAATTGGGGACGAATTTCATTATCTGTTAGAATGCAATACATTAGCTTCAATTAGAAAAGATTTTTTAGCAAGAAAATATTATGTCTAACCAAATATTATCAAGTTCAGTAATTTATTGACAAATACCAATTCTTTATTTTTACAAAAACTATGTATTTTCATTATAAAAATTTATGAGATCTGTTCTCCATATGCAAAATGAGCAAGCTCTGCTCACTCAGACTTTGTATATATGTATATATGTTATATATTTGTACCATTTACATGGTTTTGAGAGAATAACTGAATTGAATGAATTGAAAAATTGAATATCACACATGTAAGTTAAATTTTAACCATGCACGAAAAATGTTCAAAAAGATTGTTTTTCTAAGAACAAAATGTTAACTAGTACTGAAGATTACAATTATTGATTTTCATTGATTGGACCCCCCCCCCCCCCCCCCTTTTCCATATTGGTTGACCTACCCCTGCTATAAAGGTAGCGATCAATTACATAACCACGACCGCTAATGCGAGTTATTATATTTGTGAAATTTGTTTAATCATTTTTATGGCTAGAACACAGGTGCTTGGGGACCCCCCCCCCCCCCCCCACAAACCAATATTACATTCCTACATTCCCGGGTTATTTTTTCATCATTTACTTTTTTAATTACATATATTAATAACTCGGGGATGTAGGGGGTGAATATGGGGTGAGAATATTTGCTCATGAAAACTGTAGATTTATGAGCTTATGTAGCTTTCTTTAAAACAATAACATTAATGCTGAATTTTTCAACTAAATGTGAACTAATAGAGGGCGAAGCCCTCTCACGGGCCCGAAGGGCCCGTGAGAGCGAAGCTCTCCCTATAGACAACACGTGCATATATGCCCAAATATGGAAATTACACTCTATACCTATGAAGTTGAAAAACTTTTCCAAGATGGAGGAAAAAAGAATCACTTCACGCGCAGTGACATCACCGGCATCCATGTTGAATTTGAATCTCGTACTAACTTCACGTTTGGTGATAATTCATCAATATTGTTTAATGAGTGATAAATGCATTCAAACTTACCTAGTGTGTTCTTGAAAAATTAATTCCTAATTAAGAAAACAAATTTTCGTTTCCTACAACTTTCAACAGTTGCAGTAGATTCGATCAAATGAATTTCAAGACATCTGATTGGACAAAAAAACGTGTTTCAACAGTGAAGGAGTTTTATTTCATTGTTATTCAAATAAAACCATGTATTTTAATTGAATCTGCCTTCTGATTACTTCATGAAGACAGCAAAGACGTTTTCTCTTACTTTCAATTTGAAATTTCGTTTTTTTAGGTTTCATCTCAAATCGTAGTCTGACCTACTCGTACCCAGGTCATTTCGTACCCAGAATTCAAATTATATCTCAAAAACCAAAAAAATAATCAAAATTTAATTTTGTAGACATCATAGTCTTTGACAGACACATTGTAAAATATTTCCCCATTCTAATTCACCCCCCCCCCCCAAAATGATTAATATAATATGTATGTATATATATATATATATATATATATATATATATATATATATATATATATATATATATATATATATATATATACACAATAAATCATGTTTTAATTACCCCCAAATCTGCCATGAAAATAAAAGCAAATAGGGAGACTATTTGCAACAATATGCATTATAAAAACTTAAAATTTATGCATAATAGGAAGTACTGATCTGCATTCACAATCATAAATGTGTGTTTAACACTAAATGTAAGACATTTGTCAAATAAACTCGCACCTTATGATGTGAATTAGCTAGGGTATCTCAATTCTCTAGTTTTAATACACAAATCAATCATTGAATGTTCAATAATTAAGTGTTTGAATGACAAATAAAATTTTAGTGAATTTAGGGACCAAAACTAATCTCAATTTATTTCTGTTCATACATTGCCATACAAGTGAAATATTCTTAAGATAAATTGATTTTCCTATAAAAAAAATAAATAAAGTTTACATAACTTTTTAATTCATGTTTTATTTTAAAAAATGCAAACATTTAAAATAAGGGAGTAAAAAGTTAAGATACTTCATGCTGAGAAATTATCCAGAGATCTGTGATTTTTTTGCATTCATAAATACCCCTACCTTCGTTTGCCAAGGGTTTGTGATCCACAGGAATGGCACGGATCAGCAACCCTTGGCTAGCAAAGATGAAATATATCTGGGTTCTTGAAAACAATATTTATTTACATACCAAATTCCTGCCCCCCCCCTCTCTCTCTCTCTCTCTCTCTCTCTCTCTCTCTCTCTCTCTCTCTCTCTCTCTCTCTCTCTCTCTTGTTCGGCTAAAGAAAGTGGCTGTTAAATAAACAAGAGGCCCATGGGCCACATCGCTCACCTGAGCAAAATGGCAAACTATGTTGACTTAAAACACTTTAAATAATTAAGAACAGTAAAATTTAATATTTATCAAAGTTAAGTACCATAATTTTCTGATGTAAAACTCAATATTTTATAAAGGGGTAGGGGTGAAAATATATTGCGATATATAAATTATATATAACAACGGTATATTATTTCCTGCAGTTTTTTGCACATATGTGAACAGTATTAGCTCTTTAAAGATAAAAAAAAAATTCATACATTTTCTAAGACGTATATCAGTTTAAAAATCAGCACCTATTGTGGGCCTACCTTATCGTGTGTAATCATAATTTGCACATGTTGATTCTACACAATTAAACATTTTATTTCATTAATATTTTGTCTTAGAGGTCATGCAATACATACAATGTATCTATTTTATATGATGAAAATACTGGAAAAGGTAGTTACCATTTACCTGCAATATTTCTTGTTTGGTGTATTGGCATTTATGAAAAACAAAATCGAACTTAAATTAGTGTAATTTCCATTTTCCACATCTAAGTGAATATTTTTGTGTGTTTATTTAAGATGCCAAGCTCTGTGAATATACCATGCCGATGAGATATATTTCATTTTCACAGTTCGTATCTCATATGTGAAAGTTAACAAAGATTGACGGACAGAGGATCACCAGATAGTCTGGAAGCCAGTTCGCAGTTTTGAACTCTATGGCAAAAGTTGCTAAGGCTACAGTCAAAAACTTAATTTGTCTTCCCTAAAATAATTGTTTACCTAGTGCAAACTTGTGTGACGTAATATAATTTAATGTATTGTCAGGCATACAGGTATCAGTTTTGTACCAAGGTCCATCAATTATTTCATCTTTCCTCAAAAACAACAAACGGCTACAAACCAAGATGATTTTCTGCTGCAATATTTTCTTTAAAATAATGATAAAGCAGATATCCTCATAATTATAATGTGTCAGAACTGTTTAATAGGCGTTTTTATTTACTCTTTTGAAAACTACCAAAATTGTTGCAGATTTCATATAATTCATCAAATGACAAGGGACCCCATAAAGTAGTTATAGCACATCATCCTTTTGATTTTTCTGTACACAAGTATTTAATGTTTAATAAGACAATTCTAATGATCATCAAACATTTAAGCGTCAGTCGTAGAATTATAGGCAGCTTTTAAAAATTTATCCAATTTGTTTAATTTCAGTTTTTTAATGTAATCATACATTATATAGATAAAATGTTTTGTAATTGAGTTAGCCAAGTGACACAAAATTAGTTTATGCACTTGTGTATTTTGGAGGAATTAGTCCTACCCTATGACCCAATTACAACAGTTAGGTAGAGGATCTTATTAATTTTGAAAATAACTGTAAACAAACGGTTTTGCATTAATTTGGGAAAAAGTTATTAACTAATTACAAGTTACTAACTGTAGTATCAAAACGAAATGTAAATAAATATCGATTGTATTTTCAATGCACGGTATGCGTTGCATCACCCGTATTTATAATATTTATAACCTCTAGAGATAAGACAGTCGCGAGTGATTAATCTCAATGGGGTTTAACTGAGGCTGTGAAAACGTCTTTTCAAATTCATAAACATCGTTTTATTGTCTTTGGATTTAATTTACACGATAATGAACTCGGAATACATGGCTACTCAAATTCTCTTTCGGAGGACATTTCGGCGAAGTTACCGATCAAAAATCGATTATTTCAACCAAAGTCGCCCCCTTGTTTGGTCCTTGTTGACACTCAATTCGAAATTAATAAACAATAAAAACAGAGGGAAAATGCACTTTAGTACGTTGTTAATGCATCAGATTTTATCATTTTCGCAGGTAAACAATCAACTGCCTATGAACCGAAGTCTATGTTCCAAATACCAGAATACTGAATACAGCTATACAGGCAATCGTTCCCCAAGTTAAAAAGCAAAATGAAACGAAAATGAAAACAAGCTAAAGCCACTGTCACAAGTGAAAATGACAACGCGTTGAAATATCTAACCTCAATTTACTTCACAATAATCGGCACCAATATATCTTCCTTGTTTCATAGATTATATTCGCACGTGAACTGTTGCACAACAAACATGGTTGCTACAAACAAAGAACCTCGTTTTCGAAATGCAGTAGACTGGCAATGCCTGTCATAGGATCAGTCTATCGTACGAAATTGCCAGTCTACGAAATATGGAATAACGAACCCGCTTTATTAATATTTTCGTAATTAGCTCAAATTTGAATCATAATTAGCCCTTAATTTTTGCAATTTATATTTTCCTTTCCATAAGGATGATTTATTCTAAATTACGTTAAGATTATCTCAGTAGTTCTTGAGAAGAAGATTTTTTAAAATGCACCCCCCTTTTTTACAGTTTCGATGTTTTCTCCGCTTTGAATATAATCTGGCCTTTTATTTTTGCAATTTATATTCACCTTCTTCTAAGGATGATTTGTGCCAAATTTGGTTGAATTTGGCCAAGTGGTTTTAGAGAAGAAGTTCAAAATGTAAAAAGTTTACAGACGGACAGACGGAGAGACGGACGGACGGACGGACGGACAGACGGACGACGGACAACGGGTGATCAGAAAAGCTCACTTGAGCTTTCAGCTCAGGTGAGCTAAAAACCAAGGAGATTCACATTAATTGCAAATGGTATAAAATAAGGTCTGGATGATAGCATTTGAAATATCGTGTTAGGTGATCCAAGAGAATTCTGAAGGAAAAAAAGATAAATCTCCACAAGAAATCTGTTTTTCGTTGCTGTAAAAATCTCTGAGAAAAAAAAAGAGATGAAGTTTTAATATTTCAATTTTATTTCTTTTAGCTGTGTAAATTTTCTATAAAAATTGTCAAAATGTGATGGAAACAGTAACCTGAGACAGACCTTAGTCTAGTAGGCTATATCAGACCTTGAACAAATTTAACAAGGACCGTGGGCTGGCCAATGCTCTTGGGCCAACAATAAATTAGAGTCCAAACAAAACAAACAACATATATGAGATGATAGGCTAGAGATGATGAAAGGGCATCTACTGATCTAGCCCCATTTATATTGGCTTCGCCCTCAAAACGGTTACACCGTAAAACATATTAGCGAGCACAGAGAGCTCCATAGACAACGTGTAAGAACAGAGGAAATTCGAGTTGAAATCTGCACATTGTTCAAAGAAATTTTTGTGGACCCGCGTGAAAAAGTTCTACATATCCCAATAATCCTTTGCGGTGCATAGCAACATGGTAAAACAGGAAGCGTTTCTAAGGAAAATTTTTACCTCTAAATCGCATACATCTATTTCATTTAACAATAAAAAATCCTTCAAAAACACATAATATGCTTAACGTAAAAAAAAACCTGTACCTATCTGAACTTTTGCTGACATATGACGTCATTTCCTTCCCCGAATTTATCCGACAAATTACGAGAACCGTCGAGAGCAAATGAAAGTCAAGTATGACGTCATAGTGATCTCGCGCGATAAATTTATAGGTGGATCAAGCATCTGTACCGGGTATAAAGAGTAAGTACCCAATATCAGTTTTTACAGCGATTCTTTAGATTAGTTTAGATTAGATTAGATGGCAGATTAGTTTTGTTTTGATATATTTTTTTTCTTAGTAAAATACACATGCAAGTTCCATGCTTACTTTACTGTCATATTGATCTAATCGTATATATATGCATACGTTAGGTAGGTGACAAAAGTTATATATAAAAAATGTCTAGTTGTTAGAACTACGTGCAGCTCCGTCATTTTGTAATAAAGAAATAAAACAAAAAAGAGAAAAAAATTAACCTGTTAAAATATCTATATGGTCAAACCTTTAAACGATTTTAGGATATCACACACTAAAAAGGGGGAGGGCACATGTCTACAACGGGGTGAAGTCAATTTGCAATATCTGAGATGATATTGATTACTCATTATAAAGGGTAATAAATGCATTTATTAATACATAGTATAAAATACATGTTTTTCACACCTGATATGAGCAAATGCACTAGCCTTCATCACATCTTTGCATTATCACCCTTTATTTCACCCTTTGTTGCACCTTTTTGGAAGACTTTGCACCTTTAATTCGGATTTCGGAATGCTTCGGATCTTTTTCTTTTCTGTTTTCTTTTTATTATAATCGATGCATATCTGCAGTTTGGACTATTGACTATGATTATGAAATGGTCATTTTGTTTTTGTTTTTTTAAAAGTCGACACCATAATAGATTTGAGATTTTTTACACAGGTTTAGAGATTGGAAAACTAGTGTTAAGCTGGATAAAGTTTTTCACATGAAAATAGAAATGAGTTATCTATCAAAAATATACTATGATATGATACAATATCTTATATTGTAAGCAACTTTTAATCATATACTATTTTGTCTGTAGGACAAAGGACAAAACATCTACTACAAAAGGTGCTTGTACGTGAAATTTCAAGTTTTAAAATCCGTGGAAAACATTGAAGGTCGGTCGCACGGCAAGGAAAATGCCAAAAAAAAGTGTTTGAATTACTTCTTTTCTTTAGAGATAAATTTAACAATGATATTTTAAAGAAAACTTCTTTAAATTCTATTCAGCCATTAAATCGTAAAAATTGCAATTCGTCAATTTTAGGATAAATTAAAAGAGAAAAAGACTTCAGTTATTACCAGGATTGGACGCGGGACACCTAATGAGAAATATTAACCAAGCCATCGAGGCCCTCTAAGGACAAAAATCTAGCATAGACAGTAATCAATTTTAATACAATTTAAAAATACATATTCTGCATTCAATATCAAACCTATATACATGTAAACCTAACAGCTTTAAATATTCAATCGTTTCTGGTGACGATATGATGTAACAACGAACGCTCTGGTGTATTAAATCCGTCCGTAAAGATAACAGTAATTTTTCTCTGAAAAATAAACCCGGAAGCACTGAAGATAAATCAAAGATATTTTGAATATTGTTCTCAAGTATTTACAACTTCGTCAGGCACGTAGCTTCGGGGGAGGGGCTGCCCCCACTTTTTGGCACAGATTTTTCTTAAATTTATATGTACATGTAATAAATTGAATTGAAATTCAGGAAATAAATTGAATTGAAAATAAGGAAATGAACAGTGAACAGGTATACTACGACCCCCCCCCCCCCCCCTCCACGAATACGGATTTTTACAATTTTGAAAAAATTTTTTTAATATTCTTGTCAAGATTTTTTGGATGAGTCTGCCCCCCCCCCCTTTCACTTTCAAAAAGTGTTCAATACAATGTGATTATTAATATAGAATTCAAATAAAATGACGATTCATTTGATTTCTGATTTCGCATATCTGCGCATAATTTCTTTTGTAAGTCCAAAATATTAAATGAATAATTCTTATCAAATCTTAGTTATGAACAAAGAATATTTCTTGTCCACTCTGATTAAAGCCATTTCATAAATACTTCCTTGCAATTGTTTATCTACTGATGATATATACTTTAGAATGATCTCAATCATCTTGTCCCGACAAAAATTGGTTACGGTCTTAACACACTATTACAGCAAGAGCGATCCTTCAGTTCTTCCAAAGTTTCTCTAAAAATGGGTTCAGCATGGACAAAATTACACAGACAGTCGGGCTGTTTGATTTATTAAAAAAAATCTCAAGCATTTTTCATTTACAAATCCTAAACACAGTGTTATGCATATAAGTGTATATCTTGTCAAACTAGGTAATTTATCAAATATATACCTAAATTAAGTTCTATGTATTCCATGATACGTATATTCATTTTTCAACATTGTCTATAAAAAATAATATATCAGCAAAACGAAACTCAACCTGTACAGAGGAATGCAAATAAATATCCAACCTGAGGATGTACAAACATTGATTTTAATTCTTACTGCATGGTTTCCATCAATAATTTCTATAAAATCTTAACCAAAAACGTGAGGGAGAAACCTTACTATGGGGGGAAAACTACTATATAGTAGCCCCCCCCCCCCCCCCCCCCCCCCGTGGAAAGACTACTACATAGCAGGTTTTCGGGTGAGAAAAGCTACTATATGGGGGAAACTGCTCTACAACACCGGTACTTAGTTTCAGACAACAAACTTTGGTTAGTTGAGAATCAGGCTTCGGGATCATGAATTTGTCTTAAATCTTTTAAAGTTTGACTTAAGACCATAAATCTGCACTTAATTAAATTTTAAAAATTGTCCCAATTTACCCAACAAATATATTTACATTTCGGCTTGCAGACGAAGTTAACAACCTTGTATTATATAATAGTATAGAGAAATTTGGGGAACCCTTACACAATGCATACAGGAAAAAGACAAACAATTTTTATTTTATTATTTCATATGTCAATGAACTAAATAAAAAAAAAAATCTCTAAAGAGGAAATTGCGGACAACAGTTGCTTGAGGACAGGATCGACCCCCCATCCTTCGACCTCAATCCTTCCAAGTATAGACCCCCCGATACTTTACTTTTTTATTATTATCAAATTATCCTTTTATGACATATTTCTAATATAATTAATACATTCATTGCACAAAATCACCGAATCAATCGATAAATAAAATCCGTTTGGACACTATATATATATGAATACAGGTATCTTACTAGACAGATTCAGAAGAAGAAGAAAGCAAACAAACGAAACAAGAACTACCATAAGAAGTTTTCGTAATATTTGTTGTATTTTTTTTCGCTGTTCTCTGTTGAAAAATTAAACCTAACCTTATGGATACAATAATGATCAGGCGCGGGAGTCGATTAATTGTAAATCCTAGTAATGGCTGTTTATTTTCTCCGCTGATGATCAGAAATCACGATTTATATGTTTAAAAATGCTTGAAAAGTATTCAAATCACTATCAATTATGAATATTATTATATTATTTCTAAATATGAAAAATAATTTAAAACTAGAGCCGAGCTCGTTGCAAGCAACAAGGAGGTCTTCCGTTACAGCTTCAAGTCAAGATAGGATTGTCGATCAGTCTTAATAAAACCACCCCCTTCTCCTTACACTGGATCTGACAGGTATTGAAAGGAGGTCATCTTCACTCGAACATAACTTCTGACCAATCAGGGCTTTAGAAAATGAATTGGAACTCTTCAAAAGTTGACAGACAAATTAATTCATGCCTGTTTTCTATGTAACCTCCAACTGCAGAGTATTAAAGAGTTACACCTCTCATAAAACAGATAAGGGCAAGTATGTAATAAATTGGGGTTATATTTCGATGTATGCAAATGTAGAGGTCATGTGAAGATGACCTCTTACCGATATCTATCAGACCAGACCCTGACGAGTGTAAGGAGAAGGAGGTGGTTTTCATCAGACTGGATTGTCAATATGATAATAATAAGTTCAGAAAATCGAAAACGAGACTCACTTTCATAGCATTATTTTCATACCAGGCGAATTCTCCGTTTAACTTGCGTCACGGTCATATCAATATATACTTATAAATTAACACATTTCGTCAATAAACTACAAAATGTCTGCATCAGAGTAATTGCTTACACCTTTAGTATTTCATCACATGTCAGGTGATGTCCATAAGCTATAATTGAATTTAACCTAATAAGAAATTATTGAGAAATATATTTAAAACCATCTTTTATTTTCGATAAACCAACCCGAAATAGCAAAAATGAGAGTAAGGTGGTGGACACGCTTTGGCGGATCCAAGTCAGTGGGAGTTTGCATCAAAATATATGCTTGCAATTAAATGATATTGAATGATTACGTAAAGAGTTAGTATATTTATTGGGAACTTATTTAGGGTATACATAGAAATTAAGATACGACAAATGTTGAATAATTAAGATGAGTAAATTCGTTTCTTGAATGGGCGATTTTAGTTTTGATGAATAGAACTTTCCAGAACAGGGTAGACAAGAGCACGGGTTGACTAATCAACGTCATGACGGAAATTGTAGGGCGAGTTAACCATCGGCCAGTTATCTTGAATCTGACAACTTTAGTTTAAGCTATGCAAAAAATATGTTTATACTTATCTAGCGTTTTTAAATTACAATATTTTTTATACCACTGCAGACTGGTAGTAAACCATATACATTAATTTGTGAAACACAAACAAATCGTGTTGACAACTCTACCTCTGTATGAATAGATGATGACTGTATGCATAAACGAGGATTTGAATCGGGACGGGTAAGGATACAGTCTTTTATCTGAAATTCTTTTTTCGGACAGAGATAATAGTTAAAGTGAAATTTGGCATAAAGACCTAAAAACAAAATTTAGAAAAGAGACGCACTGCACAGCCACTCCCTGCTTTGTAATAAATGAAAAAGTTTGCAGAATTTTTTTCCAGTCATGCAGCTGCAACAAAAAGAATAGAGGCCATATACGGAGCATTGTATCATATTTTAATTGTTTAAAGTGTTAATTCCCGCGCTTGCGCGGGATATTAACTAGTTTACGATTACTTAAAAACACACATCATAAATGTATGTGTATTTAATTATTCCGACCAGAAAATCAAAACGATGAATACGTTTATGTACAACTGATGACAGGATACAAACTAAGCCTGTAATATAGTGTAATCAACATAAAATCCACTGCGCTGATCATGGAAAACAGTGTTTTTATGTTTTATAAACACTTCGATTCCCTGTACTCATACTTACACCTCTACCGCGTAGACATGGAATAGTTTGTTTAAAGTGCACTCTTAAAATTAAAAGATTGAAACTATAAACACAAACTGTAAATAAACGAGGACGCCTTCTCCCACCTAAGGGCGCGCTATACGAGAGGTGCCCAGTGGGAGGGATAACTCTCCGTATAATTTTTGGCCATGCAGGCACTTAGCATCATTTTTGAAAGGATGAGCATAATTTATCGGAAATCTTAACAAGCAAATAAAAGGATAGATTCTCAAATCTTCAAAATCTTAATCCGTGGGGGAGGTACATGTAGGGGTTGTGAAGAAACTCTAACTTCTATTTATTTCAATATCATTTCGTTTTAAATATGCCAATAATTTTTTTTGCCTTCATCTAAAAAGTGTGTGTGGGGTGGGGATGTGTCAATGTCCCAAAATTTAATTTTCTAAATGTAAATTTCAGGGAAATTTTGGTTGCAAGAAAAAGTCGGGAGGGGGGGGGGGGGGCAGAGTCCCCACCGGATCAAAAATCCTTTTCGCCACTTTAGTGCGGCACGAAGAAAGACCTATGTTTTACAATCATTTCTATCATATCACATATTCATGTTACATGTACTAACTTGTTTTACATGTATGTATATTTGCACTCTCCTCATTGACATACCGGTATGCCTATTTGTATCACTAAATGATTTCTACATCAATATACTGAAATTCTACAGAATGAGGTCAGATAGAACAAAAACAATTTTATATAATGAAACAAATTCATACACATAAATAAGAAGATGGATTGAAAGTCACAAAGACATTATTTCTTCTGTTTTTGACTATTTCAGAGTGGCTACAAATTTACAATCTCCCATTTTGACAAGACCAGATCAAAAATAAAATATTCTGCTGGGTTTTAAGTCGATTTAGTGTAACTTTGAGAAGTGCATAATTATATTTTTGGGAGGCAAATATGTCGCTATTCTGTTAAGTCAAGTGAATTATGTTCCACGGCGTTTCAAAAAAATAAGAAAACCGTCTACACTTGCAGTACTCTGATGATTTCTATGGCGACCGACTGCATTGCATAACGTATTTCATAACTTCTAAACATGAGAACAAATACTTGTGTTATTATTATAATTTAAGATCTTTCACTTATAACTTTTCATTTATATTTAAACAATTGACCACTGCAGTGAAAGCACCCTTCCAAGTGTTTTTAAATTACATAATTACCTGGGGCTATCAAGATTTTCGAGATTTTCGGTCGCATGGCCGGGGTGGTTGAGTTAGCACAGGCTGGCCGAATAAACAAACAGATCGCAAAGTGAAACACATTAGGAGGAACTGTAACACACAATGAGTCGCCAAAAATTGCACAGCAATGAGTTTGTTTGAAGCAAACGATCATACAAAAGAATTACAAATGTGATCAAGTGACTGCTAGAGTTAAAACAAAACTTGTTTAAAACTTCATGTGAATATATTTAGAAATAATCACTGAATCCCTCAATTCCGCACAATTCTTTTGTCGTGCCAGCACCTACCGCATACATGTAATAATGTAGCATGGCACTTTGATTTTAATTTGATTTGATTTGAACGTTGAACACTTAATGAATGTTTGATTTTTTTAAATTCTCTTTTACTTTGTACACCCTGCTCAATTTTTGTACAACTCTTATGAAAACTTCTTTAAATTTACTTTCTACACGATTTTGTGTTGGTCGAATATTAATTCCTAAGTTTCAGCATTATATATTAATCTTATGTTGAAACACGAGTTGATTTTACATGTACCGGTCAAAATCTCGGCGTTGTATTGTATTTAATCTTTTAAATATAAAATTGGTCTTAATTGCATATTTAGATTCGGAATGATGGCTTACTTTTATTCCATTGATGGTCAAGTTTCTATCTGATTTTATGCACCATCGTTTAAACCAATGCTAAATCAACTATACAAGTACGATAAATTAATCGTTTCGTCTTAAACTAATGTAGTTAAATTAGAAATAAAACAAACAATTTAATAGTGGTGTTTGTACAAATTACCAATAAACATGCACGTGTGATAAGGTAAAAGCACAAGAAACTACCGCGGATCACTTGTCCACTCGCGCGGGATCTCCTCGTCTATGTGCGAGGGATGATCATCATTTAGAGGTTTAATCTTTGTGGGTTTTTTTTGTTGATCTTAAACATTAAACATTATTGGTACAATTTAAGAATATTTACGACGACTTACAAACCCACCTTGATCTATGTCTGACGATGCTTCTAAATTGGAATAATATCACTTTTACTATTTTCAGAACGTTTTCTTTATTTACACTCTATCGTTTAATTAAATCAATTGAAGATGAATAATTTTTTTATGGCATACAACTAAAACAGTTCTTGTGTTTGCTGCTGAAATAAACACATATATGTAAGACGCGAATCGTGTGTATTAGATAACCGCTGACCGCTAGGTAGTCCAGCCGCGACCGATCTTCTCGGCCACGGGCGAGAGATAGGTTACGTAATGGTACACACACACAGCTCAGATCCCAGATAGATTTCAAATGCATGCAGTATGATAACTAAAATGTATTACACAGAAATTTTTTTTTTTAATCCATAATTTGAGTTTTACTAGAAAGGAAAAAGAATGTTTATATTTTCTGTTTCTCGTTTTTAAAGGATTGTTCACAATAAGAACTTAACAAAATATGACTTATAGTCCTCACATAAAAGCATGTATACTCAAAATGATTGTTAACTTATGAATTAAGGCATCCCATATAAACCGGTATACTTTCTGTGATAACTTTATGTCATTTGTATGCACAAAGACTTTCGTTAACTTTGCCAAATTGCCGCGAGTACTGGTCTACAAGTATTACTTTTTACCCTCATATTATGCAATACCCGAACACAAAAACAGTTTTATGAGATTAATAAGATCACAAACAACATTTTTTGCAGCGACGCCCATATCGAAAAATTTACCGTTTTAGAGTTATTAAGCAAAGACTTTTAAGGGATCTAGACCCCTCATTTAAGGTATACCTCATTTTTTATGGTATCAAATGAAAGCCCTTAATATTTTGCACAACTTTTGTTCTATATGTGTTTAAAAAATATTTACAACTAAAAAGTTATGGGGCAAAGATATAAGCAAAATTTAGCATTTTTTAAAACATAAATTTCGATGTGATTTTTTAAGTAGTATACGTGGGTTAACCAAACATATAAAACTGGGAGGACAACGTTCAAGATGTCTACATTAAAGATTTGTAAATTAAAACTACTTGCTACGTACCAACTCGGAGCCTTTGCGGGTACACGAGACCCACTAAAAAATATTCAAAGGGGAATAACTCAAAACCGGAAGTAGCGATTTCACAATATTTTGTGCTATAGTGAGCTATTGACATTTCCAATAGACTCTGAAAATTTGAATAAAATCTGATGACAAACAAGCGAGATATTAAGGTTTAAAGAAACGTCTAGAAGAAAAAGAAGAATAACTAGACACGATCTCGTTGCGAGCAACGAAGAGGTCTTCCTTCCAATTTTAGAAGTTGAGATACATGTATGACCTTTATTTTGCTATTTACCAGCTAAATGATTTGTAAAAAGAAAAAAAAAAGATCTCTTGATTCTGAACAGACAATTTTCTTCTATTTCTTTATCTTTTTTCATTTTTTTTTAAAAAAAATTTTCAGCCCTTTTTTCTTGATATCAACTGAAAGATCTTATTATTTTAAACACATTTTGTTCATTAAGTGTTCAGAAATTTGTTACCGTTCTTGAGATATTTGGGAAAGATTGCTTTAGGGGCCGACCCTTTATCTCCCTGTAGGGTCCATTTGACGAAACTTTGATGGTTAAATTTTATTACGAACACTATTCTTAGCATCTTCTCTGATATAATGCTTTTCAAAATATTTCTCCTTTATAAGATATAAATGATCAAAATATTGGACTTCTAGCCCCTTAAAACCCCTAATTATGTAACATATCCGAAAACTTTTAACATGCGTAGATAAAGAGCTAGAAGATTAACATTTTTGCTTCTATAATACATTACAAAATGTTTCTTATTAAAGAGATATAGATAAAAGACTTTAGACCCTTCTGGGCCCCTAATATGAGGGGTCAGCCCCTTTTGCTTGGTGTCAGTTGAAAGGTCTTGTTTATATAAAGTTTTAATGTTCTACATATGTTGACAAAATATTTATGACAAGAAAGATATTCGTGATCAAATCTCAAATTTCCCAAAAAACTGTCAAAAAAGTTAACATCAACATTTTCAGGTTCAGGCGAACTTCCAGGACAATGACTTCTTGTCAAATCTAAAACAAGCATGCAAATCTACCATAACCACTCTATCTTGCATATAAATTTCAAGTCTTTAACTATAACGGTTTTTGAGGAGATGCGTGGACAATATCATGTCCCAAAATACATGAAAAAGGGAGATCATTCAGAAGCAGAATTGAATTTTCAGACAAAAAGTTGTATGCAATGAGAGGTTCACCTAAGACATCATCCCTGTAAAAATCATTAAAATCGATGGAAAAATGGCTGAGAAATTAAGGGTGTCTACCAAGAAGAATAATTAAATAATATAGAAGAATGAGAAACAGTAGAAAAACAGTAAGGTCTTCCGCTGAAGACGGAAGGCCTTAATAATACAGAAGAATGAGAAACAGTAGAAAAACAGTAAGGTCTTCCGCTGAAGTCGGAAGACCTTAATGAAGAATTTCCAACAGAATCAGTACAAGGTCTTCCGTTGGAAACGGAAGACCTTCATAAATGTTCACAGAAGTTTCGGATCAACAGGTCAATTAGTTTCTGAGAACAATGTTTTCCATTATTTCTCACTATTTATTTCTGTTTAAAAATTCAATCTCCTATTGTGACCACACCCATCCCCGGGGATCATGGTTTTAATATGTTTGAATCTATACTATGATAGAATGATTTCACAGAAGTTTCGGATCAACAGGGCAATGAGTTTCTGAGAACAGTGTTTTCCATTATTTCTCACTATTTATTTCTGTTTAAAAATTCAATCTCCTTTTGTGACCACACCCATTCCCGATGGATCATGGTTTTCATATCTTTGAATCTATACTATGATAGAATGACTTCACAGAAGTTTCGGATCAACAGGTCAATCAGTTTCTGAGAACAGTATTTTCCATTACTTCTAACGTTTTATTCCTGTTTAATAATTTTATCTCCTATTGTGACCACACCCAATCCCGGGGGATCATGGGTTTAATATGTTTGAATCTATACTATGAAAGAATGATTTCACAGAAGTTTCGGATCAACAGGTCAATGAGATTCTGATAATAGTGTTTTCCATTATTTCTCACTATTTATTTCTGTTTAAAAATTCAATCTCCTATTGTGACCACACCCATTCCCGGGGGATCATGCTTTTAATATGTTTGAATCTATACTATGATAGAATGATTTCACAGAAGTTTCGGATCAACAGGTCAATTTGTTTCTGAGAACAGTGTGTTGTATTTTTACACTCTATTTATATCTCTGTGTGAAAAGTCAATCTCTTATTGTGACCACACCCATTCCCCGGGGATCATGATTTTTACATGTTTAAATCAATTTTACAGAAGGAGGATTACACACAAGTTTCGGATTAACAGGTCAATCAGTTTCTTAGAAGAGTGATTTACATTATTTCTAACTCTTTATCTCTGTTTAAAAATTCAATCTTCTATTGTGACCACACCCCATCCCGGGATATCAAGGTTTTAATATGTTTGAATCTATACCATGAAAGAATGATTTCACAGAAGTTTCGGATCAACAGGTCAATCAGTTTCTTAGAAAAGTGTTTTGTATTATTTATAATTACTTATTTCTGTTTAAAAATTCAATCTCCTATTGTGACCACACCAAACCCCGGGGGATCATGCTTTTAATATTTTTGAATCTATACTATGGAAGAATGATTTCACAGAAGTCTTTGATCAACAGGTCAAATAGTTTCTCAGAAAAGTGTTTTGTATTCTTTCTAACTATTTATTTCTGTTTAAAAATTCAGTCTGCTATTGTGACAACACCCAATCCCGGGGGATCATGGTTTTAGCATATTTGAAGCTATATTATGAAAGAATGATTTCACAGAAGTTTCAGACCAACAAATCAATTGGTTTCTGAGAACAGTGTTTTGTTTTATTTCTAACTATTTTTTTCTGTTTAAGAATTCAATCTCCTATTTTGACCACACCCAATCCCGGGGGATCATGGGTTTACTATGTTTCAATCTATACTATGAAAGAATGATTTCACAGAAATTTCGGATCATCATGTCAACTAATTTCTAAGGAGAGTGTTTTCCATTATTTCTCACTATTTATTTCTATTTAAAAATTCAATCTGCTATTGTGACCACACCCATTCCCGGGGGATCATAATTTTAATATGTTTGAATCTATACTATGATAGAATGATTTCACAAAAGTTTCGGATCAACAGGTCAATGAGTTTCGGAGAACAGTGTTTTCCATTATTTATAACTTTTTATTTCTGTTTAAAAATTCAATCTCCTAATGTGACCACAGCCAATCTCGGGGGATCATGGGTTTAATATGTTTGAATCTATATTATGATAGAATGATTTCACAGAAGTTTCGGATGAACAGGTCAATGAGTTTCTGAGAACAGTGTTTTCCATTATTTCTAACTATTTATTGTTGGTTAAATATTCAGTCTGCTATTGTGACCACACCCATTCCCAGGGGATCATGGGTTTAATATGTTTGAATCTATACTATGATAGAATGATTTCACAGAAGTTTCGGATCAACAGGTCAATGAGTTTCTAAGAACAGTGTTTTCCATTATTCCTCACTATTTGTTTCTGTTTAAAAATTCAGTCTACTATTGTGACCACACCCAATCCCGGGAGATCATGGGTTTAATATGATAGAATAATTTCACAGAAGTTTCGGATCAGCAGGTCAATGAGTTTCGGAGAACAGTGTTTTCTATTACTTCTAACGTTTTATTTCTGTTAAAAATTTAATCTCCTATTGTGACCACACCCAATTCCGGGGTATCATGGGTTTAATGTGTTTGAATCTATACTACTGTAAATTATTTCACAGAAGTTTCAAATCAACAGGTCAAGTACTTTCTGAGAACAGTGTTTTCCATTATTTCTCACAATTTATTTCTGTTCCAAAATTCAATCTCCTATTGTGACCACACCCAATCCCGAGGGATCATGGTTTTAATATCTTTGAATCTATACTATAAAAGAACGATTTCACAGAAGTTTCAGATCAACAGATCGATGAGTTTCTGAGAACTGTGTTTTCCATTAATTTTAACTATTTATTTCCGTTTAAAAATTCAGTCTGCGATTGTGACCACACCCAATCCAAGAGGATCATGGTTTTAACATATTTGAATCTTTATTATGATAGAATGATTTCACAGAAGTTTCGGATCAACACAGCAATTAGTTTCTGAGAAAAGTGTTTTGTTTTATTTCTAACTATTTGTTTCTGTTTAAAAATTTAATCTCCTATTTTGACCACACCCAATCCCGGAGGATCATAGTTTTAATTTATTTGAATATATACTATGATTGAATGATTTCACAGAAGTTTAAGATCATCAGGTCAACTAATTTCTGAGAACAGTGTTTTCCATTATTTCTCACTATTTATTTCTGTTAAAAATTCAATCTCCTATTATGAACACACCCATTCCCGGGGGATCATGGTTTTCATATGTGTAAATCTATACTATGATAGAATGATTTCACAAAAGTTTCGGATCAACAGGTCAATGTGTTTCCAAGAGCAGTGTTTTCCATTATTTCTAACTTTTTATTTCTGTTTAAAAATTCAATCTCCTATTGTGACCACACCCAATCCCAGGGGATCATAGTTTTAATATACTTGAATCTATATGATGTAAAAATGATTTCACAGACGTTTCGGATCAACAGATCAATGAGTTTCTGAGAACAGTGTTTTCCATTATTTCTCACTATTTATTTCTGTTTAAAAATTCAGTCTGCTATTGTGACCACACCCATTCCCGGGGGATCATGGTTTTAATGTTTGAATCTATGCTATGATAGAATGATTTCACAGACGTTTCGGATCAACAGATCAATGAGTTTCTGAGAACAGTGTTTTCCATTATTTCTCACTATTTATTTCTGTTTAAAAATTCAGTCTGCTATTGTGACCACACCCATTCCCGGGGGATCATGGTTTTAATATGTTTGAATCTATGCTATGATAGAATGATTTCACAGAAGTTTCGGATCAACAGGTCAATGAGTTTCTGAGAACAGTGTTTTCCATTATTTCTCACTATTTATTTCTGTTTAAAAATTCAGTCTCCTATTTTGACCACACCCAATCCCGGGGGATCATGGTTTTAACATATTTGAATCTATATTATGAATGAATAATATCACAGAAGTTTCGGATCAACAGGTCAATGAGTTTCGGAGAACAGTGTTTTCCATTACTTCTAACGTTTTATTTCTGTTTAAAAATTCAATCTCCTAATCTGACCACACCCAATCCCGGGGGATCATGGTTTTAATACGTTTGAATCTATACTATGAAAGAATGATTTCACAGAAGTTTCGGATCAACAGGTCAATGAGTTTTCAAGAACAGTGTTTTCCATTATTTCTCACTATTTATTTTTGTTTAAAAATTCAATCTCCTATTGTGACCACACCCATTCCCGGGGGATCATGGTTTTAACATATTTAAATCTATATCATGAAAGAATGATTTCACAGAAGTTTCGGATCAACAGATCAATTAGTTTCTGAGAAAAGTGTTTTGTTTTATTTCTAACTATTTGTTTCTGTTTAAAAATTCAATTTTTTTTCTAACTATTTATTTCTGTTTTAAAATTTCAATCTCCTATTGTGACCACACCAAATTCCGGGGGATTATGGTTTTAATACGTTTGAATCTTTACTATGATAGAATGATTTCACAGAAGTTTTGGATCAACAGGTCAATCAGTTTCTGAGAACAGTGTTTTTCAATAATTCTAACGTTTTATTTCTGTTTAAAAATTCAGTCTGCTATTGTGACCACACCCATTCCCGGGGGATCATGGTTTTAATATGTTTGAATCTATACTATGATGGAATGATTTCACAGAAGTTTCGTATCAACAGGTCAATGAGTTTCCAAGAACAGTGTTTTCCATTATTTCTCACTATTTATTTCTTTTTAAAAATTCAATCTCCTATCATCACCACACCCAATCCCGGGGGATCATGGTTTTAACATATTTGAATCTATATTATGAAAAAATGATATCATAGAAGTTTTGGATCAACAGGTCAATGAGTTTTGGAGAACAGTCTTTTCCATTACTTCTAACGTTTTATTTCTGTTTAAAAATTTAATCTCCTATTGTGACCACACCCATTCCCGGGGGATCATGGGTTTGATGTGTTTGAATCTATACTATGAAAGAATGATTTCATAGAAGTTTCGGATCAACAGGTCAAGGAGTTTCTGAGAACAGTGTTTTCCATTATGGCTTGTTTCAAAACATGATTCAAAGATTCAGAATTGTTATTTTTCCATGGTTTGTCAACTAAATGGGTTTTTAATGGTTTGTTGACTTTTTCCTTAATATTTGTTTTTAATCTTTTTTTATAATAATTCAAAAAATTGTTAGACAACTTTTTAGAAAGATTCTTAATTTCTTCAGACTTTGCATCAAAGCAAATACTGTCATCTGCATTAATCAGACCATCATCACTAAAAATAAGGTCTAACATTTTCTGCCTGTCTGACTTGTCAATGCTATCGTCCACCAGCTTTTGCTTAGTGTTTTGGTATAAATGTCTTTTGCATAATAAATGGTTTCCTTCCGGGAAGGCTAAGGTAATAGCCTTTACAAGAGCATTTTCCTCATCTGAACCAATTGTCACTCTAGTCTTGTCTATGTTAGCAAGTTTAATCCTTAGATGATTAAAAAAATTGCTATAAGACTCAAAGTCACTATTATCATGTATGAACACTGGTCCTAAGAAAATTGTTGGTTCATTTGTCCTGTCTTTCAGTACCCTAATTTGTTTGTAACATGTTGCTGTGACATGCATGTCACAAAGATTAAATGTTTTATCCACCCCTAATATATTTTGACCAGAGCAACATAGTGTCTTAAGGTCTGTCATTTGGTCTTCTGAATATAGAATGATGCAAGGTGCTTTGCCTTGGTCCCTAACAATGGACTTGACAATGGAATTGCCATTTGCAACTAATAAATCCAGTTCATTTATATGATCAGCTATGTTTCGTCTGTGTGTGACATGCCCCGTTTCTAATAGTCTTTGTTTTTTGATGTCATAAAGTTTTTTGTCATATACCTGTTCCTTACTAGATGAACCATTCAGTTCATCATATTTTGCAGACAATTTGTCGTGCACATCAGTTGGTTTTTATGCTTTAGAAGGTCAAACATTTCTTCCATAACATAACTGGGAGTTCTCAAATACTCATCTTTGCGTTTTGAGTTTCCATGTGGAGCAAGTCCGGGAAAGATGCCTAAATATTCTACTACTGCAATTTTTGGTTCATTTTCTGACTCAAACCATGAAACTCTTTTCTTATAAGATGGGTCTAATTTTAAACTTGTGTAATACCTACACAGGTTTAAAAATTAAAAGCTTCTGGTTGGGGTTCTAAAACTTCATAAATTGTTTTCCTGTTTACAGTTTTCTTTTTGTAAAAATTATTTTTTCTCCAGTTCACACATTTCAATTCCCCCAAATCTTCTTTGATAAAATATGTTTTAGGAGAAGCCCCTTTTGATGTATCCCAAGCCCCACAGTCATCTGAAAATGAGCTTCTACAATTTTTTGAACGCTTATCAAAATTTCTGGAATTTTGAATAATAAAGTACACACTATTTTTCTTGCCTTGTGGAATGATGGGATGTGCTTCAGAATAGGAGTAATTTTGAAGAATATGAAGTAACCTATTGATATCTAAAAATGAATTTTCTAAACAACCATTTGCTAATGGATGCACAGATTTGTCGTCATGAAATTCATTTTGAAAAAGGTTTGAATCGTTGACATTGGATGAGTCTTCAAGCTCATGAGAAGTATTTTTGAGGGGACTATCAGAATCTTGAAGGGAAACATACTCTGCACTTTTCATTGGACTTACTTTAGATTTTCTGCATGGAGAGGAGGAGGGGGATATGTTTATAGATGGCAAATCATCTGATCTCAGAGATTCTTCAGAGAAGATTATGGGGTCATTAATGGCTGTATAAGGATGGTCCAGTTTCATGGTGGCAACATTTTGCTAGGAGAGAGAGAGGGGAATTCATTTTCATAAGACAAGTCATCTGATCTTTAATATTCTTCAGCACTAAGTAAGGGTTTGCTTTTTTTACATAAGGGTGGTCTAATTTTGAACTTACAGTAGGTGAGAGTGGTGGGAAATCTGAGTCTGAGGAGTTATCAAAAGCTTTGTCTGGGGATGGAAGAAAGAGGGGTTCAAAATGATTTGGTGACCAGAAGCTTTTTGTTGGTTTTGATGTGCTTGACCAAAGAATGTTAATGGTATGTTGGCTTTTCAGATCGCGAGGGTGAAAAGAACAGTTTAGAATCCGTAATGAAGGGTCATGTAGGCCATTGACAGTTGGGTAAAAGGGCTTGATTGTTTGAGATACTACTGATGCAGCTGCATGAATTGTCCAACCACTAGAAAAACTGAAATTTTTGCAACACTCTCTTAAGGCTCCCTCATATGGAGGGCAAACCAGGGACAGCTTATCCCCTTCATGAACATTCAAGTAATACTGTTTATGATAATACATTTCAAGAAATGTCCTAACCCTTATCTCAGTGAACAGCTTTTCGTCACCCTGAATGGCCAAAGAGAGGGCGTTAAATAAACAAATCCCATTCCCCCGTACAGTAGCAGGAATCAAATCGGATTTGCCTAACAAATGAGATGCCACATTATCCTTCTTCATTTTATTTTCAAAAGTGGAAATTTTCCTAGGTTGAATACGCTTTGAAATTGCACGCATAAAAATTGTCTCCATTCTAACCCCCATGTCAAGAGATCCTGAATTTCAAGCTTCTTCTAACCTCCCTAATGATTTATCATAATCAAAGGCCCCCCTTTTCATTTGTACAACATTTTGAACAAATAAATGGCAGAACACATTTTTGTAAGTAGCTTAGGTCCTCTTACTTAACCTTTCACAATTCTGATGGAAAAATTTCTCGCATTGAACACAACCAACACCTAACTCATCACAATTCTCTTGGCAAATGCCACAGGAGTACACATTTGTTTGTGCATACATGTTAACTTGATAACGTACACTACTGTAGGATACAACAGTCTAAGAAAGATGATCGAGCTAAATGAAATGGGACACTTTTTAAATAGCACTAGCTATCACTTATTCAGCACTAGTCTTGATTACAGATATAATCTTTAATATAGTATTAACACACAATAAAGAATAGTTTAGCACAAGTCAATATTGCAAGGATCTATATTGCAAGGATCTAAGACTTACTTTAATGGCCAGGGGACAGAAAAGCTGTGTGTAGCATATGAAATCTTAACTCTTTACATAGGTTAAAAAAACCTCCCTCATTTTGAAGCCATTACTTAATTTGATCCCAGCTTTCACCTAATTTGATCCCCTGTCACCCAATTTTCCTTTGAATTATAGTGATACTGTTGTTTTAAGGCTACTGAAAAGTATGGCTTCTTTAATTGCTGGCTTTGTCAGCATGTGAACTTAGATAATTTTCTTTCATACACAATTAATTCATAAAACCTTTTGCAATTCAAAATATAGAGTACAATATTAATGCATTATAAACTTTTTGGTGAGAGAGAGAGAGAGAGAGAGAGAGAGTGCATGGGAGAGAGAGAGAGAGAGAGAGAGAGAGAGAGAGAGAGAGAGAGAGAGAGAGATAAAAATGATAAAGTCATATAACTTACACTAATGGATAAATATACATGTACATGTAGAAAAAATGTACAGTGGTGGTACATAATGTTTCAGAGAAGAAAGAAAGAGAGAGAATTAAAAATAATGAAGTTATATATGAACAACACTTGCACAAATGTCCTTTTTTAGTAGCTGATATTTCTTTGAAAGTGCAAATATAATCTATTTATGTTCATGAAATATGAACACAAATAGATATTATAACTATTAATAAAACTTTCTTTTTAAAGAGTTATTCCCCTTGAAATAACAATGTCATATTATAATTAAAGGCAAAATATTTTCTTTACAACTAATACAAAGGTCATGCATTTGTAAATTATACTATAGTAGTACCCTATAGCTAAAATGTATTTTATTATTGTTTGCTCATAAGAAAGGCTGTATTCTTTGAGACACTGACCAGTTAAAGTCAAAATATCATAGTTATTGTTGTACTGTAATAGTTCCTACTCAAGTTTTTTGCTACTTTCTATTTCAATTTAAACATATTTTATTAAAAAATCAAATGGAATGGGTAACAGGCAAAGCCTATGTAAACCCTTTCATAAATAAAAAGTCAAATAGTGGTGTTATAAAATAATCTAGGTAATATAGTATTACCAATTAACAGAGTGATATATTGTTTATATTTTTTGAGTACGTATACAAGACAAGGGATGATTGGATATTAAATAATTATCTTGACTTTTATCATATATAAATTGTAAGTTAATTTGTTGTTTAACATTTACATGTACACATTCATACCTACATTTACAAACCCACTACCTCATTCATACCCACAGACAAACATAAATATGGAGTTTTCATGATCTAGCCCATTTGAAAAGAACAGTTATTAAAAACAGAACTAATAATTAAATAAATAACTAAATATACTATAATAATAACTAGATAAGTTTAAGCAGTGTATCTTTAGAGATTCAAAAACGCTCAGAAGCTCTGATATAACTGTGAATATAAGAAAATATTTGACAATTTAAGTTGTATGAAAAGTCAGACCTACCATAAAGAATATAGTTAATATGACAAGACACACTAATGTCATTAAGTTGCTTAAAAAGATCATCTCTTTGTTGAGTGTATCTTGGACATTCGAGAGAAAAATGTATATTTCCTTCAGATGCAGACCCACAGTATGAACAGTGACTCTCATCAATTAAATAATCCTTAAATAAGTGAGTTCAGTTGGAAAGTATGGTTGAATTAAATCTAACAAGTATTGTGGTGCTAAACCATGAATTATTTTGTAGATTAGAATAACTTCATGTCTATCCCTTCGAGATTGTAGGGTTTCCCAACCAAGTTCACTATGTAAGACAGTTTTAGGAGAGTTAACTCATAGCCCTGTTGTTATTCTGGCTGCTTCAATTTGTACCTTTTCAAGCTATTCAGAGTTTTCCTTAATGGTACAGTTGCCCCACTAAACATCACCATATTCTTTTGTTTTGGTTTTGATAAAAGCCGTATATATTTTAATAAGTGTTTCTCTATCAATTGTATGCTTGAGCAATCTTAATACATTCAACCTTTTACATGCCTTTTCATAAATACCACTAATATGATTGGACCAACCACCATCAGACTGTAGATGCAAGCCTATGTGTACATGACTTTTTTTTATTGTTTATCATTTCACCATTATATCCAAACTGGAATAGGAAAGGATCAAGTACTGAACCCTGGGGAAACCCAGCATCTAACATCTTAAATGTAGGTGTAAATCCTTCTAATGTTACTCTCTGCTGCCTAATGCTTCTTTCTATTTTTCATAACAAGAATTTCTATGAGTAAATGTTTATTTCTCTCAAACCATGTCAATGGTACGATGTACTAAAACAAACATATTCACAAATGAATAATTGCAAGATCTAGTCAGGAAGAGTAGATAAATATAATTAAATCGATCTTATATTTTTTCAACAAATATGGACAACTTTTTTAATAAATCAATATCTATGGTAATTCAAATCTTTGAAATCTAATAATTTTAATTGGGAGCAACTTTATTTTGGTCTCTTGTGATTAAGCAACTAATAAAAGTTATAACATATGCTTCTTCTTGCTTCTGACCATGACTCTTTAATTAATTAAATGTTACTGTTGGATAAAATTTTAGTTGAACTACCAGCTACTGTAAAACAAGTATAAAAAAACATCACAAAATTAAAATCGATGTTGTGTTAAGAATGTTCTTTTGTTATTTTTAACAATTTTAACCATTTCTATTTAAAAACATATTTTGTGACTATATGTTAGAGCTGGAAACATGATAATCATATGAATCCTGGGAGTGTATATAAATACTTTATTTCTATACTTTCTATTTCTATTTTCTGTCTAACGTCCTTCGTTTAAGATTTCTTTATTATTACATTAATTATTATATCTATATTAAAATTTTAGCATTTTCACATATTGTTTAAATTCTTGTTTATTTCGATAATTTCTTTCTAAAATACGATGCGATAAAATAATGATCGGGCGCGGTAGTCGCTAAATTGTAATGGCTGTCCATTTTCTCCGCTTATGAAAAGAAAATCGAATGTGTCACAGGGGCAGATGAACAGAAGCTGTGATCTCGCGAGATTTACATGTAACGCATAAACCGTTTCCGACTACGTTATATTTTCCCGAATTAGTTATACTTATAAATATATGTAAAGTAACGAGTAAAAAAGCACAATTTATGAATAAATATAAATAAAAAAATTTAAATAATTAATTGCAGAATAAAAGAAATTGTTACAATTTATTAATCGCTCGGAAACCAATGTAAACAACAAATTCGAACTATTCATCATTACATGCAAACAAGTTTTTTTTTTTTTAAATTATCGTTCATTCATTGAGAGAAATAATATGTATTTTAATTATTCAAACATACGTAATTCACAATTCAATTTTTTATATTGTTAACTTAAGTCAATCAGAGGAATAAATGGTGTAAAATAAATGTTGAAAATGTTCAGGATATTTGGATCAGTGCTTGTTTATCATCAGCTTAAGGTCAGCATGATTTTGTCTGTTAAACAAATATCTTCTGCTAGCGGTGTACCACCTTGACATGCAGTTGGTAGAGAGGATCAGTCCTGACGTTATTTTGCTTCAGCTGGGGGGAAATGACATCAACGACATGACCTCCGCCACTGATGTCCTGGTGAAGCTGAAGAGGCTGATAACCGTGCTGAGGGAGAAACACCCGGATTCCACCATCATTGTGGCCTCCATCTTTTGTCGAAGGTGACCCAGGGGTCTTTCTTCGCGGTCTTATGACCGTAAGAAGAAACGGGTCAATAAATTTCTTCTTAAAGAATTTGGTGCTTTCGAGCAGGGGAAGAAAGTCTTTTTCTTTACCCACAAATTCTTTAAGGAGAAACACTTTGACAGGGATGGTGTTCACCTCAATGATGATGGAAACAGGTGTTTCTATCACAGCATTTTTTCAGCCCTTCGGCTGGCCCTGTGATGCACAGCTTCCTCCTTCCTGTTCAGATTGGTACAGATAGGTTTCCTGTTAGCTGACCTTTGCTGTTGACCCTACCATCCAGTCAAAATGGCCTTTTTCAAGGCCACCAAATGATTAGAAAAGATGCCTCTGTTACAACGCAGAAACTTATCACATGTAAAAATAATAATTTACATAAAAATGCCGAGTTTAATTACTTTGGATGGTAAATTATGCGAGTGCCTACTTAGTTGTTCACGAGCAATTGTTTAATGTTTGTTGTGAGCCCTATAAATAACAATATAATTATTTTGGTATCTTATTGATAAGATATTTTGTTAAATTAATAAGCTGAATGTTCTAATCCATCAATACATCAAGTTTAAATGCCATTTGTTAATATTTCACTTTGTGCTACAATAAATTTAGTAGGAAATTGCTTTAGATAGCCAAATACATATGTATATGTAAAATAGATATATGAAGAACAGAACATACCCAGAATGTATACATGTAAAACAAACATAAATAGTTATCACCTTTAAGCCAAGCTTAGAAACTTACTTATTTGTAGTTGTAAGCATACAATCTTAATGGAGAGTTGGTATTCTCTAATTTTTTGAAGTTTTAGAGGTCTTCGTTATATAGCAAGTCATAGAATGTATTTTTCCTTTATAATATTTAATAATTATATGTACATGTATCTTTATTCCATGAAATTTTACAGCAGTGTTTCTAACTTATATGAATACAATTCTCATTGAATAAGTAAAACACGCAAATGGATTATTTAATTAATCAAACATTTAGCCTAAATGCAACATTTGTCCGTGAATTAAATGAGACCCCTTGGTTAGTATTGTAATTAATACAGGCAGTTTAACTCTAACAAATTCTTTCCTGGAATTAAAATCTTAGGAAGCTCATATTTGTGGGTATATCTATGTGCTTCATTGTTATGATAAATAATACAGGTACATGTAGTTTTAACCTCAACATATGCACTCCTTGTACAAAGGTCTTATACCATTAGCCTTACCATGATATATTTTCCCAGTTTTACATGTATACAGAGCAAACTGACTGTGCATTATCTGAATAAAAGAAGCTGGGTTTTCAAACAAAACTACACCCTCATATCATTTAATATCATATATACACATATAAACAAGAAATTAAATGCTTTCTATGGTGATTTGATTTGAACATATTTTATTATGCAAATATATATTTACATGTACATAAATGGATTAGGCAGCAGGCAATGCCTCTGTAAGCCTTCTCCTTAAGGTGCAAGGTAATACATATAAAGTGCAAATATAAATGACAAATTAAATAATACACTTATTTATAGAATAGTATGATGTAGCATAAAATATATATATATATATATTCAGATGAAAAAAAAGGTTGCCAAAAACCGGTTTGTGGAAAAAAGAAAGAAGAAAAAAAATATCAAAAACTTAATTAAATAGTACAGTTACAGCATAAGTATACATGTACTACTTTTGTGTACATGTATTAGATATATATATAGCTATAGTTATGATACAGTTAGCTAAATCTCTTAGATTTTACAATGTAGTTATGAATTTAAATAGTAGAGTATTTTCATCATATGAAATGTCTTCATCTTCAAATAACAACAAATCTAAAGTTATACTGGTTTTTGTAAGTCTAATATTGATATTTGATAAAAAAAAAAAAAAAAAAAAAGACTGTTTCTTTCTTCAAGATAGCCACAATTTTCACAGATTGAATTTTCACAAATAAAATCATCAAAAAGGTCACCATTTAAATTACTAGCATTATTTCTTAATTGACAGTGTATAATAATTTCTCTGGGATTCCCAAAATTAAAAAGTTTATTTTGAGTTTTGAAATATTGTTTCTTAATGGAATTTGAAAAAGAAGATAATGATGGGAGACTTCTGATGTCCAAAGGTAGTTTATTCCACAGCTTAATTGTAGAGGGTATAAAGCTTTTTAAGTAAGATGTAGTTCTGGCTTGAGGAATGACAAAAACAAGACCATCATGATTTCTCAAGGGATAAGTGATTTCAGGTGGAATACAGGGTTCAAAAAGTTTTAGTAAGTAATCTGGCACCAGGTAAATGTGGGACACATTCGTTGTTGAATATTTTATTCCCTTTTATTGTTGTGAATTAGAAATCAATCTGTAAATACACATAAATATTATTTAGTTACCTATAATAAATTCATATAATATTATAATTGTTTTCACAGATATAAAAAATACATAATACATCAATGCTACAATATGGAAGAGTTATTCCCCTTGTCACAGCATTTTACATGCTCAGATTTATCATTATAATCATTATTGATCATTTAAATGCTCAATTACATATTATTCTAAAAATATAAAATTGATTAAATATATAGTTAGGACAAATAAGTTAGTACCTGTTTATGGAACCGAGTATGGTACAAGCTTTGATACACTCTCAGTTTTAAATGAGACTGGATATCTCATGAAAAAAAAAGAGAATGTCAGGTTCACAATTTATAATAATCTGTCTTTCTCGATCATAATTTTATAGAAAAGATATTTGCTAATGAAGGTGCAGTATTATGATGGTATAAATTAACCTTCATTTCAACTAGGAATCCCCAAGACCTACATGGCACAACAGATAGTATTTTCTATAAATCATACCTATTATTATATATGTATATAATTTACATTTTTTAAATCCATTTCAAACTTATCATATTTAAAATCTATGATAAACATCAAAATCTATCTTATTTGCCATGTAAGTTTCTGCCCTTTTATTGGTACTGATTACACCTATCGCTATAAAGAGAATAACTATATATATATATATATATGTTTAATAACTATACATAAATTTAAGCTGGAAATGAAACAAATTGGTTTGTTTCAACTACAAGGTTAGGTATATCTGTACCAAATACACGATAACCATACCTAGAATTAATTTTTTTTATAAATATTTTATTGTACTTTTAATTTGATTGAGCCAAAATAAGATATGTGTGCTATTATGGTTATCATGTGGCTAAATTGTTTATCCTGCAGTACTGGTACTTGATTTTATATATATTATACATGCATCTCTTTGTCAAACTAAACTAAATGTAATTCAGGATAAACTATTACAAAATGCTGAAGTTTTCTTGTTTATTAAATAACAGTAATGAAATTTTTAAATAAGTTCCAGTACACATTCAGCATTTCATAATTTTTATATCTAATTAACTGTCCGGGCTTCATCAGTTGGGAAACAGTTAATTATGCTTAAAAAAAACCACCAAACAAACAAATAAACAAACAAAAAACCCACAAAAACAACACAAAACTACAGGTATGTAGTCCACATTGCTCATGAACTTAAAACAATCTACTTCCAGAAACATTGCAACAATATTTACTTTCCATATGAATTTTGTTGGTAAAAAGTGTGTCTTTGACATACACAAATGGGAAAGTCAATGATTGTGTGGTTTTAACTTCACAATCATTGCTTGTTGTTTTAACAGTGGAACATTTATAAGTGAATAGCAATTAAAATTCACAGTTGTGGCTGATGCAGTGGCTCTTTCATTCGAGCTTAATATGACAATAATACAGGGATTTTAAGGGATTGTGGAGCACATGGCTCAGTGGTTATGGGCGTTAGGATCATAATTTCAACAAACTTGAATCTACACTACCTGAGGATGCTTCAACACAAGTTTCAGCTTTCCTGGTCAAATGGTTTATAAGAAGAAGATTTTTAAAGATTTACTCTATATATTCCTATGTAAAAATTCAACCCCCCATTGTGGCCCTAGCCTACCCACGGGGATCATGATTTGAATAAACTTGAATCTACACTACCCAAGGATGCTTCCACACAAGTTTCAGCTTTCCTGGCTGATCAGTTTCAGAGTAGAAATTTTTTAAAGATTTACTCTATATATTCCTATGTAAAAATTTGACCCCCCATTGTGGCCCCATCCTACCCCTGGGGATCATGATTTGAACAAACTTGAATCTACACTACCTGAGGATGCTTCCACACAAGTTTCAGCTTCTCTGGCCAAATGATTTTTGAGAAGAAGATTTTTGAAAAATACCAACAAATTTTCAATGATTTTCAATTATCTCCCCTTGAAAGAGGGTGTGGCCCTTCATTTTAATAAACTTGAGTCCCCTTTACCTAAGGATGCTTTGTGTTAAGTTTGGTTGAAATCGGCCCAGTGGTTCTGGAGAAGAAGTCGAAAATGTAAAGATGGACGCCGGACAAAAAGTGATCAGAAAAGCTCACTTGAGCTTTCAGCTCAGGTGAGCTAAAAACTAACATGTGAACATGAATGTTGTAATAAATTATTAACTTTTGAAACTAATTAAGAAATAGCTTAACCAGAACTAATAAGTTACTTGCCTGTTCTGCTGTTATACATGTACAATACATTCAAGATTTTAGGTAGAGAATATGTAGCTTTAGACATTGGCCCAAGACCTTCGATGTCACCCATGCCTTATTGCCATTGCCAGTCTACTACTGGACTGACTTAATGTCAAAGCCACATATAAGCCTCTACCCTCCACAGTCCTCCATTTAAAATTGGATGTTGCAAGGTGCATTTGCTGTCTCAATCTTCGGCAAGTTCAAGCAGAGAATATGTAGCTTATGACACTGGCCTAAGGAAATGCCTTTTTGCCATTGCCAGTCTACTACTGGACTGACTTAATGCCACAGCCACATATCTGCCTCTACCCTCACTCTCCATCAGGATCTGGATTTCCCTGGTCACCTATTAAATACAGTTTTTATTTAGTCTACATACTAGCTAGTTTATTATAAAGGAATAATTTAAAAATGTATTAGTTTTATACGATATAAAATGGTTTGGGGCAGTTTATGCTTTATAAATCGCGAAGGGGTTTATAAAATAGTGTAAACTGTTTCAAACCATTCTATATCGTATAAAACTAATAAATATTGAATTAATTGCTTATAATTTTATTTTTTGCTATTAATTATAGATAAAAACAGTCAACTGACCCTTAATCGACATTAAATCGTACAAAATTCAAACGTAACATCAGGCGGATTGATACGTTTTTGACGTTAGTCTTACTATGAAGTAGGCAACATTCTTTATACGATATAAAATAATTTTATAGCCAATCAGAAAGCGTGTTACAACCAGAATTAAATTATTTACATTTACATGGTTGTATATTTCATTAACAGCAGCATAATCATATTTTCAAAATTTTTCTCATTTAATTATTTTTCAACACAAATTTGTAAAGATATGTATCAAAATGTATCACATGTACTTAACCTACAAGATTTCTCTATGGCGTTTTTTACTTTCATAGTTTAACAATTAATCATGTACCATTAGTGGAAAATATGATCTGTTGAGGCTTTCCATCTTTGATAACAGTGATCCTTTTGCCTAACATAGATGGTGGTATTCTCATCCAAGATGGTTGACCCAGTCCGCCCTGGCCAATACTTTGTAATAAAATCAGTAAACATACATAAGCTTAACAACATCAAATTCAATAACTTCAAAATACAGTATTTATTGCATTTGACTGGAGTAGTTTTAATGTGCTTGTAAGTGATTACATATAATACTTAAAAAATTTGCATGTTACAAATCAATTTAACAAAGTAACTTACGAAAACACATTTTGTTCATCACTTCGAGACACTTGCAGTGGTTGTCCTTGGGGATGAACCAACCTGAGTGGAGGGTAGGGAGCAAAAGAGCCAATAGATGGTCCTGCTGCTGCCTCCTCTGTCTGTGTAGGCAGAGTCTCCCCTTCATTCCTGTCATAATGAGATTCAATGGAAGTTAGCATTTGTTAATCAATTATTGCATTTAATACAAGTCTCATTTTCATTAAGCTTTTAAAATACATGAAGCTGTATATATTCTCTTATACAATTTCTCCATAGTCAACATATATTTGAAGTACATTGTATTTATCTGTGAATCTTCTGTGAATCTTCAACCAAAACATAATCATCCCTATTATTGATTAGTATATAATTTCAAAAAAAAAAATTAAAAACCTTAGAAGTTTTTTCATGTCCTCTTTTGTTGGTCTCTTCAGTGGTGTTTTCCTTGGCCGTCCCCTTTTCTTTCCAGTTTTGTGAAACCTTGGTTGCAGTATATTATTTGCATTACCTGCAATTCTTTCGGTGGGACTTAGCTTCATGGGCTTTTCATCTTGAATGGTCATGCAAGCTTTATTACCTGAAATTAAACTTTCTAAAGACTTAATTATTGTAGATAATCTATATTTTATGACTTGTGGATTTTTAACCTGATGACTAAGTTCATCGAGAAGGTTATCAATACGCTGCAGTTGTATTTTGGATGTCTTTTCTTTAGGTTTTGCAGCTGTTGGTTCAGGATGACAAAGTTGCACTTCATTTTCATCTGAATCTCTTACAGTAGTATCTGAAACACTGGAAAGAGAATGTATTTTATGAATATGTTTACATATATGACCATTGTGGTAATCGCTGCAAGAACATTGATACATGTGATAGCAAAGATTTATGCATGGTAAATTTTTACATTTGCTATAACAATGTTCTTGTGAGCAATCATCCAGCACGGCCTCTATAATATAATTATCTGTTTCAGAATCTAATGAAAAGATACTGCTGGTAATTTGCTTAACCCTGGAATTATCAATATCTAAACCTCTGTCATGCCTATCCTTAATATGCACATCACTATCTGAAGGGTTGTTATAAGAAACACGTTGTAGGTGTCTAATAAAATGGTCATTCTCTATCTTTAACAAAGTGTCTAAAAGCACATCTATGCGCCTATTGCGCTTCCCTGAGAAGTATATAGTTTTCAGCTGGTTATGAAAACTTTCTACAAACATATTGGTATTAACATTGCCATACTCTATTCCTTTCCTAAAACACAATGACCATTTCTCAGGACGATAAAAGTAATTATCCATCAAATATTTCAAGAACCCAGGATTCATAGTAAGAAGTTTTGAGATCAATGATTCTTTATACCTATTGAAATCATTCTCTGATTTTGCTTGCAGCATGGCACAAAGATAACAGTATATTTCTGTTTTCTGAGCATCATTTCTAAAATGATTGTGGATATTTTTTATCCAAGACCTTTGAATATGCCAGGTACAAAGGAACTGCTGAAGATCAGAACCAAAGACCGACTTTGCAGCATTCCACCCTGCATTGTCATCATCTGTCATTATAACCTTGACCTTTGTGTCAGGGGAGAGAACCTTAACTGATGACAGAAATAAAGATATTGCTAATTCATATTCCCTATTAGAAATACAAAATGCAACTGGATAACCTTTACGAAACTCATCAGCTACCATGAGAGTAATTAACTTGAATGAATAACTATTTGTTTTGTGTGTGGAATCCATGCATAAAATCCGGCCTGCAAATTTTTGGTACATGTCCAGCTGTTGTTTGGTCATGATGGCTAAAATAAAGTCCTCCTTGGAGAGTCTTTTAGCAGGATCTTCAATGCCTTGTTGTTTGTATGGAAGGACTGGATTGAATGACTCTTGACGGAGAGCTTCCACCTTTAAAGAAGTTGACAGAGCATCATTATTGTCTTGAATAATTGAAGGATCTACAAGTCTTGTTTTCAAACTATGAATTTTCTTTCGATCTATCAAATGATAATATTTAAGGTCATCTAAATTATCCCTATCCTCTCTGTCACTAAAATGTTCTCTTACTTTGTCTATAATACTATTTATTGGAATTTTAAGAGCAAGCATACTGGTTATTTCTGATTTTAAACTGTCGGGAATAGGTAAATACTTACTTTGTTCAAATGACAAGGAATGGGTATGGGATTTGACATACTTTACCACTACCTTTCCATCACTTGTTTCACACACTGCAAAACGTGCTGGACAAAGGCTATTGATTTGACAGTGTCCCTTCTTGTTTTTACGAGACGTCTTTGGTTCGGTTCCTTTTGCCCTGTGCGCAGTGACTGGCCCATTCCTGTGACAAACTAGAGTATATACCGTATTTCCCTTTTTATTTTTCTGTGGCCTTGACCTTCGAACGAATCTAGTGTTAGAGGACAGCTCTTCATTGCTTCGGAATTCTGAAAACTGAGCTAAATTGTCAAATGTCATACATTCAACTTTGATATCGGCATCATGAACATTAATAGCATGTTCTATAAGTTGATCTACCGTTTGAAACTGCATGGAACATGTTGAAATCATACAGGCATGAAGTTTACGCTTAGAACAAACAGATGGAGCTTGACCCTGACCAGAATGAAACCTTTTGACATGTTTCTTTAAATTCTCTACTTTCTTAAAGGAGACCTTGCACTGATGACACGTCACCTTGGAACCTTGACTGTGACTTAGTGGACTGTCCTCAGATTTAACATAGGAGTGCAGTGCAGATATTGAAGGAGGAGAACTAAATGATTTATAATTATGCATATTGATTGGCTTTGAAAATTGTGAACCTTTTGGTTTTGTATTGCTATGATCTTGACCTGGTAGCAATACTGGATCTAACCTAGGTACAAAGGAAGAGAATCTACCTCAGTGATAGACTCATAATGACCTCCACCAGCTCTTCTCCATGCAATATGGATGGTTTGTTGAGGCTGACCTTGTGAGAAAGTATTTTCATACGTAGTTATTTGAGGATTATGTAAATCTCCTCCAAATGTGACCAAAATATTAATGTTCAAAGCCATGGACAGTGCTAAGATTGACTCTTGACCTGCATATGTATATTGTTGGCTTAAACGGTTTATTTGCTCATCTGGTGTACCTGCATCATTTAGAAAGTAATTTTGAAAAACATACATATTACCTCTCAGTGTTTGGACTGCCAAATTCCTTAGCTCCTGATGATTACCTTGATGACCATACAGGGAGAAACTTATGGAGCGGAACAGACAATTGCCGTCACCTGTGATAGGATTTCTTTGCAGTCCAAATGATGAGAGGTATCTGTTTTGTTGTTCAAATTCAACATCCACATCTGTGTAGGTTTTCACGAGTTCACTGAAATCTTCTGCCTAAATTTATTTGAAACAAGTGTATATAATAGATATTTACACATGGTTAGTTATAACTTCAAATGCACAATATAATGTATAACTGTTCACTGGCAGCTAAGTCTTTTAAATCTATGAAACTACATTGAACAATTATAAACTATATAATTACATGTACTTTGAAACCCATGCAGAGTTTATCAGAAAAGTGCCATAGACTGACAATCCAACTTTATGTTTGAGAAACAGAGATGATGCAGTTATATAACTTGTATGTGTTCAAATTTCATTACAAAAATCCATGTCTACATTCTTCCAAGATTTTGAATCTATGAAAATACTTGATACTTCATTCTAACACAGATATTCAGACAACATAATTCATTGAAATTTAATTCAAAAGCTACCCTAAATTATACAAGTATAAATTGAGTTGGGGCACTTTATGCTTTCTATCAAGTGGATCCTTTAAAAAAAGCATAAATTGTTCTCACCCAGTTTATATCAGTATAATTTAGGATAGCTGTTGAAATCATTCATCATAATCTAAATCATTGCTATTTAGTGTAGAAAGTAAGGCTGTTTGACTACATTTACACATCACACCTTCATTATTATTTTTGTTGTGGTAATTTTGTATATAATCTTACATGAAATTTGTATTTAAATTACCTCTTTAACATTCAATTCCATTTCTTCCAATTCAAGGTTTTGCAGCTGAAACTGTTAAAACATTCTTGTGAATTTATATATCACATCTGTTTTCATTAAAATATTAGGTTATCAAGGAGGCTGGATGGACACCAAATCATCTATCAGATCTTTCTTAAAATTTAATATATGATATCTTTGGATATAAACTCTTATATAGTAAAGAAAAAATCTAATTAATAAATATATTTTAGCTTTCAAATTTGACTATTTCCTATATTTTTATATAGAGCTCTTCTTCTTAAAAAGATTAAAATAGTTTAAAAATGGTCACAACCAATGATTCCTCTTAAGGTACCGTATATCTGGTAATTTTTGCAATGATATATTCTAAATCTTTTTCAATAAAATAAGCAGAAATTATATCTAGTATTGTTTGCTATTAAGAAACATTTTTTAAGTTGCAAAAAAATACTGAGGTAAATAAAAAGAAAATTATACATTTTCCCCATTTAAGCAAATTTTGTGCCACGCAAAAAAACCCCTAGATATACGGTATGTTAGAAAACTTTTAAAAGTCATTAAGAACTACCATAAGTTTACCTCAGTTGTTTGGTCGGATGTGCCATTCGTCATCATCTGGGGGTTTCCGGTTTGTGGTGTTCGTTGGTCAACTGTAGGAAGCTGAGGTTGAATATCCTAATAATTTTAGTAAAAAATTATAAAACCATTGACTTTGTTTAGACAAAAAAACCAACTATGTGTAACAGCTAGAAGAACAATTTAAAATGCCATGTGTTGATTAATTCATTGTTACCAAAAATGGTAACAGATAAGAGGGTTAATTCTTGCCTCAGGTAAGGGATTATTTACTGCCATTATGATATTTTAAGCTATTCTCATATATAAGCACAAATATTCACTGAAAAAGAAAAGTAATTATGCTCCATCCCTGTATACATGCATGAGCTTGACATAATCAAGCTCAGAATGTATGCCTGAAAAAGAAAATACAATATCAGATTAAGAATCTAATAATACAATTGCAACACATCATTTTCACATTGCCAGGGATCCAGTGTCCACTAGTTGATGTAGGCTTACTGCTGGACACAGAACACCTGACATTGTGAGAATAACAACAAAGTATTTGCAAGTATGGTTTCAAAACAATCCAAATACCAGACTAGAAATACATTTTGAATGCAAATATATCTATAATACATGTGTGTATGTGAACTTTCCAACTGCTGTGGCTAAGCATAAGTTAACAGTACAGTGCCTGGTATATTGTCCTTTTTTGTGTGTGTATCTTTCATTTATAGACATTCACTGTAACATTAGTGTAGTCATACACATGTATATATGCAAGGGCCCATAATTGGAATAAACTTGTGATCTTAACCTGTTTATCTCCTGATGAACTCGCCTTACAATAAACAAAGATCCCCGTCCACTTTACTTGAATCAAAGAGCCCCGCCCACTTTTCTTATATCGATATGTACAGTGCCTTGTTTATTTGTTTGTTTTGCTTTTATAAAAAAAAATATGAATATAAAAACCAACAAACAATACCATAATAACTTTGTTCATTATCATTTATGGCATTCTACCAAACACGTTTAAAAGGAACTCTCATTTTAACAGGGGTTACATACTTCAAGTCTACAGCTAGTCCGAAATATCTGACGTTTTCCTGGCTTTTTTTAACGATTTTGATATTTTACGTGTCAGGAAAACGTCAGAACCGGAGCCATTACGAAAACTGGAAATTCACCGTCTCCAACTGGAAGCGACATTCTAGACTCGATTTTAAATAGATATGTATTTAAACTCAATAATACAGCTTAAAATATAATTTTCCTGCACATTTCGATAATCACACTGATAAACAATAGTGTTGTTGACCTATTTTCTCGCGAGATTTCAAAAATGCACGAAATCAAAACAAATCTCTACAGTTCGATAGAATGTGTTCAACAGACTGTTCATGGGAAATAAGGACCCATAAAAGCGATATTAGTGAGCAGCAAAATCATCGTTTTATTAATTAGTTGTGAGTGAAACATTTGATTCAACTCGTAAATATTTAAAATCGAGCCGAGAATGCCGCCTCCGGTTGGAGGCGGCGAATTTCCAGTTTTCGTAATGGCGCCGGTTCTGACGTTTTCCTGGCATGTAAAATATCAAAACCGTTAAAAAAGCCAGGAAAACGTCAGATATTTCGGACTAGTCTACAGCATAAGTGTGTGATATATTTACAAGCAATATAAGAACTTTCCAAAGCTAAAATGATCGATTTACATTAACTGTGACCTCTTTCACCTATTCGTGTCATTTTGATTGCGATCTCGGAGTTTTTAGATGTAAAATTCACACTTACAAGGATAATGACTGAAGTTGTGAAGCTCATCTTCGCCATTGCTCAGAATGAATGATAACCCCATGACGTCAGGGGTCAACGATATTTAAATATTGATATTTTAAGTTTAAAATTGAAGTATACTAATTCAATTAGTTGAAATATTCATAAATTTCCGTTAGAAATAAAATAAATTTATACATGGTAAATAATAACAAGATATAAAAACGTTTTCATTCATAGCGATTGTTTTATTCATTTTTGCCGCCATTAGTCACTTAGCAATCCGGAAAAATAAAGTTGCCCGGATACGACTTCGTCAATAAAAAATATCCGTGACTTCCTCGTCTCTTCATCTGCCCCTGCGACACATTCAAGAAAATCACAATTAGTATGTGAAATAACCCGTAACAAGTTTTCAAATCACTACAAGTTACAAATAATATTGTGTTCTCTCTAAATATTAAAAATAATATTAAGTAAATACTCATATTCGTTAGATTTTGCTAGATTTTGTTAGGATTTCGGTGAATTCCGCGGATTTCGGTTATTCGATACACCCTACGAAGCTGTAGACCTTAATCGGGTGATTTAATTATCATCACAAATAGTGTTTGACAAATACTTTAAGTGTCTGCATGAATCATGTATTTTGTAAGCTGTTTCTGTAAAAATGAAATCATATAAGCTATGACATTTTATGCATGATAAGTAAAATAATTTATAGCTATTTCTCTCTTATTTAGAGTAACCACATAATAAGTGCCACGTAATCTAATTTTTTTTTTTTAGAATTGACTGGTTCGCTATATGTATTTCATGTAATTTTTTAAAAAAAGTTGACAAATAAAATTAGATTGCTATGAATTTCCACTGGCATCAAAAAACACCGGAGATCAATCATCAGTTGTATTTGATGAAGTTTGTAGAACACGGAATCTATGATGCTGTGAACATGAATGATCAAAATTCACTTACTATAGCAATAAAGAAGATCCACATCCTTTAAATACACTGTAGTTTTAATTACCAAAACACCTAATAAACTTGGAATTAATTATATATAAACACCATTTCAATTCAGACTTTAAATAAAATGTCTGATTGTCTTAACATTTCTCAAATCTTATAATTGTCTTTAAACATAAGCTGCAATTTTCATGTAGCGATTTTTTATTTTGAAATTGGAGTTTTTTTTACTTAAATGACACAAAAATATAATGATTTATACACTTCTGTCGGTCATATTTTTGTAGAAAAAGATATTTAGATGCAAGAATACATTTATTATTTGTCAAGATTATATAGATGTATCTGCTGATATATACATGTAATTAAATGACACTTTGAATTAGAATAAATATAGCATTATAGAGCTTATAGAAGATATAAAGTTGATAAAAACAAAATTGTAAAAGGTTTACATTATGTTAAAAGAATATTTTATTATGTACTTTTGGAATTTAACAACTTTTTCATAAAATCGCCGATACATTGGAAAAGCGATTGGGCGCGGTAGCCGCTATATTGACAATCCTAGTAATGGCTGCCTATTTCGGAGAAAGGGTGCTGGTCACTTCGCTCCAAAACCATTACGCCCCATGCACGAGCGCCCCTAATTTTTTTGGGAGCGCCCCAAATACGTTTCACGAGCGCCCCAGAGCAAATTTTTCCGAATGCTCAAAATGGTTAATCATAATGATTGATTTTTTTACGAGCGCCCCAAAATAAGTTTCGCTTTATAATTTTTGGAATGATAAGGGCGCCCCACATTTCAACAAAAAGTATCAAACGCTGATATAAAAAGATGACAAATAGTTCCAAATTCCGTTCTTTTTATACATCAAAAGCATGAGCACCGAAATTGATATTCATAAAAAAAATGGCAATTATCTACCCAATTGACTTATCCCCTAATTACCTTCCAACCCCCCCCCCCCCCCCCCCCCCCCCCCGGGTAACGCCATAGGTCGTCCATTCAGGTGATTTGGGTTATTCCTGACATTCGTACGATGGAGAAGTGTCTTCTTTGCAAGGAAAAGGTGAATTTGTTTTTATTCATAACCAAAGCAACATTTTCTAGCTCTGTATTTTTGTTTTTGTTTTTTTTTTTATGTCGTAACTATGTTTATTAATACTCACGGCTGTAAATATTTTACTTTCATGGACTATCAATTGCCTTTGTTAAATCGGCCGGGATATTACTGCTTTGTTTGTCTAGACATGGTTGTAATCGTTGGTGTATATTTAATTAAAGTCTATTGTTTGTTTAACTTAAGAAAACCCCTGGAACTAACACAGAATACACAAGATATACACGACAGGTGTGTCTTGTGCCCATGTGCACGTCAGAGTGTTGAAAGTCTTAGTATACATGAATACGTTAAGAAAAGTCCATTAATTAAAAATTCTCAAAATATTAAATTCCTCACCCTGGGTTGTAAAATAATTATATCTACAAATCAAAGATACGTAAGAGTAAAATCCAGATATAATATGTCACACCAGGGGTACATCTTATTGATAGTTAAATATCATGCACACACATTTAACATGCATTTAAACATACATCATTTAATTTTGTTAATCTGCTGTAAATGTATAATATTCAATATTGTCAAAGTTTTAACACACGTATTTTTTAAACGAACTTTATCATGTTTATTAAACAATTTAATCAGCTTCAATTGCATATAATTATGTCTTATGAATTCTTTTAATCTCCATGACTATTAGGAGTTTGAATAATAAGTTTTATATTTGTAACAAAATATACATTTATAACAAGGCGTTCCATAAAGTTAAAATTCTTTATCGAAATAAAATTTTTACAACCAACTTTTAATCATATGATATATTGTAAAATAATTTAGATATAAAGAAAATAAACATCGATTTGTACGGAATCACGGAAATGGGGCAAAAACGGGTGTTAGAGAACTCCGTCATAATTATGATCAGATCAGGGTTATAAAGTACAAATAACAATTCTAGAATAATTTTAAGATATTTTTAAAGGTTTCATTTCAATATATCTGGTAACATCATAAATATATGAAGTTAAAATTAACATACGAAATTACGTACCGCGTGATTTCGGCGAGACTTGCGAGAGTTGGCTATCCCGTTAGTATATACATGTACGTCCCTACTTGCACATGTAACATAGAAATCTGTTAAAAGTTTTCCAAAATTTAGAGCGCTCAGTAAAATAATATCGTGAAAAATCGACTGAACCCATTTTGGGGCGCTCATAAAAATGAATAAAATTAAACGTGATAGCGAGATATAAACTTGGATTAAGAGCAAAATTGAGTGAACTCATTTTGAGGCGCTCGTGAAAAATGATGCAAATTTTACGTAAAAGTGAGAGTCTCATAGATATATTTTTATTGCAAAATCGGGTTTCAAAATAATCCAAATAGTCAGATTCTAACTTTGTGGCAACGTAAAAGGCTGATTTGAGAGTAAACTTAGGTAAACCTATTTTGAGGCGCTCGTGAACATGATTCAAACTACATGTACGTGAAAGTAATATTCAAATGTAGGTTTTACAAATCGTGGGCACCCAATTCTTGTAAAATTGACTAATTTTAACGTTATACGATGGCGCTGGTTAAAAAAAAAAATCGATTTTAGAGTAATTTAAATCGGGTCAACCCATTTCCAATATAAATATAATCCAAATCAAACTTAAGGACGCTTGTGAAAATAATCCAACAAGATTTTAGACCAAAGTCGAGTGAGAAAATTTTGGGGCGCTCGTGAAAATGATCCCATGTATACGTTAATTGAGATTCCATCGAAGATTTTAAGGATATTATCAAACGAACCCGTTTTGGGGCGCTCGTGAAAATAATGTAATGATAATGTTTACTTTGGGGCGCTCGTGAAAGATATTTGGGGCGCTCGTGAAATGTAATTGGGGCGCTCAAAAAATTTTTGGGGCGCTCATGCATGGGGCGCTTTGGCTTTGGGGCAAAACGACAGTAACCCAATAATATTGTGTTCTTTCTATATATGAAAAATAATCTAAAGTAAATACCCATACTCGATAGATTTTGCTAGATTTTGGTAGGATTTCGGTGATTACCGCGGATTTCGGTTATTCGATACACCGCAATTTTCGCCACCTTCATATCCCGCATGAATCACCAAAGAAAGCATTTTATTGTTTATAGCGAGCGCAGCGGCCGCTCGCGTAGCGAGCTCTAAGAACCAGTGTGCGCGGAAAAAAGAACGAGCTAAACCTACAGATTCATCAAGAAATTTGTTTTGTCTACGTCCCATAATGCTCTCAAATGTTTTCTCCCGTGGTGCTATGCCAAAAATGGCTAACATTTAACTCGTAATTTAGGGCGCCTGGAGGTTTGAATACACGTTTTGAGTACCGCAAAAGCTTCGGTGAGACCCAAGAGATTTTTTACATGCTTCCATTCCTTCGTATTGAGTCGAGATACGTAAACATGAACGTGTGACGTCACAGTGATCTCGCACTAGATTTTCCGCGATAAATTTAGAGGTGGATCAAACATCTGAAATGCGTGTACTATAGCTATTTCAGTATAAACTTCGATACCTGCCTTTTTTTTTTTTTTTTTGATAGAGAGATTATTTTTTTTAAGTGTTTTTTTTAATTTTGATAGAGAGATTATATAATTATATATAGAAGCAAATTAAGCTAATTTTGCGTGCATGAACAGTAAGCATGCGCGGATCTAGAAAATTTTCCCAGGGTGGGTGGGGGGTCCGAAGGATTATTGTGTTTGCCGGGGGGGGGGGGAGGGTCCGAGTCCGAGGCATATTTGCGATAATTTTACTATGTAAATTTAATAAATTTTCATTTTCCAGGGGGTCCCTCCGACCCCCCCCCCCCACTCCCCCAGATCCGCGCATGAGTAGTATAAGTAGAGAGAAAATTAAAGAAAAAAGTCATTTTTAAACTAAATAATAAAGAGAAAAAATAAACAGTTAAAAAAATCTATGCAGATATTGCATATTGTCAAACCATTCAATTGGAAAATGGGAAATGGGAAACAGGGACCGGAGGCACGGATACAACGTATGCCAAAATAAACAAATTTCAGTAAAAAAAAAAAAAAAAAAAAAAAAAAAAGATTAGTTCAAAGTTCAAAACTTGCAACTTGTCGGTGAAAATTGACCCAATTTACCCAATAAATGTATTTACATGGGCATGACATGCAGATATTCAGTGAAGGGAATTATCGGGCTACGACATGAGATCACCGTTTTTACCGGTAGATGTAGTTTGATAGCATATTTCAACAAATATTCATCGGCAGTACCACTCGGTTGGCAAATGTAGTTAGCAACCTTGTTGTATTATATATAGAGGGGATATGATTTTTTTCAAAATGTTTGTTTCAATTAATTTTGTGCAATGAATGTATACATTAGATTATAAATATGTCGTAAAAGGATAATTTAAAGAAAAAATGAGTAAAGTCCCGGGGGTCTAGATACTTAGGGGTAGGGGGATGGGGGAGTGGTCCTGTCCTCAAGCACCTGTGGGTTTTAGGGGAAGCAAGTCTATGTATTTTGTAAGAATTATTTTAAACTTAGAAATATATAATTCTCTCTCTCTCAAAAATTCTTTGACTGTCAAAATATCACTAAGTTGACAATGATGCAAGGTACGTGTAATTCTTGCTGCGCTCGCCACAACGGTAGCACCGTAAAACATATTATTTACTCCTTTCTTTTAACAAATGAATAAGTTGATCGTTAAAAGTAAGAAAAATTAACAAAATTTTCGCGCTGAAGTGTAGATCGGGTTAGGCCTACACCCGGGAGTGACGTCACCGGAAATAGAAGGACAACTCTCTTATTGTGAAGCCACTAAACAGACGACATCGACACAAACCTCTGAGGTAAATCCATGGGAATCTGATATCGTGTGGTGATGGGAGCTTTCTGATATGTTTAACGGTGTAACTGTTGGGGGCGAGTGCAGCATAAATTGAATTGTAAATACACATGGGTGCAAGATAATAAATTAAAGCGTGGTTTACCAAATGGATATATCAACGTGCATAAAAATATTTTACGCTCCAGTATACATGTATAAACAGTTATGTTTTACTGTGTGGCGATCTGGAGGACGAAGTCATTAACAACGAGCACAATTTCACTATCAGATTCATCAGAAACGTGCACTGTTGGATCCGCCTATCTATTTGCTTAGTCTAGACATCGTGACGTCACGTTAGTAGAGCAGACATCATTCGACAGTTTTCGTCAAAGTAGCATTGCTCTGAACAATTTACCAAGTAAATAATGTAAAACAAATAGTTACAAACCATTTTTTAGAATCAGCAGAATGTTTTATATTCATCTTTTAAATGCATGACATTCTTAAAATTCATTTTACCTGTTCTCGTGAGATCATGACATTGGTAGTAATTTGCAATTTACACGGAATTGTGGGTATGAATCTGAAGACAGAATTTTCATTATGTCAAAGGTAGCAGTAGTCAGAATTTTCTCTTCACCCAGGCGTTGTTAGAGCTCGCCACACGAGTGGTGCTTTGCACTGCTCGCTGCAGTTGATAATATGTTTTAAGGTGTAACCGTTTGGAGTGGGCGATTCGCAAACCCAACAATGGGGCTAGATCAGTAGATGCCCTTTCATCATCTCTGGTCTGTCATCTCATATATTGTTTCTTTTGTTTACAATGGACTCTAATCTTATTGCTTGCCTATTACCCCAAGAGCTTTGGGTTCTTGTTAAATTTGTTAAAGCCCTGATACTCTAGACTATAGTCTGTCTCAAGTTACTGATTCCTTCACATTTTAACGGGTTTTTTTCAAAAAATACACAGCTAAAAGAAATACAATTGAAATCATTCATTAAAACCATAGACAATATAATGGATATGTCTATGTTAAAACGTATGTCATCTCTTTTTTTTACTCAGAGATTTTCACAGGAACGGAAAACAGATTTTTTTTTGGAGATTTATCTTTTTTTCATTCGGAAGTCTCATGGAACACCCCACACAATTTTCAAATGTTATCATCCAGACCTTATTTTATATCATTTGCAGAGAGATAGATAGAGAGAGATAGAGAGTGGGCCAGGAAATTCAAATACTTAAACATGTAATCAAATTTTCAAGCCAAGGGTTTCTGATCCTTGCCGCTCCTGCGGATAGTATTAGAAAAGTATTAAATCAGTAACCAAAAGGTCACTAGTTCAAAACCCCCTGTGGGCAAACTTGATTCTTCCTATATAGGTTTGACATTGCATGTGTATCAGCCCCATCAAAATTTATGCATAGATAAAGGCATGGTCCCTTGGAGAGGAAATCTACATTTCCGAGTGTACAGTCCAAATAAGCCAGACAGGTTTGGGCTTAAAACTTACATACTTTGTAATGTGGAAAATGGGTATTGTTTGAAAATTAAGTTGTACACAGGGAAACCTTCAGTACCCGCATCCCGTGACAAAGGTGCATCTTACGACTTGGTAATGTCACTTTATGAAACCACTATGTTGGGCACATTCTATACTGTGACAATTATTATTCAAGTCCACAACTTTTCATGCATGGTACGTGTCTCAGAGTGGGTCCCACTGGCACAGTCCATCCTAATCGACGTGGGATACCCTAGGAAATTAAAGAGGTTTCCAAACTATTTTCAGTTAGTCATTGCAGCATTCTACTTTTCTATTTTGCATAGACCCATTTGTGTAAACATTTATTTTGTGCTCTGTTGATCTGAAATGTTTTCAACATAAACCAAACTTTACCAAAAATAAAGTTTAATTTATTGAAAGCAGTTTTAAAATGGATGAATTGTAATCACACTCGAATCATGAATGTGGAATGTAGAATGTATCGAGGACTCTTGAATTTTGAGAATAGAGGGGAGGTGACAGTGTTTTCAATTAGATGGCCCCCTCAGTGTAACCAAATACTAGGATGCCAAACCTGTAATTTAGATTTTGCTAATTAAATAACCTTTAATTAGCACTGTAAGCAAATCTACATTGGTGACAACAGATAAAAGAAATTGAATCACCAAAATGAAGAGATAGTGAAGCCACTTGTTCACAGTTACAACAGCAACATGGGAGCAGTAGACAGACTGCTTCCAAGCTTGCAGTGAAAACTTTGAAATGGTGAAAAAAAAACCATTTTGACCCTGATCATTTCAAATGTATATGTCCTTTACAAGGAATATTGTGAAGAAATCGTAGGCTTTTTTAAAGAAAACTGATCCATGAGCTCCTGAGCAACTCTGGTGGTAATATTTAATGTGTAGTACGAAAGGAAAATGAGCATATACCGGAAAATACAATTAAACTCTATGGCTGGACTGGGAATCGAACCTGGGACCCCTGCAACTCTAGTCAGGAGCTCTACCACTGAGCTACCCAGGCCGATATTTACAGTCCATATAAAACCAACTTATAATTACATTCCTCTCTCCTTAAATAGTCTTCGACCCCGGAGACACAACACAAGTTCACTTTGTCAGGACTTAAATTATATTTATATTGCTTGAACAAGGAAGCCCATGGCACTATCTGTAGTAAGAAAGGAGGAATGAGCACAATGAAAATCTGTGCCTGGACTGGGCAACATGTGTTTGACTTGGATTGTGTTTAAGTTAAATATGTTTTAATAGCATCAAAATAATGGAGCATAAACAAATAATCATAAAGTATAAGGATGTAACGATGACTTGGGTAAGCCGTTTTATTATTAACAAAACCAATTTTCCTACAAATGCATTGAAGTGCATACAAATGATATATTGATAAATTTAACTGTATGATATAGCTTTATCATACATGCTTGGCCATTTATTCAAGTGCCAAATGATGAGCTTTGGTCAAAAAGAAATATTTAAAATGAAAAGTAACCTTTAATTATCTAAAAGTATGTTACCAAAATAACAGGTTCCTTGCCTCTTGGTTCCTGCCATAATAAAAACATAAAATATTATAATTAAGTTCCACACAAAAGTAGCAGGCAGACCATTAGCTCAGGCAAGTCCCTGGAGAGGCTTAGTGGTCGCCATTTTTAAGAAAAATTGTTGCGACCAAGACTGTCTGCAGACTGTTTGATTAATGTATATATGCAGCAACCAGCATGCAGAGGAGTGGAAGGAAGAAAAAGGCCAGGAGGGCAGACTTTATATGAATGTAGCCAATGCAATGTGGCATTATGCATAGAACCATGTTTCGAGATATACCACACCAATTAACCTTGCAAGACTTAATGTTCTAGCTTATAAGAGGCTATTAGGCCAGCCCACTGATGATCAGTGAACTCGAATCACTATTTAACTGTCCACCTCTTATCGGAATTTATAATTTATTGACATTGATTGACATTTGATATTCATACATTTAACACATGAATTGAAATGACTGTTTTGAATTGATTTCTGATAATTTTGCCAGCAATTCTTTTTATTTTCTTGATTTGATTTCTCAAAAGTACTTGTATTAGGGTTTTTTTTATTTGATTATGGGGAAATTTGATGTTATCCCCATAATAAAACATTGAATATCAAAAAATCTTCATTTTACTTAATTTATGTTGCAATGGTAACCGAAAAATAGGCATCAATGTAAAAATCATCTTGATTAATTTGTGTCAGAGAGAGCTGATATTAAACAACATCTGTGACAAATTTCAACAACGTAAGTTAACAATTACTGAAATTATTTCATGTCAAATATGATATGCTTCTAAACTTACTGATGTTCCTAAACAAATCGCTACTGGGACATAAGTTGCCGTAAAACAAGTCAGCACACAAAGGGTTAATTTCAATTTTTGTCCAGTTGTCTTTTAAGTGAGCAACTGTTGCACATGAGCCTCATGTGAGCAAAACTCTTGGTGAGCAAATCTATTCCTCGTGTGAGCAAAAAATGCTTATGTGCAGAATTTTGCTCACGTGAGCATTTTACTTTATTTGCATGTTAAATTGCACATAAGACTCAAATGAGCAACTCACGTGAGGATATCTTGTTAGTCCTTACGTGAGCTGCTCATGAGCATATTGTGAGAATGTTTTGGTATGGGGATGAATGAATTTAGTGAGTTTAGTCCAATAGAAAAACCAGCATGTTGTATAAAATGAAATCTGAACAAGTATTAAAATAAGGAACTTTTATAGGATAATTCTTTCCAATCTTTTTGGGTGTTAGGTGGAGGTGAGTGAAGTATCTTTTAATTTCATGGGCTTTTTCTTTCTTCCTACTGATCCAATTAAGCTTTTAATGTCTTGAAAAACAACTATGATAATTTCAATTATAAAAAAATTGGCCTAATGTAGATTATATAGGTTTAGAATGGTCTGATATACAGGACTTATGTTTCTCCATAGGTATGATGAATACATCGGAGAGGATGTGGTGTCTCAGACGACCACCAATCAAAAGGAGCTTTGTGATTGATAATTAAACTGGGATCAGTGGTTATTGTCTATATATATATATATATGTGTACCAAATAGCTGGGTGCTAATTTTTGTTAACTTGGCCTTTAATACCAAGTGGCAAAATTTAAAGTTAATATAATTAAGCTTTTAATAGAGGATTTAATTCACAAAAATTAAAGGTGACAATTTAAAAATAAATGGTATACATTATTTTCATATACCGGTACATGTCGTCACCAAATTTACACCTACCAAATAGCTCACTATATGATACAGTACCTTCTGCAATGTTATTTTATATAATCCTGTACTATCCCATCATTTATTAATTCTATCATAATATGCATGTGTAGATGCTATATTGTGAAGGAACAAAATTGGAAAAATTAATTTAATCATATATATGTAAGTAAACGAAATTAAAGATTTTTGTCTGTAATTTCTTTTGAATAATGAAGAATTTCTTTCCATCTTCCCATCAATCATTCTAAAAAAAATTGAAAAAAGCAGAACAATTCTGCATGCATACCTAAGAACGTGATTCTCTTGTAGGTTGAGTTTTAAAGATGTGTGTGTGTCAACAAATTACCCAGAGAAACGCGCCTGTGTGTAACCCTATAACTGTGTAACTACTATAAACCGTATAAACTGTAACTACTATAAACCGTATAAACTAGCTGTGTAACTACTATATACCGTATAAACTGTGTAACTACTATAAACAGTATAAACTGTGTAACTACTATAAACCGTATAAACTGTGTAACTACTATAAACCGTATAAACTGTGTAACTACTATAAACCATATAAACTGTATTAACCTCCTTTAGAAATCCCTATTTCTTACTTTGTCATTCCCATTCTATCAATTTTGAGGGTCATATGATTGCAGGGATTGCTGTTTAAAACATCAATCCCTGCAAATTATTCACATGACCCTCAAAACAATCCCAGTTAACAGATGAAATTCATTAATTCGATCAATATGAATTTTTAATGGTTTTTAAGCTGTTAGGAAATATATTAGAAGAATAATTTACTTTTAATATAAATTATACATATCCTTATATGAACTTATGGAAAAGCAAAAATGTTCATATTTGTGTGAACTTTTGAATGGGTCAAGAGGTAATATAAATTTCTTTTATACCCTTCCATTTAAAGAATGAATAACAAAACTACCAGAAACGTCCTTAATTCAACATGTTTAGAATTTTACGATTTGCTGTGTTCTTACCTTTCACAGTGGTTTTAATTTTAATTCATGGGTAAAGGATTTTTTTAATTGTAATGTCATGATTTTATCAACTATATATCTAATAAGTATTGAAAATTTATATTTTGATTATACATGTATTATTTTTCCTTTCTTTGCTTTATTTATTATTTGATTTACTAAAGTCGGAATAACAATTTATTAGTAGAATACCGTAATTTGTCGAATATAATACGCAGTTGTGAAAAATACACATCCCCATTTTGGGGTTTAAAATTCGTGAAAAAACGTAGTTCGGGTGTATAATAAGCACTTAAACTTTTGACCAAATTGTCATGGTAGTTCAGGTAAATTAGACAAATTTTACATTCACGATGTGACATTTCTGATGCAGATTTTTTAAAAGTCTTGACTTTCTGCATTGCGGTAATCTTCAAACAGCTCTAAGGGGTGACTGATCAGAGAAGAGGGTATTTACTCATGGTGTTAAAATTCTTTGGCCCAGGTGTACATTGTATGTCTGAGATAATCAGCATGAACAAGTGACAACCGCACGTGTGTAAAACCATGGCTTCAATAGGGCTGCAGAGGTGTAAAAAATAAATTTTAAACAAAACCTCATGATGAGTTGTTTTATTATGCCCCCCTGCGAAGAAGGGAGGGCATATTGCTTGCTGTTGTCCGTCTGTTTCTCTGTCTGTCGGTCGGTTGGTCCACCAACAGTTTCCGTTCATTTTCTTTGCAGGGGTTGCTCAAATGGAAATGAAATTTGGTATATAGATTTATCATAATAACAACTAGGTCAAATTCTGTTATGGGTACGATCCAGCTATTTCCGACAGAGTTATGCCCCTTGGATGAAGAAAAATTCCAATTATTTGCAGTTTCCGTGCATTTTCTTCGCAGAGGTTGCACATATTGTAATGAAATTTGGTATACAGATTTATCTTAATAATATCTAGGTCAAATTTGATTTTGGGTAGGATCTAGCAATTTTTGACAGAGTTATGTTCCTTGGACTTAGAAAAATTCCATTTATTTGCAGTTTCTGTTCATTTTCTTCGCAGATGTTTCCAAGGGAGGGGGGCATAAGTGTTTCACAAACATCTCTTGTTTTTAATTGAAAGTGATTATTCATGTGTATTAATTTCAAAAAACATGTGGTATCCGATCAGGCCCACAATCATGATCTATTGCACAGATCTATTTATAACATCTGTAATGGCTACATACATGGAGATGGTGAATGCACAGCTCTGATTGCCGAGTAAACATTAAAATGCCATTTTAAAACAATTTATCTATCCATGAATTAAGAGCAAACATTTTTCGCCAAATAGGCCAAACAATAATTTTCCATTGTTTAAAAAATGCGGTAAACAAACAGAAGTAGCGTCTCTGTATAAAAGCTATCATACTGAAGTACGATAACCAATGTTTTACCTGTAAAAAAAATTGTCAATATTCTATTGGGGTGTATAATACGCATCCCTTTCTCGCAAAATAATTTTCTGGTAAAAAGTATGTATTAAATTCAGCAAATTATGGTTGTTGGGTTAAGAAACTGTCCCTCACCCTTTAATTGACACCAAAAATATAATAGTTACATCTAAAATTATTATTGCTGCACAATACTCATGGTGGCTTAATGTTCGCAGAAAAATGTAAAATGGCAAAGATGGTGAAGTTAAAAACACCATGATAATGTTTTCCGCGTCTACAGTATCTTTAAACTTAATTGTTAATCAATCATACAATGTTTTACTTACTGAACAAAGCCAATTTTAAAAGAACTCTAAAAACACACTACAGAGCAAATGTTTTATATTGTGTACTATGTCATCACTTTCAGAGAGTGGTGGCATGGATTTGAAAATCCACAGTGTTGTGATCCGGAAAATCTGCAGCACATGCTCTGTAAAATTAACAGTATCAACTTGAAGAAAGAAAAATGAATGGGTATAATATAATAAAGTGTGATATCATTTTTGCAGGTACCTGATTCAAGGTAGCTAGCTTATAGTTCCCCAGTAGATGAACATGCCTGCTGATCCCTTCAGTCCCTACCGCTCCGTCCTCGGAACATACACTGTGCTACTGCAAGTAAGATCAGTATAGTTCTACTTCAGATGTACTGTATACAGGGGCAAAAATAAAACGGGGCAAATATTTCCCTGCACACAGTATTCACATTGAGATGTAACAGTATGTGTTCATGTTGCCGTAATGAATCAATGTTTAATTGTAGGTAAATCTGTCTGATTTCGGGGAAGACATTGTATTTCTGGATGTTCTTCCAACCAGTGCAAAGTATGCATCTATCATATCTTAAGAAAATTTCCCAACGCATCCATTTCCAATACCTATATAACAACCTGCAACACAAGGTGATCTATAATTATTCAACCATATATACATGAATCTTTTTTAACAGAGATCAATACATGTACATATATACAATGATATGATTGCTTGAAATTGTCAGGAACCAAAAAAATAAAAATCCATGTAATATATTCATTTTAGAAAATGTATAGTACAAATCTGGTTCGTTTCATTCATCGTACGTTGGATATAATCTACATATGGAGGTCTAATATAATACATGTGTATTATCGTTACATGTACACAGCAAACCACTGATTTCTGCCAGCTGGAAGTAATCCCACTGAGTGCTGCCCTGCAGTATTCATTGTAACGGCTGAGGATGCTGGTACAGATAGTGACGGTACCACCACAAAATCTCCAGCTCATCAGCCTGACATCTGTAATATTAGTTATCAAGATTCAATATACAGTACCTTTGATTGTATTCCTGAAGCAGCAGATAATACAACACATGCACTATTGATTTGACCTGAACAATGAATTTATTTCTTAGATAACCAACCTTGCATATTGAGTAAGGCACATTTGAAACTTTGTATATACATATTTTACTTTAAAAAAATATGTGGAAATTTGAAATAGTGCTCGCTTATTGTAAGGGGATGTTCTGCTATGTGGTGCCCTTGTTATCTTTTGAAACTTAAGATATTGAAGGTTGATTAAAAGTTTGTTATGGCTAACCCTGTAGTGCTTACCTATAATGTAGTGAGCTTACAATGCTATGTTGTAGGTTACTGAAAGGTACCGCAGCTCAGGACACCACGTACAAGCGGTGTTATGAGCTGATGTTTGTGGCATTGATTAATGTGTCCGGGGATCCGTTGTATCAAGAATTCCGTAAGCAGGAAGTGCTGGTTAAAATTCTAACCACCTTGGGAGAGAAAGTACAAGCAGCTAAGGACAAAGAGGTCAGTGATGAAAAAGAAATCCTGGTGTTGAAAATCTTAAGGAAGTGTGTAGAGTTATAAACTTTTAGTTATTCTCAACATTTCAGTATCACAATAAAGATATTTATGAATATTGGGTAAAGGCCTCATCTCTGTCTCTATGTTGATGTACATGTATATCCTGCTCTCCATTTAAGAACACTTTAAAAAGAGGGTTCCAGTATATACAGGAGTTTTTTGAGGAACGCAGTAGTTGTCTGTTACCCTATGATCTAGGACTCTGCATCACTGGGGTGGATCTCGAGGTTAGGCTACATTACTTAATACACAACAAATAAAAGTGTTACATTAAACATTTAAAATTTATCAATTCAAACTTAACTATAACAGTTTTGTTATGATTAACATGAATTTATTATTCATGATATTTTTGATTTTATATTTTGGATTAATTCTAATACATGTATTCAATTAGGATTTTCCTCATGTATGAGTAAATTTTATTTTATTTTAGTTTAATAATATCTACTATTTCGCACAATTTCCTTTAAGTATTTTTCTGAAAAACAAATTTTTGTTCTCTTTGTTAGCTAATTCATTTGCACATCTTTTGTAAACGTAGGATGACATTCCCAATCAGAAGAGATTTTGACAAGCTGTTAGATACTAAGAAAAACATTCTTATTTCGGTTTCTTTGGAGGTAAATTCCTTTGCGCTTTGGCCTGACACTTCGAAATTCCACATAGATAAACTTATTTATTTCATTTCGGTCTCAAATAAAAACTTATTTCCTTTGTTTCGGCTTCGAGTTAATCCTGTCTTTGTTACAGGCCTTCTCCGCGGAAATACGAGTAATTGTTGTAACACCTTCTTTGCTTAGCTAATAGTGTCAAGCATCAAAGAAATTTTGCCGAAATTGGGCATAAACCTTTTTAAAACAAGTTACCTGATTGGTCAAAACTAGAGTCCGTAGATTGACCACAATGGTAAGTGACTTTTACAAAGTCACTTTCCATCTTGCGGCAATCGAATAAAGACAGTTTTCACTTAAATTTACGGATTTTATTTTGATTCATACAGGTAAGCTTGAAATTACTGTTTTATTCTTTTTATTATTTAAGCTAAATTTCATTTAAGGTGTTTATTACTTATTTTTTAAATCAAGGATATTTTTGAAATAGTTTTTTTTTTTATAATTTACCCTGATCCAATTAATTAGATAGATTTTAAATTTCTTTCATTACTTCAATGTTAAATTGTTATTCGCTAAAAATTGTCCGCCTTTATTAAATAACTTTGTAATCTTTTAAATCTACACTTTAAATTATGCTTATTGCGTATTAATTTCTACTCTAAAATTTATTCCTTAAAGATTTAACTTTTCAGCTATTTAAACTTTACCATGCCTTGCTAAATAGAACTCTTCTGCGTGAGGAGATAAATAAGTTAGCGTAAACAAAAACGAAAATAGAAACTTTTTCCGCTAAATTTACAAAACAAGTTTAAGTCATTGTTTTATCATATTTTTCGATATTTTATTATTAATCAATGATGTTCACACTTAGGAATCATGTTTTCCATCTTGCGGCAATCGAATAAAGACAGTTTTTACTTAAATTTACTGATTTTATTTTGATTCATTCAGGTGCTGTGGAAGCAAGTTTATTGCAGTTAGACACAGGTTAATCCTTGAGCTAATTTCCCCGAACAATTATTCACGATGGTAGAAACCAGTGTGTGACAAGTGGTGGACAGAATCAATTCAATCCTACATACCTCTCGCTAGCCAGCATTGTGTATTGTGATGCCAGAGGACAGTGCCAACAAATATTTAACATACGATTACAATTTAAGAGACCGCCAAATGCAATTTGGTGACTCAACTTCTCAGACCGCTACCCAAAAAATTACATCAACAATTCCAACGCAAACAGCTACAACAACAACAACAGCAAGATCACCAACAACAGCGGTGAATACATTAAGTGTGAATTCCTTATCAACAACAACAACAACAACAAGTTCAATAACAACAACAGCCAATACCTCAAGTGTGAATTCCTCAACAACATTAACAACAACAAGTGACAGCTCTCCAACAACCATTATGCAGAGAGATAATGGTGTTCAACTAGCTAAATTCACAGGAAAAAGTGGAAAAGTTAGTGCCACACAATGGTGGACCCTCTTCATTCAGTGGTGTTCCCTTCACTCATTCTCAGAGCAACAAATCCTGGGACACATCGTCTTCCACTTAGCCGACATGGCGCAGCAGTGGTATTTATCACTTCCTGAAACATCTCGGTGTACTCTCCAAAGTTTAAAATCAGCTTTCTTTTCCCGATTTGGAAAACAATCTTCATTCAACCTTGATGTCCTAGATATTACCAGGGTAAGCAACAAATTGACGAAACCTGCGAAGAGTACATCACCAGAATTCAACAGATGGCATATGATGATGAAATACCAAGCCTGATGCTGATTAGTCTCATCGCCAAATGATTTCAACCAGATATTTCTGAAAAGGTGTTAGATAAAGATCCCCAAACATTTGAGGACCTATTTAAACTCGCAAAAAGGGCAGAATCAACTGTGAAAATTCGTAAAAATGACAGCCTGATTGCATCCATCGAAGGCATGGAAGATCGCCTGATTACAAAACTTTCAAAACAACTGGAATCGACCATTATGGCTTTAAACCACCGAGACCAATATGCTCCTGCAGAAGTGCGTGACCGTTATGCTTCATCTGATCAACAGAACAATTCTCATACTAATGTGCACACCAGAAACCATGGAAGACCCCGAGGACATGATTTCCGTTCCCAGAGACATTTATAAGGTGAAAGCAGAGACATACCGCAATTCTCCAACAATGCCTCTCAATACGGACCTCGCAACCAAGGAAACCGCTTTCCTCTGCCCACTCCTCCGTCCAGACAGCATGGTTACCGTCCAGCCCAGAATCAACGTCAACCTGGTCCCAGTAAGTGCCCAAATTGTTTAATGGACAATTGTGATCAGATTAATTGTATTGCTTTTGGCAAACAATGTTTTTATTGTCATGGGTTCGATCATTTTCAAATTGCATGTTTTTCTAACCCTGCTAGTCCATTACATAGAAAACTAACAAATTTTGATTCTAACCAATAGGGATTCAAGCCTATCCATTGTATGGGTAGGCGCCTCGAAAAATGTCAAAATCAAAGTGCAAAATCAGCTGATTTAAATTTAGCTACAAATATGATAAAGAATACTGTTGATGTTTCTATCAATAAGAAAAGAACAAATGCTCTTGTTGACACTGGTGCTTCAATTACTGTAGTTAGTGCTCTATTTTTAAACAAAACATCTTATGCAGATGCTGTGCTTATGAAACCAGATTTTTATTTTGTAAACGGAGTTGGTGGTAGGTTGAATGTTTTGGGTAAACTTGACCTTCCCTTATCATTTCAAGGTGCTACATTCAATTTCCCTGTGCATGTTGTTGAAAAGTTGCCACATTCTTTAATTATTGGTCTAGATTTCATGAAAAAACACAAGGTGACCATAAACTTAGCAAACAACACAATGTCCTTTCTCAATGATGCTGCTAATGTTTTCATGCTAAGGTCAAACAGTGGCATAGCAAGAGTTGCAAAATCAACAATTTTACCACCTCATTCAGAGACAATTTTGTGTGTTAAAATTTCAAATAGAAAGTCTGGAGAAACAGTTTTGTTAGAACCATTAGATAATGAATTGCACAATACACATCTTTTGGGTTCAAAATGCTTAATTAAAGTCAACAATAGTCAGTCATGTCTTAAAGTGCTAAATCCAACCAACCAGAAAATTTGTTTGGGTAAAGGTAAAATAGTAGCTACTGTTTCAAATTTTGACCAAGATGCATGCATGGTTTACAATCTTGATACACAACCAACAACAAATGAAACTGCGTCCATTCACATGGTTCATACCGACACAAACAAACAACTGCCAATACACAAACAAACAAATCATCTGAATCTCATTTGACCTCACTGACTCAGACCTGAATACACATCAAAGGGAAATCATGACAATATTGTTACAAAAACATAAAGACACGATATTGTTTTGATTTCTTTTTATGTCTATTGTTTATCTGTTTCGGAACTTTTGTTATCTCTTTGATTTCATAACATGCTTTTATTATTTGTGTATTTCATTCATTATCTTTATAACACTTTCCATCTTGCTGCAATCGAATAAAGACAGTTTTTACTTAAATTGACTGATTTTATTTTGATTCATTCAGGTGCTGTGGAAGCAAGTTTATTGCAATTAGACACAGGTTAATCCTTGAGCTAATTTCCCCGAACAATTATTCACGACGGTAGAAACCAGTGTGTGACAAAAGTATTCAATTTTACATGGAAAACTTTAAAAATTTGCTGAAACCATAAATGATTAACATGCATGACTACAAAAAATTCCTTCATCTTAATATTTCAGCATTTTAATTGCTAATGGAAACCTTTTAATAAAAAAATTTTGCCCCCCTCCCCCATATATTCTTGAAATGAGCTATACTTGCACAGCTTTTATTTATTTCTTTAGTCTTATTCTTACTTCACATCAAATGCTGTGCCTTTGAAGTTGGTTTTTAAGAATCCTAAGATATGAGCAGATCCTATTTATGTCATGTTCAAGGTGAGGCAACATATGAGTTAAATAACTACGGAATAGGGCAGTTTTACATATACTCAGTTTTAGCTCTCCTGAACCAAAATTTCAAGTGTGCTTTTTGGATCACATTTTGTCTGTCTGTCTATATGAATGGATCCAAGTTTAACATAGAAATTAAGGAGGAAATATTTCTTAAAATCTACTGATGCAAGAACTGCTTTGCAACAGTTTGTATTATTGCTGTGCATGCATCCTGATTTAGAGTAGATTCTAATTTGCTCTTGTAATTTGTAAATTTATAAATTTATGCAATCATACAATATGTGTTTCTGTTAATTGGTGTAGGTTGGAGATAACTTGAGATAGGACATGCTGACCATGCTGATGATGAAAATTATGGACAGGATCTGGCTGAAATCTGGTCTGGATCTTATAATTATTACTTCTGCTTGTTTTGCTACAGGACCTAAAAAAGGTATGGGAAAAATGAAGTACTTATTTAACATCATCTTCTCAAGTCAAGGGTTTCTGATCCGCACCTCTCCTCACAAACCCTTGACAGATTTAGCGATAAAAACTATGGCTAATTTTCATTGGTTCCAAGGGTAAAGCTTGGATCCAATGAAAAGATATCTCTCATAATCAAATACGTCATGCAAAAACAGTAATGGCTGCCTCCGTTAGTAGAGGCATGTGCCGACTGTGTTGGGGTCCGGTACCATTAAAATACCGGCGATTAATCTTTTCATCATCATTTAAGGTTTTAAAACAACTGACAGAAGTTCTGAATTACAGACCGAGTCAAAATGATTGACATTCCCATTATTTATGTTATGTATGTTTCAACAAATTGAACAAATTAGAGAAAATTGACTTTGATGTTGAAAATAAGTTAAACGCATTAGCTGTGGAAAAGGCTTCCATAATACAAGAATTACGGAACAAAAACACAGTTAATAAACCATCGTCCGTATCAACGAAGGCTTCAGCTGGAATTTCCTTGTGTGTGGTTACATGTCTTAACGAAAATACTGTCACCCCTACAAAATGTATTAACCGCACCAAAAGGACAATTCTCCACACTCCAACCCCACGCAAAGCCAAGGTGCACATTCTTGGAACACGCAGGAAAATAGTATTTCAGATGGAAACTTCAGCTTTCTTCAGAAAGCGTTGGCCTCAACAATTGCTGTTCTCCCCAATGAAAGCCACGGTATGCATGAATGATTTATATTTATATCAGCTTTTAGTAGTTATAGTTAAAGAATCACAAGTTTAGATTATATCAAACAATATACATGTAATATAATTATTACATTGAAATTAACTTATAGATATCATACAGAGGACAAAATGACAGAAAAGTTCGGACAAAAATAATAAGAGAGAAAGGACTGTATAATGTGATGGTGGGAATTGTCAGAGGCAACAAACCAGAGGTCATTCTTAATAAACTGGTGAAAGTTAAAAACTTTAAAGAGAAGGCAGTGAAAGTTCTTTCAAATTGTGTGAAAGAAGAATGTAAACTTCTTTGCGGTAAAAACGATCCTTCAATTTTGAGGGGCAATACCTGAGGACATAATTTCAATTGATTTTCTAAAAATGCAAATGAACTGAAAAAGAAAGCTCCAGCCTTCTCCCAGATACTGGAGGATACTATGAACACTACCAAGCCTGTAGCTTTGGTGTCTTCAGCAGCAGTTATTTTGCACCACAGAAACCAAAATATGTCACTTATTCACCATGCTGTAGGTCAGATATTAGACCATGGTGGAGCCACTGATGAAGTATGTGCATTTATTCAATTATTCTCACTAGTATCACCTGAATTCTTAGGTTAAGGACTTAAAAATACAATCCCTAAACAAACTCATATTTACAATAATCATTTCCAGTTTTACTCTTTTCATCTAAAATTAATGCAATCTGTAAAAAGAATACCCAAAATATTCAGGACACAAGGATTATATTTAGGATATTCATTACTCACTGTAATCATCATTTAAACAGCTAGTTTACTCAAAGTAATTTATTTGTTTGTTTATTGTTGATTGTATCACCCTACCTCATAGGTTTTATATTTTGAAACATATTAGATTTGGACAGCCTAAGTATGATAACAATTTAATGTTCAGACTGATGTAAATTCATTATAATTTTAAACATATCACTTGCAATTGTTTTCCTTATCAAATTACAATTAAGATTAGATTTGTGTTAATCTGTTATTGCACATAAGTATGTATTATATGATCTACATTTCATTTCATATTAGACAATAAATTTGCTGAGATGCCTTGGATTTTCTGTGGGCTGTTCAGCTACTCACAAGAAGCATGTTTCACTGATTGACATTCAGAAGAAGAAGATTGAGAACACAATTCTATGTCAGGTGCATCAATCAAGTCTTCAGTTCAACAAGAAGAAAACCAAAGAAATGGTATCTGCACTCCATGACCAAGATGTGACTGATAGTTCCGGTTATTTCGCAGACTCCAGTCAATTGCAAGGTATATGTTCTAGAGTGACAATGCACTCTTACTTTGACATGAACTTTCCAACTGCCTATGTCAGTGACACAGCCACTGCTAAGTTAACTACATCATGCTACACAACAGATTCATGCAATTATACATGTACATCTACCGTCCCACAAGCTTGCCATCTTCTGCCACTTAATATATTCACTAAAGTTGGGTTGTGTTCCAAAACACATTGATCATACTTTCGTGGAGGAAACCTCAAAAAAGTCAACTCATTTTATACTTGATTTGCTTGACAAAAAATGAAAATTTGCATGATGACATAATTAGCATATTGGAGCACATTCATCAGACGTATATAGCACATGGGGAAAAAGCAGAAGTTTTAGAAAGGAAAGTATTTGGTGGTGATGTGCTTACTAATGAGCGAGCATACACAGCACAACTCGCAATGCAGAACTGTGAAACAGATTATTACAAACTGGGAGGACTAATTCACAGACCAGAGGGCCTTCACAGAATGATGAACTTTTTGCTGGTACTCCCCTTGGTTGATATTCTGTTCCTGTTCTAAGAATTGATTCAGTTCCTGTTTTGGAGTTGTTGGTTATTTTGATGGTTTCTGCTTGTTACTCTTGTAAGTGTTCCATTATCATTATTTTATTACAAGTTAGATGAATTACTGTGTAATTATTATTATTTGTGATTTCAAGATTTTTGAATACTCACCTGTGAATTTACATCCTTGATAAATGAATTTATTATTCATTTTTAAACAAGATAGTAAAAGTTCTATGAGCCTAAAGTTTAATGTAAAAAATACAATGAATTAAAAAAGATTAACCCCCACAGATGTAAGTGATTCCACAGTCAAAATGCATAGGTATTGAAAATGGATGCTGGTAGTTTAGCCACCACTTTTTTCATTAAACACTTTACTTTAATCCATTATAAACAATTTCCCAAGTGTTATGCAATGCCTTAGTATGATGCTTCAGGTTTGTTTGAAATTTAACTAACGTACATTGCATATTGTTCACAAATTAAAGCCTACTAACAATTGAAGAGAAAGAATTTGTAATGTTTAAATTGTCAATTTTACTTCAAAAGAATCAACTATTTTTTTTTCTGTGGAACATCAATCATAAAAAAGTAAAACTCTGATGAATTATGTTTTCTAAAAAGGCATACTTTATTAATACAGGTGACACTCGATGGCTCGAACTCCGATCTCTCGAAGTTCTTGATCTCTCGAAGTGAAATCACGGTCCCGATTTTTTTCCCAATATAACTATACAAAGTTACTCTTGATCTCTCGAACTCCGATCTCTCGAAGTTCTTGATCTCTCGAAGTAAAACCTGGGTCCCGTTATACATATTTCATTGTTTTTGACTCTTGATAACTCGAAGTGGTGGCTGTGTACACACGCGACCGATCAAGCGTATAATTAGCTCCGCGTGGACCTTACCTGGATGATCGAGTGAACCCCTGGGGCTGGCGTGGTAGTGTTAATTGGTTAATTACGGAAGTGACACTACCCCTTGCTTCCTTCAAAGGATAGATAGTTAATTTGTAACTGATCTATTAATTTCAACAACTTGTGAAATTAACAGTAAATTAAACTGGTCTTTATTTAAACTATTCTGTGATCAAGAAAACATAAAATACTTTAAAAAAAATTGTAAGTTAACAAAACAATAAATAAACACAAAACTAATTTCTGTATTGTTGAATTTGATGTAAAGTAGCAGAAAATACAAATGAAACCATGTTAGACTATCATTCCATGTTATGAATATAAACTCCCGGCTACTATAATTTTAGAACCAACATGACGGGAACAAAAATTTCCGGATTTTTTTAAACTTTCGATCTCTCGAACTCTTGATCTCTCGAAGTTTAATCATGGTCCCCTGAAGTTCAAGTTATCGAGATTCACCTGTATATATATTTTATATCAGCAGTCAGTACATGTATATCAGGGATATTATTTAATATTTTTGCAATTCATTTTATTAATCTGATACATGTATCAATAATTGCTGTTGTATTTTCTTGACTAGTTTATTTACCAGGAGTTCTACAAACCATCCTCTGCATTTGAACAAGGAACACTCTATCAACTTCGAAATGTCATTCACAGACTGGATGTTACTGGAAAAGATAAAGTTGTTGAAGCATACAGGTATGTCTATTAATTGGTTTTAATCTTCCTAACTTAAGAAGATAAACACAGATATTTTATTGTCAGTCTGTTTTGGTTTTGTTTGTTTTTTTGTGTATTTATTTTTTTTTTTAGGGGGGGGGGGGGGGTACTGAAAATTTTACATGTAGTTATACATTTATATAATCCATAAAATTTTCATAGAGCTCATTACGCTTTTGTGGAGGATGCTTTGGATGCATTTATACTTGGGGCCACAATGGATGTTATGGGACTGAATGACCTAAATGAATCTCCTCAGCAGTGGAACCCCAACATTTTATCAATGTATTCAAATGAGGAGCAGCTATCACGGCTTAGAAATCTGGCTGAGGCAGTGATCAACAAACATATCAACTTGCAAGGTGAACATTACATGTAACCCCATTGAAACATGTACAAAGCACATACTGTGATTCTCTTTTTTTTATAATGAATATGACATTCTATTAAGCAAGGAAAATCAATACAGTAAATGACCAATATATGCTTTTTGTTTTGAAAACAACACATAATTCACCTGCTGATTATTCGTAGTTTACATTTAAGTCATTTTTTTTTTAAGTTCTGATTTTCTTCCTTTTCCACCTATGCAGTTTATAGCAAAAACATTACCATCTAACCATAAAAATCAATCAAGGTTAATTCCATGAATATTTTTCATTTTTTTAAACGAGGGCTTTCAGGAGACACATAGGGATAAGATTTATAGAATAATAGTAATTATTATTTATCTTTGAGGAGACACATAAGTATAAGTTTTATAGAATAATAGTAATTATTATGTTCGGTTAACATTTATTTTGTTCTAATGAAACTTTTCAAATTTCTAAACTCCCAGGATCAACTCATCTCCAAGATTTGGTTGAAGAAGCTGCCGAGCTTGACGCACAAAATGCCAGGCTACATAGCATGTTTGATGCCGTCACCAATCAGTATAAAAATTTCAAAAACATGAAAGATGTTTTTGAAAAGGTAAACCTTCATAAAATGTTATTTTTTATGTACAAAAAATTTTGTATTTTTTTACATATTTTTTTACAAATTTTACATATAAACCAATATTATCATGTGTATGTTTTCATTCATCATGTAATATGTAGTCTACATGTATTTAGGTTTTAAACAACCATTGCTAGATCGTTTTTATAGTCAACAATGTAGGGGTTTTGTTATATATTTTACATGCAAACAAGCATGATGGTCACTCTGTAAGTAGTTATTTTTAGACCAGACAGTGGGTCCCTAATTATTGCAGATACCTAAATTCCATGTCCAAATTAGGTAATGCATTGCGTAATGGGCAGCTACATCTCTGGTGGTCAGCTGCCACGTGTTTCTCTTATCTAAGCTGTATTAAGTTTTGCTAACGACATGTAGCATCATTCCTTTGTCTGGACCCTAGCTAAGCATACGCATTGTGATTTTGATTATTATTTTTCCAAACTTTCGACTAGTGTTACGAATTGTGAACCAAATTATTGCAGTCCATTAACAGTTTCTTTTAATTCCACGGAATTAACCATGGCAGACCGCCGTAGTGCACGAACGCGATCTACAAACGTAACTAATGCAGGTGCCCCGTACGATCTTACCAGACCCGAGAACTGGACGGTTGAAAAACTCGGAGAGGATTTGAAAAGGAACAATGTTACTTTTTGTCAATCCGATAAAAAGAGTGTGCTTTTAAAGAAAGTGAAGGATCTGACCCTTATTTGCAGTCGCGTTGAAGATCGCCCGGTCGAATAAGCATCGGCTCGAGTAACGCATACCAAGATGGCGGCGACCATCACCAACTTGTGCAAACGATTTCTACTCTCACGGAAATGGTCTCTAAGCTACAGGAGGAACTGAGGATCGTCTCAAATAAAGTAAACAGCGACCAAGCAACGAGTTCTAATGCGGTGGAATTGGGATGATCGCTCGTACAAGAACAGCAGAGGTCGGAGGACGATGGCTTCAGTCTACAATCAGGTTTACAGAACCCAAGCCGAAGTGTCGAGGGTAGGTCAAGCTTTCTGCAAAAAACCAAATTTGTTTATGCAATTGAATCATTGCCCTTTGTGGAAACTGTGTCCCCTGCGATTCAAAAAGCCAAGGGAAAGACGTAAACATTGCACAGCTCCTGATACCAGCATCCAACGCCATTTCTCTCAGGGACAAAGAAATGAAATATGGGGAAGAGTAACTGGAAAAAGACCCAAGACTTTATTGAAGCCTGTCAATATCCGAATTTATCTATGCGTTTGACATTTACAAAAATATCATGTGCCAAACCTACCCACAGAGAAGAGAGGAGCTGGACTTGTATGAGAGAGACATTGTAGACATGTCTAATCGCTATGGCTGTAAGGGCTTTTATGAATACCATAAAACCTTTTCAGCACGAGCAGCAGCACATTTGAAGTACTCAAACATACCTGTAGACTGGTCAGTTAGGGATAACTCTCTTTTCTGCAACATATTTGCAAACCTGCGTCCTTCTGCATGCTACATATGTAATAGCATTTGCCATACTGCTGGGTTTTTCCCTATGACAACATCCAAGAACAACTCCAGTTTTCCGATTCAAAGGAAAAGTCGAGAATCAGACAGTCAAGGACGGCCTCGTGTAGCATACCAAGACAGGGAAATTTGCAATAACTTCAACGCCTTTAAAGGTTGTGTAAACACTAGATGCGGAAATGCCCATGTTTGTTTGTGGTGCCAAGGAGAACATTCAGCCCAAAAATGCAACCACTCCAAAAACGGCCAGACACCCCACTCCAAACATTAAGCAGGGTTAATCTTCAGTCAGGTGTGTCTTCGTCTATAAAAATATCTGTGTTGCAAGAGGAACTGAAACATTATCTAGACCAATCATTTGTGAATTTTCTCATAAAAAGTTTGACAGAAGGATTCCATACAGGAATTAACCCCCTACCAACCATACCTTTAGAATGTAAAAATCTTTTATCGGCAAGGCAAGATCCAGACACAATTACTTGGTTAATAGATGATGAACTTAATAAGGGATATTTCATTGGACCGTATGAGGAGATACCTTTTGAAATTTACCGTATCAACCCCATAGGACTAGCACAAAGTAAATACTCTAAAAAGAAGCGTTGGATAGTGGGTATGTCAGCTCCACACAATAACCAGGATCATCCAAGTTTAAACGAACTCATCAACAAAGAGGATTTTTGTTACAATATGTGACTATAGACCATGCAGTGCGAATAATCCAATCTTTGGGTAAAGGAAGCTGGCTGTGTAAAGCAGATATTATGGACGCTTTCAAACTTATTCCAATTCACCCTTCATTGTGGCCATATCATGGGATTAAAAACAACAATTATTATTTTTTCACTAGACTAGTCTTTGGTAGCCGATCAAGTCCAAAAATATTTGACTACCTATCATCTGTGTTATGTTGGATTTTTCGGGAAAATTATGGAATTTCAAACATTCTTCATTTACTGGATGATTTCTTAACAATTGATCCACCAGACTTTGAAGCAACACAAACTATGGCCTTAGTTCACTATGTATTTGCTAAACTTGGTATCCCATTATCAAATAAGAAAACAATGGGACCATCTACAGAACTAGAATACCTTGGAATTATCTTGGATATCAAAAGGATGGAGGCGAGGTTACCAGAAGAAAAATTGGTCAGAATATCTCAACTGGTACAGCAGTTTTCTACAAGGAAATCCTGCACGAAACGTGAATTACTTAGTCTTCTTGGTCATCTTAATTTTGCCAGTCGTGTGGTCCTTCCTGGCAGATCGTTTGTGTCTTATCTTATTTCACTTTCCACCAAAGCTCGGGAATTACACCATATGATTATGTCGCCTTGAATTCAGAGTGTAGACTTGACCTGCACATGTGGTCTAAATTCCTGGAAGGATAGAACGGAAGATCATTTTTCTTGGATAATGCCACCACAGATGCCACCGATCTACATCTGTTCACAGATGCCACGGATACGGCTTTTGGAGGATTTTTTATCAACCAGTGGTTTCAAGGTTGTTTTCCAGAAGAACTGACCTCGGAAGATCAATCCCTATCAATGGCTTTATTCGAGCTCTATCCTATCGTTGCCGCGTCTGTGCTCTGGGGGGCACAGTGGTCTGGTTTGTATTCAACTGTGACAACGAAGCAACAGTTCACATCATTAACAAAGGGCGCTCAAAAATACCCTTAATTATGAAGTTTATGCGGAAACTTACTCTATGTTCAGCAAAAAACAATTTTTATTATCCTTGCTCGACATATAAGTGGTGTTAAAAACTGTATTGCTGATGCCTTATCTCGACTTCAGATGGATCGCTTTCGTCATTTGGTATCAGATATTACAAAACCCAGTTTGTGATTGTACAACATTTCACAACATGTGTGATAGATGCATCTTTTCTGAAAATTTGGTGGCCGTTAAAACGGCCATTTGTTGTCCTGTGCATGTAGCACAAAGGCGGTTGGTTGTTTAACCACCGAATCCGTAGAGGGTACGTCCCTGTCTCTTCAGAGCATAGACAACGTCCATGGCTGTGACGGTCTTCCTCTTGGCGTGCTCTATGTATGTGACTGCATCACGGATGACGTTCTCAAGGAACACCTTCAGGACACCACGGGTCTCCTCGTAGATGAGTCCAGAGATATGTTTGACTCCACCTCTGTGTGCAAGACGACGGTTGGTGGGCTTGGTGATACCCTGGATTTTATCAGTCAAGACTTTCCTGTGACGCTTGGCGTCCCCCTTTCCAAGACCTTTTCCTCCTTTACCACGTCCAGACATGTTTTCTCTCAGTCAGAGTGTACTGAAATGATGTCTTACTGCCGCGCGAACAGCTTATAAAGCCCTATATTTACGACCCATGAGAGAGCATTCTACTTTGAAAAGTTCGGCAGGGAAAAATAAGCAATAAGTAAACTCAACGCTGATTGGCTATAGTGTTATCCCGCCTTGGCGCATGTTTGTTGACATGTGGGTGTCTGCAGGCACTTGTTATGAATTTCTTGTATTTACCTTAATACTTAATTATATATACTTATATATATTTCCTTTTTTTTAAGAAAAAAAAAAGGGTGTAGTGTTGTTGGATTAATTATTTGCCCCAGATTTTTTGTATCTTTCAAAACAGTTCTAACACAATCATTTTAATAATTCTAAATCTAAAAGTGTAAAAACACATATACTGTATTAAATCAAGTAATTCATACATGTTAAAAAAAAACCACAATCATTATATCCCTCGTAGGTGAGTTGTTAAGTAAAATCAAAGTACTGTTAGTACTGAAAAGCGCTAACCTAGTGTGCTAAAAAGCCTAGAAAGAAAGAATCGATTTGATTTTTCTACATTGATGCTTCTGTATACGCATATATTTCCTCATCAATGCGTGGCAGCCCCTGCATTGATGTATGTAAGCCCCGCACATAAGATTCACAATAGCCCATACATTAGATTCCCAATGGCCCTTGCAATTATGTGCGTAAACCCCTGAAACTGGTTCCCTAACCAGTTTAAATGATGTATATTTCTGTTCATAGAGGGCGGTTATTCCATGCACTGGAAGCAGAAGTCTAACGACAATAAAGCGCTGAGCTATGCTTAGCGCTTTAAAAATGAATACATAATGTAATATGATGATATTACTTTAGTAATTTCAGGTAGATTGTAATTTCAATGTGTACTTGTTCCCTTTTTTACGAATTATGCACCAGTACTTCACAGCCACCATAAACAAATGCTCGTTATTTCAATATACATGTATTGAAATAAAAAATAAACTTCTTCCCCCAAAAAAGGAAACCGAACAAAAGAAAACGCAATCCGATAAGAACAGGAACACATGCTGATAACATATTTTAACATTATGAAATATATGATATGAGAAAAAAAGAGAAGTACAGGGGACAGGTATTACACGGATATTAATTTCACGCAGAATCGCTTTTATAAGTGAATTTTCCTACATTTGGAACAAATTTATTGCAATAATCTTGATTGTTATGCTGTTTGTTTTTTTTTTTAACTAAGTGTCTGGTTAAATTAATTAGAAGAACACAATATCTGTTACAGAGTCAGTGCATATAAATCATAGCACAATTTTCACGAATTTCATAGCACAGGAATCAGATATGATTGTAATAATATTGTAAAACATTTTATCACATGTTCATCTCAATATACGGTGGATATCACTCATTGGATAAATTTTTGATATTACACTGTGTGTTCTTACGCCACGTGACGTCATAATTAAACATTACGTAGGTTTAGCCAGTTGATTGACGTATAATGAAAAACTAAAAAATAATACAGTTGAATAGTGTTGAATTGTAAAAGTGAAGCATTTAATGTTGTTTTATTTATTTTTCATGAATTCATAAAGAAATTGTTCGAAAATGAAATGTTTGTTTGTTAAACTTCAAGGAACTTTTTTCCATGCGTAAAGTTGTTGACGTCTCGTAGTTAATGTGTTGTGCGGCTCACAATTATAATTTGTACAGAAAAAATTGAGATTAACAAAAAACGTTGTAAAACATGTGATAAAAAGAATCTCTCATGATTTGCGATGGTATATGATTTTTATCCAACTCGTTGTGTGTTTTCTATCCCCTCGCCAAGGCTCGGAGATAGAAAACACACAACTCGTTGGATAAAAATCATATATCATCGCAAATCATGAGAGATCCTATATATATTTACTCATTTCTGTCGGTATTTGGATGATGATGATTAGCATTGATGCAAGTACAGCCCTACAGTTTCGAGCAGTTTCTTTTTCTTGTAGAATTAATATAATTAAATAAAATAAACTTTCACAGAGAAAAACAAAAGATCAGAGGGAATGGAATATCATTGTAGCTGTTATTATAACACATTCTCTATAGTAGGACCATCAATAATCTATCATTTCATGGTGATCAAACTATTCTACTCTTTGAAATGAAAATCATAACAATCTAGCTGCGTTTAGTTTACAGTGAAATGTGATAAGCAGACCAGGGCTGATTTTGCAATGATTTGTGTGTACAGGGTTCAATCTCATGTTGATAAAAAATGCACTTTTGTTCAGTTGTAGTCATTGATTGTAATATAGGCATCTTTTCTAAAAGTTTAGGTGGCCGTGAAAACGGCTGTTTTGTATTTGTCAGAGACAAAGAAATTTAGGCTCTCTCGCCACTGGTGACTCTCTTGGTGTGGATAGCGTACAAGTTGGTGTCCTCAAAGAGTCCGACAAGGTAAGCTTCGCTGGCTTCCTGGAGAGCTAGACGGCGGAGCTCTGGAATCCCAGATCAGTCTTGAAGTCCTGAGTGATCTCACGGTACAAATGCTGGAAGGGCAGTTTCCTGATGAGCAACTCAGTGCTTTTCTGGTATCTCCTGATCTCACGGAGAGCGACGGTTCTGGGCCTGTATCTGTGGGGTTTCTTGACTCCACCAGTGGCTGGGGCGCTCTTACGAGCGGCCGTGGTAGCCAGTTGTTTACGTGGAGCCTTGCTTCCAGTAGATTTTCTTGCGGTCTGCTTAGTACGACCATCTTCGACGAGTGTCAAATGAATGAATGAGGTAGTTCGCTCTCTGTATAAACTTTATACCGAGACGAGGAATAGCAGGTCGCCCTTCAAAATCACCGCGCCCTCACTAACAACAATTGCCATTGGTTATCTAGCTGAGAGAGGTGGTCTGTGATTAGTTGGTAATAACCCGTGCCCATTGGCCCGGTGTAAAATCATTTCAATCCGGCTTTTGCACAGAATTTGTGAACTTAGAAAATTATGCTTATATCGGTCAACTTCGAGTTTAGGAGATATACAAAAGCAACCAATATAAGACAAACAGCAGATTTCGATAGAAATACAACATGAAAATGTCTTTAAAACTATTCAGCGATTTTGTACGTTTGTAATCAGATTCAAAATTATAACAACTTAGGGCAACTCAATGTATATAATCCTTCACATTTGTTGAATTCATAAATGACACATGTGTATATATACTCTACTTTAAAATCAGACACATGGGAGTAAGGGGCGGAATAAGATGTACTGAATACGATGAAAGGTTCAGAGCCGCATTATATATATTTATTTATAGAGAACAATAAATGATTAAGATGCTGTCAATTATATAAGCACACATATATGAATATATCTATAAAAAAAAAAATAAAAAAAACAACAACACACACACATATAGAACAAAAACACTTACCTATTTATGTATTTGTTTTTAAGAAGAATTCTTTCATGCATCATTTTGTTTACAAGTAAGAATGATAAAAATGTCAAATGTCTTATTTTTGTAAAAGGCTTCATATCAATTAATATATGTCAAGTGCAGAGCCTAAAATATTTAAAATATAGGAAAACATGCACAGACCACAGACACTATAAATACATGTCAATTGATTTTGTGTTTGTTTTTGTTCATATCCTGAATTATATCACTCAGGATGGATGAAATTTCCATCACAAGTGAAGAAATACAGTAATGAATGAATACGTAAAATGGATAATGACTATCGTCAGCTCATTTCATGCGATTTTAACATATGTTTATAAAATAAAATGAATATACATACAAGCATGTAATTACATTTATGACATACACACATATACGTTTCTTTGCTATTTGTAATTGAGAAAAATATGGGTAGCCCTGAAAAGGGCTTTTTTTTTTGTTTAAGTTGGCAATCTGCAATGATGCTAGAATTGCTTATTTCTTTGCTGCTGTCTTCTTGGGAGTCTTGGCTTTCTTAGCAGCTGCCTTCCTAGGTGTTTTGACTTTCTTTGGCTTGGCTGCTGCCTTCTTTGGGGACTTAGTTGCTGCCTTCTTCTTTGGAGTCTTAACCTTCTTAGGTTTGGCTGCTTTCTTGGGAGACTTCTTCTTCTTCTCAGCAGTCTTTTTCTCTCCGGCTGCCTTTTTTGGTTTTGCTGCTGTGGCCTTCTTGGGTTTTGCTGCCTTAGGCTTGGCAACTTTCTTGGCCTTTGGTTTCTTCTCAGTCTTGGGCTTGTCACCAAGCTTGAAGGAGCCACTGGCACCTGTGCCCTTGGCTTGTTTCAGAGCACCTTTCTTCACTCCGTTCTTCAGAGCCATTTTCAAGTGGGCGTTGATGGAGTTGACGTCATTGCTGACTTTTTAGTTGGCCATAATGTACTTCAGAATGGCCTGTCTGGAAGATCCGCCACGCTCTTTCAAAGATTCCAGGGCGGCCCTGATCATGTCAACATACTTGGGGTGCGCTGCTGGTACCTTAGGCTTTGTAACCTTCTTCTTGGCTGGGGTTGGGGTTGCTGTATCTGCCATAGTTTCGGACGAAATGGAATGGCCGTTCAATTCACTGCGAACTAAGACAAGGAAATAATGGGGTCACACGCACTCGCTGTTTTTGTTTACATCGAGCGCGGACGTCCTCGAAAACATTCCCTAAAATCTAAGCGCTTGTTCATACTGAGGTCGATGTGTGTTTTGATGTCGGTGTTTGCATCCTTGTTGCGCCGTTTCATAGGCCACAATTGTAACTATTTTACTAAAAACACGTAATGTGGATATATCTATAGCGTATTATCTGCGTTTCCCCCGTAAAAATATCACAAAAATAGTTCAAACTAAATGAAAACATAGGGCAGAGTATCATTTTGCAACTGCACAGGAAGGTAAAAGTCGCGCAATCTATCTAAAAATGATAAAATTTAAAAACTTATTTATGGTTATAACCTGTCAACTTACTGACACACGTATACTAAATGTCGTTTATTGTGGGGTAAACTAATTCATGTTTCTTTTTTAACGAAACACACAACAGCTCCGTACACCCAGAAACACGCCACGCAAAAATACGACAAGCCGACCCTTTACCGAAACTATGCCCAGCATATTCGAGCCTCATCGCGATCTGAAGAACCATGCCAAACGTTTAATTGATGTGTCCATTGAGCCCAGCACTGCAGCAACATACAGAGCAGGGCTAGACTGTTTTTTAAGGTTTCTATTTATGTTTCGTATGTGTTTGGCTTTTGATAAATTACCTGTCATAAATGAAGATATCCTTGTGTATTTCGTATACCATTGTCAACTTATGTTAAAATTGAGGTATGAAACAATCAAAACTTATCTTGCTGGTGTATCTGAAGAACCATGCCAAACGTTTAATTGATGTGTCCATTGAGCCCAGCACTGCAGCAACATACAGAGCAGGGCTAGACTGTTTTTTAAGGTTTCTATTGATGTTTCGTATGTGTTTAGCTTTTGATAAATTACCTGTCATAAATGAAGATATCCTTGTGTATTTCGTATACCATTGTCAACTTATGTTAAAATTGAGGTATGAAACAATCAAAACTTATCTTGCTGGTGTACGTTTTTTCTACCTGAAAGATGGCCAATGTCTGATGTTTAAAGAGTTTGAGAGGCTTCATTGTGTCTTACGTGTTGTCAAAAAGCAACAATGCAACATTAGATCGAAGAGATTACCAATCACCTTTTCAATTTTGTCTCAGATGTGTGATTGTCTGAACAAAGGTATTTTTTCACCAATGTTAGATCTTATGTTTGACTGTATATGTAAAATGACTTTCTTTGGTTTCCTAAGATGTGGAGAATTTACAACAAATATTCACAAGCAAAAAGATTTTTTAACTATACAAGATGTCATATTTTCAGATGAGGAGTCTTTTTATATCTTGAGGCTGAATTCATCAAAAACAGATCCCTTTCGACATGGGATTGACATTAAATTTTTGAGAATTCTTATTTAAATCCAGTTAAAACTATGAAAATGTATCTCGATAGACGCTTGAACCGTTGTCACACTCAAGATCATGCTGCTTTATTTGTTGATGACAAAGGTAACCCAATGTCAAGGCAATTTTTCCTAGCTCATGTTAAACAAATCCTCTGTAGGTTAGGTTTTGATGAGGATAGATACTCTGGCCATTCCTTCAGAATTGGTGCAGCCACTACTGCTGCTGCTGTGGGTATTCAAGATCACTTAATTCAGTCATTAGGTCGCTGGAATTCAGACTGTTATACAAGGTACATTAAAATCAATCAAAATACTATCAAGTCTGCACAAACACAATTGTGCTCTTTTTAAATTATTGTAAATGTTATCTTCTTGGGGGCACTCACATCAATTATTAGTATCCACTACAATAATTTTATTCGTTTTGGCCTGGTTACCCCCAATTCAGATAAATTTCTATGCATTCTATGCATTATGTAATTAGTTATATCTACCCGCTGATGTCAACCCGGGTCCCTGCATTTATACCTGATGGTGTCAACCCAGGTTCCATTCCTTAAATCCCGATGGTGTCAACCCGGGAACCATTCCTTAAATCCCGACGGTGTCAACCCGGGAACCATTACTATCCCGACGGTGTCAACCCGGGTTTCTTAAGTTAGAGTTGGCTAATAATTTCCTGATGGTGTCAACCCAGGAGATTTCAATTTTTATCTGTGAGTAGCCCCCAAGAAGGCCAAAATATGTTGTATTTTGTGTGATGTTTTTTAATCTATGCTTTGTCGGTAGATTTATTTGTTGTGCTCTTGTTGGTGTTGAATAATTGTAAAGTACTTTCATGTTTAGGTTTAATAAATTGTTCAACATACTTTGATTTGCTCTTGATATATGTATAAACTGCACATTTGGATAAGTAAGCAAAAGGAGAGAGCATCGTTTGAAATGATGTAAAAGTTTATACATTGTGAATGTGTGTATGAACTGAGAATTCATTTTAACGAGTCAACATAAAGGGCTATAATAGCTAGATTCTGACTTGTTATAATTTTTTATGTATTTTTAAGCAGAATTTTAGTAATTTTGGAATCAAAAGCATAGCGATTTAACTTTTAAAAAAAAACTTATTCTATTTTTGAAAAAATGAAGTTCTTAAAGTGAGTCATATAAACACTAGAATAACTTCTAGAGAAAATAATTCAGAACTATTCAGGTTCTAAATTTACATCATGCTAAAAATTTGGCTTGCATGGTATAGGCTATTTAAGTGTGATTGAAAATATACACAAAATAAAATTGTGTCTGTAAATTCTATTTATCTTTTATTAAATTTTGACAAAATTAAACTTCAATATGCACAACTTAATACATCAAGTGAAGTCGGTTTCAGAGTCTGATGATCCATATATTATATATATATATATATATATATCATCAAATACATCATCAAAAATCTTAATCACTTGTTCAGCAGTGTCGAGCAGCCAGATTGTTCCATATTCCATCACATCGCTTGTTGTAAATATTCTGTGACAATTGTCAGTAATGCACTTAATAGTTTCTACACTTAGTTCCGAATTGTTGCCAAATAACTTAGGTAGATTATTTTGTAAAATGTCCAGCTTATGTTTGAGAGTTACCGTATAACTGGTTTTTAATGCTGATGCAAATTTTTGCGATTTGATCCTGAAATAGGTATATTTATTTTACGCGATTTTAATTTTTGCGATTTCACTTTGACACTTAAGTCTATTTTTATTGAATTTATTACGTTTATTGCTTTTTTTCAACGTAATCGGTCCGCCATTACAAGATAGTAGCTGCTCGTCATGGGCACGGAGCCCTCCGCAACGGCAATGCAGATTGCTGTTTGCTGTGTTAATAACTGCCCCCGATTTCCTTAATGAACGAATGTAAGTTTGCACGTCGGAATCCAGTTCGTTACCGAGTAAAATTTTTTTACCCCGCTTGCACGGATTCAATTCAGAAATTTCACAGTTCTCGCCGTCTGAGAAATCAATTTACGTTTTCGAGATTTGAGCTCCATGTTGTATTTATCACGTAAACTTCTTACAGTACTTTCACGTAGTCCTGGAAACTTTGTCTGTAAACGTTTAATGGTCGACGAAGGTCTATGTACACTGGCGTATCTCAGCTCTCTCGCTCAGTGAAAAAGTTATGTACTTTCCTCTCGGATTTTTGGTGTATCAAGAACATCGGCCACTTTCTCATTACACTCAGTAATTTTTCTAGGCGATATTAATTCACTTAGAGGTCCGGTAGGGTCAGGAAACTTACTTATAGGCTTCAAATATTTCAACAGCGCAATTTTGCTGGCAAAGCGTGAAGTGACTGCTAACTACGGGGTATTCACTGACCAATTATCGATACCTGTATTACGCAACGAAGCGTGAATTCGGACTCTATGAAGAGGCCTCACAAGGGGTATTTTTATGGGACATTTTATGACGTATTTTTTGCGATTGAATTTTTTGCGATTAAGACTTGATCGCAGAATTTCGCCAAAAATAGCACCCCGTAGAAAAATCCAGTTATACGGTATCTTATTCTCATCAGTCACATCACGTTGAAATGCGTCCTCTTCCTGTGGCTCAATTGCATTAAATACAGGATGAGATAGCCAAGGACAGTCTAAGCATTTGCATGTCTTTTCACAAAAATCACAACATTCATGCAAGTGTTCAAAAATGTGTGAATGAGCGTTGTATGCTATACACAAAATGTTTCTTCGGCACTGATCCTCTGAATTTATCAATGAAAGAACGTCGGTCTATTTTTTTTCAAGTGTCCCTGATGATTTTTGTATAAAATTAATTCCACAGAGAATCTCTTCCTGCCCTGCCCATTTGCTGTACTAGTGTGTCAAGATCACATGGAGGTCCATAGTGAACAACATTATGCAGGCCTTTAAAGTTCACTCCCACTCCTGCAGCATTTATACTAATAAGGACCCTAATTTGGCCATCTTCTGACTCCATATCAATGCGAATTTTTTCCTTGATGTGCTCTGCAGTTTTGCTGTGGAACATTTGTACTAAAGCAGCATCACATTTCCTTCTGAACATGGTGTAGAAAACGGCGCAGTCTTTAATGCTTTCATAAAATATCAGAATTCTTTGTACATTTTTTTTTCCTTGAGTTGAGTTCGTCAATAACCCATGAAAATATGTCACTAATGTCAGAATTATTTTTTACACACTTAACATTAATCTTGATGTTTGGTCTGTCAGGACTGTCAATTATTACAAAGTGATTATCACGTAAACATAAACTTTTCAGGATTCGTTTCCTATTTGACGGACTTGCGGATGCTGTTAGAGAGAGTAGTGGAATGTTCAAACTGAGGAACCTCAACTCGCCGATCTTTGAGAAATGTTCCCTGAAGGCATCATCAGAATCCTTTTTCTCACCCCTATGAAAATAATATCATAATAGCAATAACAGTCAGTCCTTGTAGATGAAATTATGTCACTAATAATTTATTTTCCAATTTACTATATTTTTCATGAAATAATAACTCAATGCTTAAATATTTGACACTCTTACTTGACAAGATGTCATTGACAGGTGTTAGCTATTTGTATTTCAAATTCAAATAATTAATAAATTTTTTAATCATGAAATGTTGGGCATGAATATTCCTACATGTATAAGGGTATTCTACATTGTATTATTATAAAATAAACTGAATTTATATATACACTACCATTGATAAACTGTGTGTGCCTCATCAATAACTGTCAACTTGTGTCGTTGAGAAAATTCGGGATGTCGAAATATTCTTCTCCATTTGTCGCTTCCAACCAGCACTTCAGGATTCCCAAAGACAAACTGATAATATCCCCTCATAACGTCGTCTATACAGCAATCTTTTTTTCCAATATATGTTGCTTTCAAACCTAGACCAGATAGTCTATTCACCTGCTCTTTCATGATGCTGAGAAGTGGGGATATTACCACACACACACTCGACTCGCCAAAGATAATTGGACAACTTTTCGTAAATTAAAGATTTTCCACTTCCCGTCCGTGTGCCTACGAAAACGTCCTGTCCAGCCGCTAAGCCCTTTATCCCACGAATTTGATTTTCTGTCAGTTGGATCTGAAAAAAGTTCTCTATCTCCGATATTTTTACACTGATAACCGCCATGTTGTCTTGTTTACAATATGTATCAAGTAGGTTATGAAAGCTATCGCGCGATTGGTTGAACCCAGTAGTTTAATTTTACTGCATTCGCTAGATGTTGCACCTGTCGGCCACAGTTTTTATCGCTAAATATGCCAAGGGTTTGTGGGGAGCAGAGTGGACGAAAACACTTGGCTAGCGAAGATGATTTAACATGTATTATATTATACTGTATAAAGGGTTATTTTTTCCCCTTGTAATTTTTGCCCTTCTACACTTCGAAACAGTTTCGCCCCACCTTGAATTCGCCCAGTCACAGTTTTGTTTTACAGCAATCTGCCGAATATATAATGCGCACTTTTTTCTAGAAAATTTTTTCGTGAGAAAGGGGTGCGTATTATACACCCCAATTGAGTTTTGACACTTTTTAACCGGGTTTTCCATAGGAAAAATCCGGTTATTGAGGAACTTCTGTTTGTTTACAGCATTTCTTAAACAGGTGAAATTATAATTTGGTTGATTTAGCAGAAATGTTTTGCTCTTAATCCATTGATAGATAAATTGTATTAAAATGACCATTTAAAATTAATTTAAACTGTTTATTCAGCAATCCGAGCTGTGCATTCGCTATCTCCGTGTACACCACCATTACCAATGTTATTAAGAGATCTGTGCAATAGATCCCGATTCCGGGCCTGATTTAGTTAACCTACCACATGTTTTTAGTAGTTAATAAGCATTTTAAGACACATAGTTAACTACTATTCATTAAAATAAAACAAAAACAAATTATCTTAAAGATATGTTTCATCATTATTTTTTTAACACCTCTGTGGCCCTATCGAAGCCATTGTTGTACACACGTGCGCTTGTCACTTATCTCAGACATACCCTTGGGGCAAAGAAATGTAACACCTTGAGTGAATACCTTCTTGTCTATGATTGTCATTCCTTTGAACTATTTGAAGATTATCGATATGCAGAAAGTCAAGACTTTTTAAAAATCTGCGTAAGAAATCGTCACGTGAATGTAAAATTTTCAATACTAGCAATTTCCTTGTACACTTTCCCCTGACACTTTGCCACTTCTAGTTGAAAGTCTTATTGCGTATTATACACCTTAACTATGTTTTTTCACGAAATTTCAGGTCCAAAGTGGGTGTTGCGCATTATACACAACTGTATATTATATTCGGTGGATTACGCTATATAGAGATATAATTTGAGACATTGGAATTTGCAAATTCTTAAATTTGCCCACTGACAATGAGGGTGAAAAGGGCCAATATAAAATGGGGGCGAATATTTCACTGCATACAGCAGTTTTTTTTTTTAATAATCAGCATAATAATAAACATTTTTCACAGAATAGCCTGTCAGTGAGTGGATAGATGAATAACATGGCCTTTTATTTTGATGCAGGATTGGTTTAACTGATCACAGATTTGGAGACTTTGAAAAAGATCCAAGTGCAGGCGGGTGTGACAGGCCAATCAAAAAGTTAGAATATCAGAAAGTAAGTCCGAGATTGTTGGGCATGGAGTTAATACGTAGGCATTTTGTAATTTTTTGAAGAAGGACATCTGATAAATGATTAGAACATCTTATTTAAAATATTTTCATTATGTAACAATCAATAAAAGAAAAGTGTTAAAGACTCAAAAAGGATTGTATACAGACAATAGGTTTTTCTCTTCACAGGCTGTGGATAACTTTACCAGATCATGTGCTGGATATTGTGTGGCTACCTATGTTTTAGGGGTCTGTGATCGCCACAACGACAATTTCATGTTAAAACAGACAGGTCATATGTTTCATATTGATTTCAACAAGTTTCTTGGAGATGCTCAGATCTTTGGCAATTTTCAGAGGTTGGTTTTACCAATATTAAAGCTGTTTTATATTCTCTGAGACTTCTTAAAATTAAAGCATAATAAAGCACAGATATTTTATGAGCCTTTATGAATCTTGGTAAATCTTGGTAAATGAATGAAAGAACTGTATATCCGGTATTTTTCACGATGCAGAAATTACATCATCCGGTGTCATATAATATTTTGATACCGCGAAATATTGAACCCGGGTTCAATATATCGCTGCGAAATATTGAACCCCCCTATAGTATATTGAACCCCGGGTTCAATATATTATGGTCGCGATATATTGAACCCCCCTGCTTTTCATTTTCTATTGGAGAGGGGGTTCAGAATATTATGGCTGTGATATTTTGAACCCCCCTCCTATTTCCAATGCCCTTTTGAGAGGGGGTTCAAAATATTATGGCTGCGATATTTTGACCCCCCCCCCCCCCCCTCCTATTTCCAATGCCCTTTGGAGAGGGGGTTCAAAAAATTATGGCTGCAATATTTTGAACTCCCTTTCTATTTCCAATGCCCTTTGGACAGGGGGTTCAAAATATTATGGCTGCGATTTTTTCAACCCCCTCTGCTTTTCATTTGCTATTAGAGAAGGGGTTCAAAATATTATGGCCGCAATATATTTAACCCCCCTCCTATTTCAAATTCCTTTTGGAGAGGTGAGTCAAAATATTATGGCTGCGATATATAGAACCCCTCTCATATTTCGGATTCCTTTCAGAGAAGGGGTTCAAAATATTATGGCCACTATATATTGAACCCCCCTCTTATTTTCATTGCAATTGGAAAGGGGGTTCAAAATATTATGGCTGCGATATATTGAACACCCCTCATATTTCCAATTCCAATTGGAGAGAGGGTTAAAAATGTTATTGCAGTGATATATCAAATTCCTTTTGGAGAGGGGGTTCAAAATATTATTATGGCTGCAATATATTGAACACAACCCTCCCCCCCCCCCCCCCCCCCCCCCCCCCCCCATTTCAAATTCCTTTCAGAGGGGGGTTCAAATTATTATTGCCGCGATATATTGAACCCCCTTATTATTTTATTGCAATTGGAAAGGGGGTTCAAAATAATATGGCCGTGATATATTTAACTCCCCACCCCCCCCCCACCCCCCCCCCCCCCCCCCCTCTCCTTCCAATTTCCAATTCCAAATGGAGAGGGGATTCAAATTACTATGGCCGCGATAAATTGAACCCCCCTTGAATTTTCATTGCAATTGGAATTGGAAAAAGGAGGGGGTTCAATTTATTGCGGCTATAATATTTTGAACCCCCTCTCCAATTGCAATGAAAATTCGAGGGGGGTTCAATTTATCGCGGCCATAATATTTTGAACCCTCTCTTCAATTGGAATTTGAAATGGTAGGGGATTTCAATATATCATGGCCATAATATTTTGAGCCCCGTTTCAATTGGAAATAAAAATAATATCAGGGTTCAATATATCGCGGCCATAATATTTTGAACCCCCTCTCCAATAGCAATGAAAATAAGAGGGGGCTTCAATATATCGCAGCCATAATATTTTGAAACCCCTCTCCAATAGCAATGAAAATAAGAGGGGGCTTCAATATATCGCAGCCATAATATTTTGAACCCCCTCTCCAATTGGAATTGGAAATATGAGGGGGCTTCAATATATTGATTATAATAAATATATATATCTGCCACAAATATGAGGACATTCAACTTTCATAATTGAAAAATACTTTTAATGATCTACGAAAAATGTTTATGATTTCTTCTTTTATCTCTTTTCATCATATTTCATCATTGATGTTCAACTTCCCAGGGCAAAATGATGTTATTCTAATCCAACATTCAGTGTTTCATCTTTGAACTTCTTCAATTCAAAACAATAAAATGAACAAATAGAAATATGAGATAATAGGAACAACAAAGTTTGTTATGTATAATCAATCAATAAGATGGAAAAATACAACTTTGCTGTAAGTTGTTTTGTAAAATGCAGCCCTGGCTGCTGTGCGTATGCTATTCTAAGTAAGCTGTGTGATTCTGTTTTCAGTCTCACATTGGTATCCTGGCACTGCTGGACGAGGAATGCATGAGGCCGGGGAACCCCACTGACCTGACCTTCCTAGAGAAGCTCAACCAGGCGTGTCAGAACCACCCCCACTACAAGAGCAAGAGCTAGGCCCTCAAAAAGTATCAGAATGCCAAGACGCTCAGTCATGGAACATTCCGTCTTGTTAGCATTACGCTGGAAACATAATTCACATGTCACTTTTCTGGCTCCTTACTTTCTTTGCTGCATCAAATAAGTTGAGCTTGTCGGCTAGTCACCAATGAGATTTTTCTGGTTTTTAGCTCATGTGAGCTGAAAGCTCAAGTGAGCTTTTCTGATCACTTTTTGTCTGGCATCAGTCCGTCAGTCTGTCTGTCTTGTCTGTCTGTAAACATTTTACTTTTTCGACTTCTCCTCCAGAACCACGGGGCTGATTTCAACCAAACTTGGCACAAGGCATCCTTAGGTAAAGGGGATTCAAGTTTCTTCAAATGAAGGGCCACGCCTTCTTCCAAGGGGAGATAATCAAAAATCATTGAAAATTGGTTGATATTTTTCAAAAATCTTCTTCTTAAAAACCATTTGCCCAGAAAAGCTGAAACTTATGTGGAAGCATCCTCAGGTAGTGTATATTCAAGTTTGTTTAAATCATGATCCCCAGGGGTAGGATGGGGCCACAATAGGGGGTCAAATTTTTATCTAGAAAGATATAGAGAAAAATCTTTAAAAATCTTATTCTCAGAAACTGATCGGCCAGAAAAGCTATTACTCGTGTTGAAGCATCCTCAGGTAGAGTAGGTTCAAGTTTGTTCAACTCATGATCCCCAGGGGTAGGATGGGGCCACAATGGTGGGGGGGGGGGGTCGAATTTTTACATAGGAATATATAGAGAAAAATCTTTTAAAATCTTGTTCTCAGAAACCTGTCGGCCAGAAAAGCTGAAACTTGTGTCAAAGCATCCTCGGTTAGGGTAGATTCAAGTTTGATAAAGTTATGATCCCCAGGCGTAGGGTGGGGCCACAGTGGGGGGGGGGGGGATTCAAATTTTTACATAGGAATATATAGGGAAAAATCTTTAAAAATCATCTTCTGAAACACAATTTGCCTAGAAAACCTTTAGTCAGTTCAGATAGTGTAGATTAAAATTTGTCAAAATCATAATCTCCAGGAGTAGGGTTGCTGCACATTGAAGGGGGGGGGGGGGGGATGAGGCAGTGGAGGGGGTCCAATTTTACAAAGGAAAACATTTAAATTATTCACAAAAACTATATGGTTTTATTTATATGCAAGCATTTTGACATATGGTTGATTTTTTTAAATTGTTAAGACTCTGGCCTCTGGACAATTTTTGGGCCTCACAAGGGGTTCAAAGTTTGATGTAGGTTTATAATCCACATATAAAGAGTTGTTTAAGTCTGATCATTTTCTCGAGAACTGCAATGCTCAATATGTGATATGACTGTAAAATCATCCTGTTACAAAGGGGCTCAATGATAAACATAAGAATATGCAGGGGAATTTTTTTTTTATACAGGATCTATTATACAACATAGTTAAGATATTTTGTATACGATCCATAAAGCTTATCTTATTATGTCTATTTTTGCTCAGGTGAGCGATGTGGCCCATGGGCCTCTTGTTTTTCTGAAAAAATCAATTGCAAAAGAAAGGGGGAGAGGTTCAAATGACTTAAAAATAAATCTTATGGTTGACTTTGCATAATTTCTGTAATTTTAGAGTTCTTTAATTTAATACATGAATGATAATTTACTTTCAGTACTATGAATCCATTGTAATTTTTTTGACAGGTGACGTACAAAGTAGATGGATTTCTGGAAAAGAACAACGACTTGCTGTTTCGTCATTTGTCACAAGCCATGTACCAATTTTGCAGTAACAAGCTTCAGTCTTGAGATGTTTTATTGCCTCCTCGGAAAGGGTGAGAAACTACAACAAAGTTACAACATTTATAAGTACCGTAATCCAGTGAATATAATACGCAGTAGTGTACAATACGCACCCCCCACTTTGGGCCTGAAAGTGGTGAAAAAAAGCTAGTTCGGATGTATGATACGCATCAAAAAAATTGACCAAACGGTAATGCTGAGTATATCAACAAAGCAGTTATACTTTGTGTACACGCTCAATTTCATCGCGGAAAAACACTACCGGAAATAAGAAAAACAGTAAATTTTTAGATACGGATTTATTGTAACTAATACATCGCGGTAATATCTTTATTTCATAATCAATGTTTTAAATAGACCTAGAATTAAATAGTCTACCGTAAATAAAATCAACTACTTTTAACAAGCGTTATATGATTGTTTTGTCATCACATAACCCCAGTGTAGTGAAAAACGGTGTACAGGTATAGGAGATAACGGACCTAATTAAATTCTTAAATGATGCCGATCAAAGTGATCAATTAGAAGCCTGGAACATAATAGAATATGTGCACAAATAGTTGTGCTGTGTATAGTACACATAGCCTAAGGGGAGTGTCTGAGATAACCAAGGTGTCAAGCGTTAGCGGTCCGGTGGGGAGCACAACAATGGCTTCTATTAACGGAATAGGTTATAGAATTATTTATAGTCATAATTATTTGCAATAAATCAATTATCATTAGATGAAAATGGTTAAAAATGAGCCAAATGATGTTTAAGCTGTTTTCAAAGATCGGTTACAAATAGCACGTGGCCACCCAAGTCCACATTCTATAGTTAACAGCTGTAATGGCGGCGTACACGGAGAAAAAGTATAGGCAGTTCAAATTCATTTTTAAAGGCCATTTTGAAACAGTTTATTGATAAACAGACTTTAAGTATACATTTTCTTTAATAACATGCTATAACAAGGATTTATTAATATATATGTGATAATGAAGTAATGTTACGATGTATAGAGGGGTATCGGTTAATTCTGTCTGTGGCCAGCATAGATAATACGCCAGTATGATACCCCGTGCTTCACCTAGGGAAAAAATATGTCAAAATCCTATAGGGATGTATAATACGCACCCCTTTCTCACGGTAAGAAATCCTGGGAAAAAAGTGCGTATTATATTCACCGTTTTGCGGTACAAAAATCAACACGACAATCCACATTTTACATTATGCCAAATTTAGATAATTCGAGCATGACTCTTGTACATAATGATAAATCTTTCTGTTTCGAAAATGATGTGACATGGAAAAATAGCTAATGCACTTAAAATATAACATAATTATTCAACACTATAATCAACGTAAAGACATGACACTTACAGTTTATAGACATCCAAGCCGTGTTTGATCGGTGAACAAAACCATGCCGTGTGGCACGAAGCCATTCTTGTTTTACAAAAATATCTCTCCAGATATTAGATAAACCCAAAAAATTTCAAACCAGATAAAATTGGAAAATTTTCAAAACAGTAACAACACACCAATGTAAACACTGTCTCATGAAAGGACTATTTCCTGAAGGTAATTTTAAATGCTTCCAGAATTCTATATTCATTTTATTGGTCTGATTTTAAAATATTGTGTTGCTGTATACATAAACTGTATACATGTACTACATTGATATCATTATGCAGACACTTTTATAGATGCATGGAATTATAATTTTTTTGTTCCACTGAGTAGAAAATATTTCAAGAATATGATTTCTTAATCAATGTCTTTCAAGAGAAAACTTGATTACCAAGTTTTTGCCCATTATCATAATGTAGTAGTTTGATCTTTTTTTATATATTTTGACTTCGCGTTGTGTTTTTACATAATATTTCACCCAGATAATTTTGAGTCCGCCTGTTAAGGCTATTAACAAGAAGAAAAACAGAAGAATTTGATAAGTTGAAAATATAATTTATTCGTAATTAAATAATAATTAATTACGATGAGGAGCTAGTGTACCTTAGTGACCAAAATAAATAACGAAAAATTAAAGAACAACAAAAAAATAATTTCCCAAAATAAATATGGAATTTGAGTCAACTTAAAATTGCCACAAGGAGGGCGACTTCGTACCTTGATGCAAGGTTCAGTGAAGAAGCCCCGCGCACGAATGTGCTCGGGTTTATATACTTGTTAAACAATAGTGAACACTATTAACAGAATTGGCCAATAAGAATTTACGTTTTATAATAGATGAAAGAGAAAATGAATAACGAACCCGATGAATTTGGAAATAATTTAAGTAGGTACTACTACAATAAAGAAAAGCGGGACCAACGGTGGTTTTCCGAGGATGTCCTTTGTCTCTCTGATAAAGAATATGCTTTATGTAGATCTGTTGAATCTAATGTAATATTCTGCTTGTCTTTACAGGAAACCCCTCCGAGAAGTCCTTAAAAAGACCTGCTACAGCAAGGTCTCAATTTAAGGTAAATATCGCCTTGTACATGTATCTCCTTCAGGGATAGGATATAGTTGATAAAAAATGGAGTCATTCATAGTCGTGAACACCAATTAATGGATTTTGTCAACTTTATGGTTTGAGGATATGTTATGTCATATGGACAATATAGCCTAGATTTTTGTTCAAGTTTCTTAATTTGTTGAGTAATTTTTTGGATGACCTTTACAACCAAATCCGCAAGAATTGACGTTAAAGAATAATGATGAAGCAGCAATACTAATACATGTATGTGAGAGATTCACATGATAAAAAGATTGAATAGTTTTTCCAAAATGGAACAGAATATATTATTTGTCAAGCTGGACTGAAATATAATAACACTGATAACCAAAACTTACTTGTATATGTGCAATAATTATAATTAAACCACAAGCAGTCTATTGTGTCTTTGTTTTTACAGCCAAACAATTTCAAAGCAGCAGACAACTTTGATGAAAATCTAGGCAGATTTGAAGTCAGATATTTAGGGTAAGGTTTAAGGATTATTTTTCATTCCTGTGATAAGGATCTAGAATCTGAAGAAAAAAAATATTAATGTACTATGTACTTGAACACGTTGAATTTAGCTGGGTTTGGTTATTATTATAGTCCGGTTAATAAAATAATTCTCCTGACCAAATAACTATTTTATCAAAGCTGCATGGTCCAATTTTTTCGGCTATTACAGTATCAAATAATTTTCCATACAAACCAATTATCTTAGAAAGTTATAGACTTTCGCCTATTTACACCAGCATAAATGGTCTCCTATGAAAGTTAGAAATATTCAAAGTGAATAAAAATAATTTTGTTTATGGGCATATGAAAAAACAAACCAAATGCATCATGGGAATGGTTAGAAAAGGGAACCGTTTGGTTTCGTTCCTCGAATGTTTGGGTTTATTCAACCCGCATGTTATGCATCTATTGTAAACAAAACAAACTTCAGAAATAACAGTCAACAAATATACACAAGAAATAACAGTCAACAAATATACACAAGAAATAACAGTCAACAAATATACACAAGAGATAACAGTCAACAAATATACACAAGAGATAACAGTCAACAAATATACACAAGAAATAACAGTCAACAAATATACACAAGAGATAACAGTCAACAAATATACACAAGAAATAACAGTCAACAAATATACACAAGAAATAACAGTCAACAAATATACACAAGAGATAACAGTCAACAAATATATGCAAGAAATAACAGTCAACAAATATACACAAAATGGTCATTGTTTTATTTATTAGATATAACAGTCAACAAATATACACAAGAGATAACAGTCAACAAATATACACAAGAAATAACAGTCAACAAATATACACAAGAGATAACAGTCAACAAATATATGCAAGAAATAACAGTCAACAAATATACACAAAATGGTCATTGTTTTATTTTTGATTTGCCAAAACATGATGACCTTTATTAAAAGCGATGTCAAAGTTGTAATACAGTGATCCCCGCCTCGACGTCAGGGGTGAATTTTAGTAAGAGGCGAAATAACTTGCAATACCCTTTTTATGTCATTTGTTTGTGAACAAATTTCGTACATCATTTTTTCATTGAAATATGGCTTAATTGACCGGGAAAACTACTGCAATGTCTATCATTATACACATACTTAGCATAACCATCGTTTAAAAGTGTACACAAAATTTGATATAAAATTGGACCAATCAGCTTTCAGCGGGGTCCGCTGTATTTCATTTTTTCAGCCTTATGGAGAATGTTCATGTGAAGCGAGCTGGCTATGCCTTTCGACAGGTCTACTTCCAGTTCCTGTATTGTTACAAGATGTTAGAGGGCCCCGCCTGGCCACAATGGGGAGGGAAGCCCCAGGAGGGTGTCAAGATGCTCCCGGAGGTCCAAGGAGTCCCACAAGATGAATATGCCTTTGGCAAAACCAAACTATTCATTCGAAATTCTAAAACTGTAAGTCAATACAATTTGATAGATCAGATTATACAGATATTTTTACTTTTTCCTTGAAATCTTTATATAACATTGAATGTGCTGAACAAAATTAATGCAATCTTTATTTCCTCAACATTTCGAACTACTTTATGTAATTATTGCTGTTTTGAGGTCAATACAATGACTTACCATAAATTCCTTTAGGTATTTTTTAAAATTTCCTTCAAATTAGAAAATTTAATAGACTCATATTAAGAGAATTAATCAATTACCATGGTATATGATAATGTATCATGGAAAATATTGTTTCTCAATTAAGAGTAATTCCTTTGATCGATAATTGAGCAGTAATTATCCCACATAAGGCCAATCGATAAGTAGCAGGATTACGGGAAATAACTCTCACTAATTATAAGCGGTCGTTCCTTTCATTGCAGCCGGTTTACAGAATAGACAAGATCCAGATTGCACAACATTTTTTAAACATAATATGATAGGAAAATGTCAAGGGACTGAATAATTTCGCGGGATTGGACAACATGTCGGAATGCACAACATCTGGAATGAACAAGTTTTACTGTATAATCTATAGTTTGTGTATATAGACCCTTTTATTTCTTAGCATCTAAAATCATACTATTGATACAAGACTTTTGTGTTTAGAGGCCTTTAAAGACCGAGAAAATAAGCACCGTCTTCAAATTTACCTGGCCAGTGTACCCCTGTCAATCAACTGAATTGAGGCCCCAAATTGGGTGTTAGAAAATGATTGACATTTGTTTACTCGTCCTGTGTATACCATGTCTAGCGAACGCAAGGATCTGCAATTAACTTCTGTCTTTTGATGCATACCGTGATTATAAAACGCCATGTCTTTTAGTACTATAATCAAAAGAAACTACAGTTGACACAGACTATCTGCTCTTGAAAATTGAAATATATGAATTAAAAATTTACTCGTACTTGGTTTATGTATCACACCAAATGCGCTGATCACCTGCAGTCTGTCAAAATCATGTGGCGCCGATCATCTTTGAAAACGTTCTTTTATTAATAAAGATGTTTGCGTATAATTGAGAATACAGAATTAAATTAAATCAAATATTGCGTCCACAATTTATAACGTTAGTTATCATATTTCTTTGAAAAATTTCACGAGCCGAAATTTAACCGCAAAAGAAACAAGTTAGAGACAACTTTGGTACATGTGCAGCTGGTATAATCATGTGCACTTTAGCAGCTGATCAGAGAAGTAATACAAACGTACGTTGTATAAATGTTGTATTAGTATTGGAGAACTGTACGATGATCACGTATTGCATAAAACATCGCGATAAATTCTCACTAGATTCAGAAACTTGTTTGCCCATGTCGCACGCGCTAATTTCATGCTTTTATATTCATTTTAACGATCAACAATTTGTTTTTCCTAGTACATATATAAATACGATATTTTTCTAGATCATCGAAAAACTCTGTTGAGAGCATTTTAACACCCCGTGTATATAGACATGTATACACAAGCGAGCTTCACGCCTTTATCAAAATAGGCTCCACCCCCACCTGAACTTACCTGAGGTAAACCACCCGGTTAAAAACCTCGGCCTTTAATTTTATTTTACAAGTTATCTACTTAGTTGGTTTTAATCAAAAATTAAGTTTTACATTTACCGTTATTTTACAGACTAATGAAGGAAAATTGCCCAGGTCTATAGTAGTACAGCTCTGTGATCAGTTTGGTAACCCAGCCAAAGTCTCCGATGTACCGATGCAGTTAACCAAAGAAGGCAAAATCAAGGTGATTGTTATCAACGCATTGTGTTCCCATCATTTTCAAAACAGATATTGAAAAGATTTTTATAGGAAAAACTAATATTGAAAGAATTCAGCCATATAGATATTGAAAGAAATAGCCATACAGGTATTGAAATAATTTATTTTAATTTTCTTTTTGAGGGATGCTTTGTACATGAATATACATGTAAATGCAACTCTGACAATTTTGCAATTTTATTTTTCAAGGAAAAAATAATGTTATTTGAATGACATGAATACTTATTTTCTGATATTTGTTCAGTTATACCCTCCTCCCACCCCTTTGAAAACCAATGCTCAGGGACAAGTGGACTTTGGAGTGCTCACAGCATCTGGACCAAGGTTTGTTACCTCTACAGATGTATTACAAACAATATATGTATACGATAAGAATTTTCACATGAATATTTACATATTATACTGATGTTTGTTTTGCCCTCCTTCTTTAAAAGTCTTATTCAAAAAATGTTATATCTGGAACACAAATATATTTTTGAATGATAGTACGATAAAGATTATGCTTAGCATGCATATACATTCATGGAACCAAATTTCTTTGTTGTTGTAGAGGGACCTATGAACTCCAACCTAAAGCTTTCCACGGCAAGGCAGAGCCTATACTTGGTCCTAAAATACAGGTTCAGCTCCAGCCCAATCTAATGAAACCAACGTCCCTCTCTGTCGAGTATGTTAAGAAGGCAGTGTTCAATGTAGGGGAGAAACTACCTGGTATGTAGTGTCTTTTTTGAGTGTTTCTTCTCTTTGATTTGAACCTTTTACATGAAATGATATTTGATTGAGTGAAAGTGAGAAACTCATGCTGTAAATATGAGTTACTGTTGGCCACTTATTAAATGGATCACTTTTTATTTGCAAATGGCCAGTTGAAAACAATTTTGTGACAATTATTTTTCAGTAATCAAGCAGTCCTTTTATACATCCAACAGGGAAAAGAATACCAGTCTGAGGATAAATATCCTTGAGCAAGAATATTTATGGCATAACTATACATTTGTAATGCTTGGTTAAAGGTGATAACTTTTACCTTGTAGAGTTCACAGTGAAGGTACTGACGGAGGATGAGCAGCCGATGGCCAGTGCCAAGGTGTCCAGTCTGTCCCTCAAGCTGTGGAAGATGGACGCCAATGTGTCCAGTGGTCCCCCATCCAGAGTAACTAGCAGTTTTGGGGCATTTAATCTCCATCTTGCTAATATATAGTATCTTCATGTGCTTTCATTTTAAAAACTGATGTTTTTTAGACTAGCTAGTCTTATTTCGTGAATTGATAGCACAGTTTGTGCTTGAATATCTGCTTCGTCCATTATTGTGAAACATGTGAAAGTATTCTATATGTAGCCCTTTAAATTTCTTTGATGTAGGCAATTTCCTACAGTCCAGAAGCAGTGAAAGGCAGTCCAGAAGTGTTTGTGTTTAAGAACAGAAAGACTCCCAACAAAGCAGCAGCACACCAGATCATGATCACCTACTACGATGGCCAGTACGAGCTGTTTAGCAATTGGTGAGTCATCTCTACACAATACACTATTTACTGGATATCCCCATGCGAAGCCCTCCCTTTAAAGAGGACCCCCTTGGACTTTGTTTTTAGTTCTCAATAAATAAAGATCCCACTATAGACTAAAGTAACAGAATAATCAGCTATTCAGACTTTTATCTTGAAATGAAATATTTTAATGTCAAACTGTAATATAACTATATTTACATGTTTTTTAATAAATTACAAAATTCAAAGACTTGCAATACATGCACAGGTACTTGACACTGATTACCTACAGCCAGTATACAAATAAGTATTCTTTCTTTCTGCAACTCTCTAAGTGTGAGGAGCAATGATACGGTAGAGATTTAGTTTAAAGGAAAACATACAATTGATCCTATTTATTGTTTTATCTGATGACAGAGAGATCTGATTGTTACAGATGACAGTAGATATAAAACCAGCTCCACCGATGCAGCTCCTGCCTGTAGATAACCAGGGACTCCCACTGTGTCCAACACCAGGGCTGCCAACACTAGATGTGTTCTGCACAACCTGAGGCTGGAACTAAGGGTATGCTGATGATTACATGTAGTCAGAGAATAAGTAAAGTAAATGTCTTACAATTTGTGCTCATACATAAACATTTCTCTTTTTTTATACCTCAAGCAACAAAGTTGCGAGGGGAATAATGTTTTTGACCTGTCTGTCAGTCGGTCATTCATTCAGTCAGTCTGGCAGTCAGTCCATCAGTCCTGTATTTTTGTAAGCGCAACTCCTCTTAAACATCTGCATTCAATTTCAAGAAACTTTGTAGGTATTTAGGACACAATGTGTAGATGTGCAAATTGCCAAGAAATTCCAATTTCGTTAATTTTCTGGGAATTTTGGCCCTTTTGAACTTAGAATTTTGCTCTGATATTGAATATAGTATTGAACAGTTTGTAAGTGAAACTCCTCTTTACCGCTGCAAGAAAACTTTGTAGGTATTAAGGACACAATGTGTAGATGTGCATATTACCAGGAAATTCTGATTTTAGCTAAGTATACTTGTATACTTAATTATGCATGTATACATATATATCTTGCCTCTTGCTAATTGTAAGGACCACAGTAACGTGGAGACCATGTATATTCCATACACCGTCAGTACAAAATATTTACTCCCTTTGAGCATTATTCTAAGAGTATTATGACATTAGGTTTTGTACCCAAATTGAAACTTGTAATTTTGTCATAAAAAGTTAAATTTTATTATTTGCCATTTATACAATGGCAGTCTCTGTAAGATATAATAGTTACATGGTTTGTAGTTGACCTAATATTTCATGTGGTCGGTAAATTCCATATGGGACTCGAGCTCCACTCTTGACCCATACGGAATTTAATTACTGGCCACATATAAATCATATTAGGTCAACTACAAACCATGTAACTAATAACATACATCTTTCTTTACAGGATCAACATGGAAACCCATCTGGAACAGGTTACAGTGGGAAAGTGAAAGTAGAGATTTGTGGTCCAGATGATGTGACAGAGGTTCCTTGTTTTGTTGGAGGCGGCAAAACTCTTGACATTGCACTAAACAATGGGACTTGTGTGCTTAATGTAAGATGTTAATTTTGGGTTTTTATTTCTATAGGACAAGAGTAATTGATTATTCATGGCTAAGCAATGGAACTTGCATGCTCGATGTAAAATCACCATTCCACTTCCTTTTTCTCTAGTATAAGTGTAGTTGATTGTTCTTAATATCTAGGAATTAGATCCAAAACAAGAAATTGATACTAGCACCAAATGTGCTTGCTCATTAATGGTATGTGGGTGTTTTAGATGAGCTTGTATTTGTTCTGCAGAACCTGACCATACAAGAAAATGTGCCAGGTTTGGACAGTCAGGAGTACAGGCTGCGCTGTGAAGTACTGTGTTCTCTCATCCCCAAAAACAAGTCCATCCCTGCCCTGGAAATTCCTTTCCTCTTTTATAATGGTAGGACTCTTGACTATACTGTTGTGCTCATGAGAGCACATATTTTACATTAAGTGAAAACATAATTTTTATTTTGTGGAATAACTTTTGTGCATTATTAGTGTAAATATATATATCTGTGAATTGCTTCTTCTTTTTTTGTTGCAACAATTAATCAGTGTAAGTCATTTTCATAACCATTTATTCTGTTTACATAATCCAAATCTTTTACTTTACATCTGCCATACGTTGGAAATCTTCATGTGTTTATAAATGCAGATTGAAAATGTTGAGAATATGATTGAGGCAAAGACATTGGAGAAGGAGAGGTGCTTACAGATGAAGAGGAGATCCTGTGGTCTACCTCAATTATCTGGGAATTCTGAGGTGATAGGCAAGGTGAGGCATTGTCAGCAAGGTTTAGACTAAAGAAATATAGTCTATGTATACAATTGTAAATGTAAGAAACAAACCCCATGCATGCAAATATGTTGAAAATTTATTTCTAACAATGTCAGTTTTGTATAATGGTAAGGAGATTTAAACAATGATGTATAAAAACAAATTCTGAAGTGAATGTTATGGAGGGTTTTTGTTATAGCAGTATTCATGTACATGTATAAACCTTTATATACTTGATACAGATAGGACATTTGGCAGAGATAGCGGATCCTGATATAGCCAGGGTGTTGTCGTGGCACATGTCATCAGACATCGACTTCGTGGTTACCAAGACAACCAAATTGGTACGAAAAAGCTGATACACTACGGTCAACGCGGTTTGCGTATTTACCACGAGTCCTCATGGTGTGAAATTGATTGCGGTTTAGCTCAGGTAACTCAGGTAAAACCACGCATCCTCGCGGTACTGCATCCCACCTTGTCTACACCATCGCGGTATTGTGAAACTAGTCTCAGGTGAAAACTGTTCTTGTTTTTAATGCGAGTTACCTCCCCCAATTTCTTCCAACAGGGGAAGTGTGATTGAGGGAATTAATGAATATTAATCTTAGGGAATTAATGATTATTAATTCATATTCATTTGTTTTATAAATGGAGTTGATTGTTCAATTTACTTTTTAAAAAAGTGGGGAAAGTAAAATTAAAGAACGTGTAATTATACTAATAGAGAATTTTGTATACTTCCGATAGCGTTAAATATTTGTTTTTGGCACATTCAGGGTTGACAATTATCGGCTATCAATTAATTTATTTAATAAAACATTTCGCCATAATATATCTTATTTAGCCTCGGGAACAGGAATTATAATTGGCGTTTCATTTGCTTTTTTTTCATAATTCTTAGCTTTAAAACATTTCTTGCACTTCATCATTTCTCTTAAATACGTTTAAAGAATTCGTTTAATGAACAACAAAGTACATGTAGATAAATGATTTTAATGTTAACATCGTGTGTATTTTAAAACTGACTTTCCTATCGATTTAACAAAAGCATGATGTTCAGTTGGTCGCCAAAAATATATGTTGATCGTTCAAAACCTGGGATTTGAAGATATGTATGATCATATAATCTTGGGAATCCATCACTTGTTAAAATTTAGCAAAGTGTCTGTTGACCAACTGAGGACGGGGAATTGCGTAACATTACGTATATAGTTTGTGTATACAGAATTTGGGTGGCTGCCGTCGGGATTGGTGACCTGCAGCAATTAGTGTGACTTGGGGTCCGCTTAATAGAAGTGTATAGTCTGTTCTTACAACCAGTGAAAATTTCTTAATAGAATAATTTAATTTCAAACAAATGAAAATTTGTATTTAATTTAAATTAAAAGTTAATTTCTTCTACATATTTATAACACAGAGTTTAGAAAATACATCTTTAAAATAACCTCTTAATGATATACTTAAACGGCGCACTCGATTAAAATACAATTAACAAACAGACTATAACCAGGGTTAATCAGCAATGGAGATAGTAATTGAGAACAGATTTTATATACCAGTATACCTGGTGGATTTTTTAAAATGGTAAAAATTCGATTGTTTGAATGAATTTTAATGCTTAAATTAAGAAAGTTTTAATTCTCAAATTTCATAGAATTATATATACATTTTGATTTGAGAGAGAGAGAGAAAGGGGTTCCAAAATTCGATAAGATTTCTCACCGCACATGTCAGAGCATGAGTGCTTTCACGGACAGGAAGTGTTATGTAATAGTTATACACACGTAAAAACACAGGGAGAACATATCTTTAAATTGTGCTGTACTTGTGATTTCAATGTACCTGTTTGAATCATGCATAATTTTATCTTTATGCGATAAATATCGAAAGCGCATATGATATATTTCTGAAAATGCCCGTTACGACAGCATGTGTGATTATGTATAGATCGGCATTTCAATCAGATTGCCTACATGTACACATTGACCAGTTCACATAAAATATGAGCTATTTGAAATAAGAGAAAGAGAGAGAGAGAGGAGTATGAAAGATGTCTCAACATTCTATAAAATTTCTCACAGCATGTGGTCGGGCAGACAGGAAGTGTTATGTAAGAGTTGTTCACACGCATATACACAGGGACAACTGATTTTTAATGTGCCTGTCTTAACATGCTGAATTATGCATTATTTTGTGTTTGAATATAGACCAGCTATAGACGGTCTACCTATTGTTAAGATCGAAAGCGCATACAATATTTTGGTCGCCTTCATATGAAAACGCGTTATTCCAGATATCAAACTTCTTTAATATTTTATTTTTGTCAGAAAACAGCTATGTGTATTAATACCTTACATAAAATCTGAGTTATTTAAAACAACAGATAGAGGGAGAGACAGTGTTTTAGAGAGAGAGAGAGAGAGCGGAAAGTAGTTAATGAATTATATAAGAGTCAGATTAATTTTTAGGGGGAAAACATGCATGTTGAGTTGATGCCTACTGTAGCGATCTCATAATAGTTCGTCGCGTAATATCCTCAGTTGGTCAACAGACACTTTGCTAAATTTTAACAAGTGATGGATTCCCAAGATTATGTATTTATATATACTTAATATATATTATATTAGTATACATTATATATATATTAATATATATTATATTATATACTTACGTCGACTCGATATATCCCAGTGAACTTGAAATAAAAGATACCACAGAGTCTGCGTCATCTGTTTCATATTTGGATATTTTACCGGAAATGGACATTGATAGTAACCTAACAACAAAACTTTATGATAAACCCGATGATTTCAATTTTTGTATAGTCAACTTTCCTTACTTTTGTAGCAATATACCTTCATCACCTGCATATGGTGTTTTTGTCTCTCAGTTAATTTGAAACGCAAGGGCATGCTCTTTATATGAACAGTTTCTAAGGCGAGGCAAGCTACTGACAAACAAGTTGATAAAACAGAACTATCAATTGGCTCGTTTGAAGTCATGTTTTCGTAAGTTCTATGGTCGATACAACAACCTTGTCAGCAAATACAATCATCCACTGGGTCCCATGCTGACTGACGTTTTTCATACTAATTGTTAGACCATAATTTATCACCTAATTGTCTACGGACTTTTCCGTTTTTTCCCGATTTCGACAAAGAGCACACGGTGGGTGTGACCGGTCAGCAGAGGATGCTCACTCCTCCTAGGCACCTGATCCTACCTATATCTTTTTGGAGGTACGTGCTGCTCTGTTTTGAATTTGTATTTCATTTTATGGATTTTTGAGATGGTTGACGGTTTGTTATTGTCATTTTTTCATCATACATATCTTCAAATTCCAGGTTTTTTTAAAATCTGCGGCATATTTTCTACTCATCATAAGAAAAAAATAATACATTAAAATATAATTACTAATTTTCAAGTACACATATATGCATGAATTGTTTAATACATTTTTATGTTTGGGTCTCTTGTACAATCTTAACAAAAAAAACCCATATAGCAATAGTTTTATAGAAGTTCTTGTTTAAAACAATTCCAGGAAAGTAATGAATTTTTCTTCTTATAATATCTATATTTCGAACAAAAATTAAATAGGAAACAAAAAGCGTGTTTTATTTCTTCTCCCTTGAGACCGAACACACACCAGTTACGGTGTCATACACCATCGCAGTAAACTCGTGACCCCGCGATGATAATACCGCGACGGAGTATCGCGGAAAGGATTAAAACGCCATCACAGGGTCGCGGGAATATACGGGACTGCATTGGCTGTGTATGTCTTTATATGAATATTTTGTCTTTAAACAATCTTGGTTAACAACCACTAATAATTATAAATGTTGGATTTTTTACCTGTTTAGGCCAAAGATGTCTACAAGCAGACCAATGGAAAACAGCAAGTCTTGCCCTTAGACTCCATCTTCAAGAAAACATTGCCTGACTGGAACAAGTACGAATCGGTCATTTTGAACAATGCATTGATACAAATTAGTTGATCAGCTGAAGGTTGTATTTAGTTGATGCACATAAGTTGATTAGCTGAAGGTTGTATTTCGTTGAAACACATTAGTTGATTAGCTGAAGGTTGTATGTTGTTGACCTTTCTTCTACAGACCTCTCCCTCACACCAAGTACAGAACAGGATGGAGGCCGCCAGGGAACCCCTCCTATGCTCAAGATTTCCTAGAATTTCCTCAGCACAAACAGGAATGTCAAACAGGTAGGGCATAGAAAAGATGGTTGTCAATTTAGGCAGGAAGGAAATGTGGTATTGATGTTCCTGTGCAAGTACATCTGTTGAAATGTTTAGAATTCTTAGGATACCACAATGATGTTGTACTATTATAACTGTACAATCATTGTGCCATTCCCTGCTTTTTAGTACAGTATTGTGTATTACATTTTTTGTTTTTAGTGTTTGGAATGCTGTTAGGAGATACCTTGATTTTGGACAATCTTGATTCTGCGAATGCTTACAGACAAGAGGTAGATACAATATATATATATGTACTATGTAACCACATATAGATTGTGCAGTAAACTATGTATGCTAGAACTTATTTGTACGTATGAGGGTCTGGTCATGATGCCTATTGGTACATGTATGTGTTGAAATCCTTGATGAAGATGAATTTAGTTAGGCAGAAAGAAGTTTAGATATATGAAATACATGGTTTCAGTCTTGAAATATAAGCTGTACGTTACAGAGCATGAGGCTTGCTGTGCCTTCTTCACATTTTCAACCTGAGCCCAATTATCGCTTATACAGTCAAACTTGTATTAAGCAGTCACCTTTGGGAGGCACCCAAAGTGACCTCTTAACAGAGGTGACCTTTGAATAGAGACTTCGGAATTTGTCATCATCAATTACCTTATTAAAACAATTATTGGAGTTTTTATATACTTGCAATTTAGCATACTGATCAAAATGACAAAATAATGAATAAAGTTATTTGTTTGGATTTTAATAACATTTATTATATTTAAAAATAAGTGCAATTGCATAACAAATGTTTGTGCATGCAATCAGAGACATAAATAACATAACATTGTTATTTATGTCTCCGATGCGATTGTTTATTTCTTTTTAATTTTTGAGAGTCCCTTATTTTCGTCTGCGCTCCAGACTTGCACTTGATATCTTCTGTTATCATATCATCAATATCTGTAATTTTATCCAAAATTTGGGCATGGCCATGAACTTTTGCATAAACTTTTCAACAATGTATTTCTTAACCGACCGTAAGTTTTATATAAAACGAAAAATACATGTTAAAACAATTTACTTTTTTGCCATCCACATTTGAACTGCCAATTATATAATTACAACGATCAATTTGGCTTCTCTTGCCTCAGGCGTATAATTATTGTGTACGTTATTTATCCTACTTTCGGAAGCCATGTTTAAAATCCCCGGGTGTAAATCATGTGACCGACCAATATGGCCGCTTAATGCATGTCAAAAGTACAGTTTCGGATAAAAGTCAATGACCGCTGGCCGTGTTAGACAGGTGACCGCTCTTTAGAGGGCAATCATATGGGATTTTTAATCGGGAGGAAATAAAATGACCGCATACGAAAGCTGACTGCTTCATAGGGGTGACTGCTTTGGCAGTTTTGACTGTATTTCAAGCCAGTTATCATGTATTTGGTTTATCCTGCAACATAATATCGCATTTTGCACCTCAAACAAGCTATATTTTACAAATTTTGCTGCAAATCTTGCAGTTAAAACCATGATGCCATGGCGTAACTGAAGCAAGGAGAGGGTGGTTTAAGTTTTGGAACTTGTGCCCAATCCCAATTGTATTTATGTATAATAAAAAACATGTTTAAATCAACTGAAGCAAGAACAATGTATTTGAACATCAGATAAATGCACAAGGCTATATTGGGCATTAATCGAATATAGCTTTGGTTTATTGGGTTAACTTTATTTGCTCAATGCAAGGGGTAATTGCAAGATGAATTATTACTGTATGTATTTTTATGGGTATATAGAAATAAACCAGTATCATAATTCCAGACCATTGAGACTGAAGGTGTGTAAGAATGTAATTTTCTCTTAAAGATCGTCAAGTTTACACATTGCCCTACCATCCTCACAAGAGAGGGAGACCGCATCTAGAGCAATGGTAAATTTGGAGGCGTAATGAACAAGGCAGTTCCTCTTGAGAAATTGAAGGGAGCAGTGTTTGGGGAGCCACTCAATCCTCAGTATAAAGACGCAGAGTCCATTGTAGGCAAGTGTCTTAAATTTGCCTTTGAATAGATAAAAAAAGTCTTTAATATTTACACTGTATAATGATTTTGTTCATGATTCCTTTATGTATTTATTTTGATGCATGATAAAATATTGGTGATGACATTAATTAACTCTACCTTCACAGCCCATATGAACCACCTAAAGAAAGCTTTTTTCCGTCGTCCATCTTTTTGTCTGTCCGTCTGTCCGTAAACTTTTCACATATTTACGACTTTCTCTCTAGAACAACTGGGGCCAAAATTAATAAATTATTTGTTTGGTGTACTCCGACCAACCAATCAAAATTGCCCCTACCACATAATTATTTTCAGCATTTTTAATGTGAATTTTTTTTTTTATTTATTGTCCATGTCATATAAAGTTAGTCCATCCATAACTATCATATTTCATATTTAATAGATTGCAAGTTTGATCACTATAAGTGTGATTTTAAGGGGTTTATCAAATGATTAAGATTCAATCATCTTTGAAATTTATAAAAATTTTGAATATAGAGGGTTCCGCTTAATCTGATAGTCAACTTGTCAGAGAAAAATTATAAGATTAACCGATTATTAGATTAACTGATTTAGCGTTTTTGTGGTCTTTGATTTTGGTATAGAATAAAATATAACTTGTTTCAAGACATACTTTAACAATGGAAAGATATTATCTGTACGTCAATAGTTTGAAATGAAATTATTTACCTTGCATTAGCAATGAAATAGCATTTTAGTCTTTATTTTGATTGTAAATGCTCAAAAGAAAATGTTTCTCTTTATTACGATGGTTTCAAAGTGGCCGCTATTTTGACAGGAAGTAATAAGAGGAAATGGCTAATTTCTGAAAAGCCCCTCTTTTCACCTTGAAAATTTATTTGAATTCTTTTTTTTCGTTATAGAAAATGCTCTTAAATACTTAATTATGCATAATAATATATATTTGAATTTTATTTTTAAGTTTACTATCCCAATGTAAAATTGAAAGTAATCAGAATTTTCTTGATGTCACATGTTCCAAAGCAAATCACTAAATAGATTGGGATATTCCATGTTTAACTGATTCTTAATGGTGCATGTCCTGCTTGAAATTAACACATACAATAGGTAAATAAACTAACAATAAAATGTGTACACAGGTAAGGTCAGTCCTGTGTGCGGTCATCCGGAACAACTATCGATGTCTGTAGCTTTCATCTTACGAAGGAGGGAGCCACCTGTGTGCGTTGAAGTGTAACTAATGCCCTGTAAAGAGTTACTGTGTACACAAGAGGGGTGTCAACCAATTAAACAAAGGAATATACAGGTGTAAGAGAGTGGAAAATCATTATTACACGGTCACAATTCTATCAGCAGATTAACCGAAAATGACATTTTTTCCTATCAGATTATCAGGAAAAAATGTAAAGGAATATATAAGAAATGGTTTGGTGTTTTGATATTATATCAGATTAACCGAATTATTCGATAAACCGCTATCAGATTAAGTGTAACCCTCTGTATTACCAAATTTATTACATATTGAAGTTAACATTGAAGTCTATGGGAAAAATGCATTTTTTATTATATCTTTTTAGTACAAGTAATTTTCTCACAAATCTCTTGGTAAAAGGTTGCAAAAGCTGTCCCTTTCATTGAAAATGCCCCAAAAAATCATAATTTATCATATATATTTTGAGAAAACGATTTTTCCTAATTTTTATAAAGGGCAGACAACTCTTTAAAAAGAAAATCAAGTGCAAAAAGTTCATTCAATTGACTGCATACATACTCCCGAGTTTGGTTTATGTCAGCCTCATAATAGTTTTGAAATAAGTATTTAATGTTGTTTATATCAATCAAAATTGTTAAATTCCCCTCAGTTATGGATGGACTACCTTAAAAATACATTTAGATTAATATGTTTTTGTATCATTAATATTGAATTTGTTTAGTTTTCTCAGCATGGAAAAAAAATGTAGTAGTAATGTGCAAGGAAATTGGGGGAAAAAAAGACCTACCTACCCACCATGAAAAATTTGGGTCGGAGAACATCAAACATATAAATTATTAATGTTGGATTGGCCACATATAATCAAACTTGGTACAAACATCCTTATGGTAAGGGGATTTTAAATTATTAAGGTAGTCCTATAATTGGCACTAAATGGGCTCAATTATAGAATTATAGAATAGAAATAGCATATATGCTATGAAATGGAATGTTACAAGGAACTGTTGTTCAGGTGAGCGATGTGGCCCATGGGCCTCTTGTTTTATCTCAAGGTCACATCAAGAAAAAGACTAAACTTTTGTCTGGAAGATAACTCTGAAACCTTTTGACTGAAAGACTTCAAACTTAAAACATGGATAGATGATATAAAGAAGAGTTAAATCAAATCTCTCACTTTGACTTATTTTGAATCTTAAGGTCATTTAAATTTGAAAAATATTATCCAAGTCATTACATAAGAATTCCTTAATTAAGGACTTGTACCATATATGGATGATATCAAACATAGCTGAACCTTACCAAAAATATTTGACCCTGACCTATTCTTCGAATTTTCAAGGTTAAATTTAAAAAAGATTTTGGCTTAATTAGCCTGAATATACTGATGTAACACTAGCTAACATCATACTATTTTACTTATTAAATTTGCCCCATATTTCAAACCAAGGGAGGGGGGGGGTTGTAAAAAAAAAAAGCAAAAAAAAAAAAAAAAACAATACCCACTAGTTTACATGTACATCTCTCTCCAAGTCTTTTTTCAATAATCCATGTCAAGTGTTAGAAATTGCACAATGTCCTTATTCATGCATGTGATAGTAAGATGCACAATTTATTTTAAATTGCAACTTGCAATTGTTTTATCTAGAAACCCTTCAGAGATTCAAAGTAGCAATGCAAAAACATCAAAGGCCAAAGAAGAGCTGAAAGATCAGTCAAGTTACATTGAGCTGCCAGAGATGAAGAGCAAAATGAAGGAATGCCAGGATGCAGAGAAGCAGCTTATTGCAGTAGAAAAGAAATTAGGTGAGACTTTTTAATTGCTTGTACAAGTTGTTCTGAAAAAAAAAAAAGGAACTTAGGTATCACAATCAACTGATAACTATAATCATGTTAATTTTTAGAAAATAATTGTTTGAAGTTAAACTGGCCATTTTTGTCAACATTTGAAAATTTTGATAAACATTCACAATGTACTGAGGGCTGTTCGGAAATTAATGAGACATTTACTCTTATTCCCTTGGGGAAAAAAAAACAAACCCTTGAAATTTCATGAAAAAGTAAACCAGGATACAGTTTATTAATGTGAAAACTTTCTAGTCCATGGCATCATTAGATCATTCCTGGTAAGCTGACAAATTGCCTTCGTCTAGTGACATGGAGCAACCGCAAACTTATCGCAACATCATTTTAACCCGCCTCGTTGCTCCTATGTTTTAAACACCTTATAACGGAACAGAAATTAAACATGAAACATTCTTAAAATCTGATCTTTTTTAATTTAAGATGCCAACATTTACATATTTTCTTCATTCTTGATTTTTTTGTGAAAAAGAATTGAGTTATTTCTACCTGAAATTCAAATTACTGTGAAACGTCTTTTGCAGTCATTCTGTACATATTTTAGAACTGTTGACATCAGTAAGTGTGTAAAAAGAACTTGATATTTAATCCTTTTGTTTTAATTTTAGTTAATTAAACAATCAGTGAAAAAAAAAAAATTAAACCGAAGCTTTTGACCCCTTTCCATCATGTAGATTTGTTTAAGCAATTGATTGACCCAAAAAGGTCTTTTTGCTAGATTCCAACCAATTTGATGTACATTTGTTGTGCCGCATTGATATCAAAATTCAATATATCAGTGTAGTCAGATGTCTTGCTTGGTAACTATATATGTGCTCTGTAAAATATTTGTACTATCTCAATGAAAAAACTAGTGAAACTTGCACAAAAGTTAGTCACAATAAATAGCAAAATGAACATAAAAGTATGTAATTTGATTTCCTTATAATTAACTGTAGGTCTACTGGCACTTAGTAAGTAGATGTTAGGTTTTATTGTTTGAGTTTATAACCACCATCATGTTTATGTACCGTCATAAACAAAATATCAAATGTTTTTTTGAAAATAAAACTTTGTTTAATTATTTGTTGGGGATTCTTTATGTTTATGCCAATTTTCATGAAAATTCGTCTCTTAGAAAGGGAAATATTTGTGTTTTCTCAATAATTTCCGGACAACCACCGTAAACGCAGATACTTTCCAATTAGGCCAAAGAAAAAATATTTGTTTACACTTTCCCAACCGACCTAACTTATATGGCCATTTCAAAACATTTTTAAAAGAATTTTTGACTGAGGTGTTGATCACTTGCACAAAAATCCTCAGCCCTTATCAAGTGATTACCTGTCGCGGTAGACAGGTTATCGATGCATCCACAAAATCATCCCACAATTACACTCTCTTTTAAGGGAAATAACTCTCTTTTTTTTTTAAAGATAAAGTAGACAATGTCTTCCCGTAATAAATTTTGTTAGAACAACCATGCCAGGTTGTTTGTTGTATATACATATACATGTAGCATGTATCGTAATAATATAAATAAATATCAAAGAATCCAGGTGTTGTTCAATCATTATGAAAGATAAAAAGTATTTCTCATTTATATCCTTCTGTATCAAACAGGCACATAAATATAAATAGATACTGCAATAGAGAAAAAAAAATTATTTTGGGAAAAAAAAAATTATGACCTACCAACCTTACTTTTGAAAGCGAAAACAAACCATTTTTTAGGCCTTAATTACATAACATTCATGCACATTTTTTATGCTCAATATATTGATAAGTGTACATGCTTTAATGTATCTATGCTGTAGGAATGACAAGTTCGAGATTTCGGACCCCTCAAGTCAATACAACCCCTCTTCCAGCCACCCCAAGTAAGCGAGCCCGCCTCTCCAGCCAGACACCTGTCAATGGATCAGAGACCACGCCCACCCCCAATCCACAGTTCCACGCCCACTAGACAGAGCAGAGACTGGTGTCCATGACCGGTACATTGTAGGATGGCAGAAAAAAGTCCAGAAAACCTGAATCAGATTGTGTTGTTATACTAATCAGAAACACACTCTTCATGTCGGTCGTGACGATGGAAAGATACGTGTATGATGGGAATAGACTCAGAGTTGAGTGTATCAGTACATGTACCGGTACAGTGTGTGTGTACCTAATATAAAGGCTGCTGATATTAACAGAAAACATGATATGACAACCAGACATGTTGCAAAATCTATTGTGTGTATGATAAATATACACCATACTCTGTACAGTAAATGTATACATATAGTTAGCTAATGGGATGCACGGACATGTATATGTAGATTGAAAGTGCTAGCAATATGAAACTGTAACCAGAAATAGAGAAAGCATCTGCTGATTTCAAGTTTTTAATGAAATGAACAAAACAATATTGACCTATTGACATTTTTGATGAAATGAAACTTTTTAAATTTTCTTTTGAGAGGTCTCTACTTTCAATACATTTGTAACACTTTTTGTAGTGTTTCTAAGAAGTGCAAAAATACAAAAAATGCATTCTTTTATCTGTTATCCATGAAATTTCAAATTGTGTCTAATTAAGTTAATCACTTTATTATATCACATTACTTTAAGTTCCTGTGTCTTAAATTTCAAGGTTTGCTGTGTTTGTAAATTTCATGGTGGTTTTAATTTTATTGGGAATCAAAATGATCATGCTTTTATTGAATATATTTCTAATGAGTAATGGAAATTTACAATGTACAGTATACATGTATTTACAAATATCTTTCCCTAGATTTTCTTTTCACTAAAGTCATAATTGAGAAGTTTTTTTTAGCAGAAGAGTCTAGAAACCGTCTTAAACTGTTGGACTGGTCCGAGAAAAATATTTCTAATATTGATGCACAGTATTCATGGTTTTAAAGCTATTCACGCTATAATTTGCGTCAGTTTTGAATGATGGGGAAAATGCATGTGTTTGATTACTTACTAAAGTTACCTTTTTGCTGTTAATTATAATGCCCAATTCGATCGCGTAATAAAGATATCAAATTTAAAACAATAAAAAATATTTATTTTCCTGCCAGGAAGGTAATGCCTCCTCATGAATATCAATCTATCACATGATATCGAAAGCTAATTTTAGACTATCATACAAAACTTGGTGGGGGTCGACACCTTCATAATTGTTAAAGTTTCACAAAGGAAATGATATATTTTTTTCACTAATACATAAATTTGACCTATCTACGAGTACAAACAAAAGAAAGCAAAAACATAAGGGTGTGAGCATGTACATGTATATACATGTACATGTACTTCCCTTGAACAATGACGTAGGCTTATGTGCTTTCCCCTGAGGGCTTTTTTTAGTTTGTGTGAGTGTTATCCTATTCAATCATTCAAAATAATGGTACACTGAATGACAAACACATTACACTCATAATACATGTATATATTTCAAAGTAACAACTGTTTAGCATATAAAAAATCGAGACGGATATGTAATTAGGCAAACAATAAAGGTCACCTGATTTCCCGCGGACATGCGCAATGAGGTCGGTTTCGCTCTCCCTTCATCAATATTCATGAAAAGGCATTACTTTCATGTCAAGAAAATAAACAATTAGAATTTAATACCTTTGTAATGAGATAGAATTCACCATTGTAATTTACAGAATAAATAATTGTAAGTAATCAAACATGCATTTTCCCCATCATTTAAAATTGACGCAAGCGTGTATAGCTTTTATGTTCTGGTAAAATTGTTCAGTTACAAGGTGCAATTAGAAACACTGTGATGTAATCATTTTATAGAAATAGTTTAATGTAATCATTGTATAGAAACAGTGTAATGTAATCATTGTATAGAAACAGTGTAATGTAATCATTATATACAGTATTGTAATGTACGTGGTGAACTTCTTCTCATGTACACTTTCACATGTAATTGTTAATGCTGAACATTATGAAAGAAAAGATCAAAAGGTTTATGAGATTCATACAGAAGATTTTTCAACTGCAGTTCCAAAGGTTTACATGATTCAGTTTAGAGTAACTCGTGAGAGATGCATCATGAAAAAAAACATCACCAAAACTCTGTTCACAACTTCATTAGCTCCAGTCATTATCATAGAATGGTTAGAATTTCCCCACTTTCTGCATTCTTCAAATATTATGACTGCAAAGGTTTTTTTTAACATAATTACTGCTATGAATATACAGAACACTGATTGATATGCTGTACAAAAAGAGTATTACAACAGGGCATTCAATACAATTTGAAAAGTGAGATCACTCTTTGTGTAGTAAGTTCATTAATCAAGACTGTTGATTTGAAGAGACAAAAGTGTAAGATGATGATCGATACATAATTTCTTCAACCCCCACCCCTAACCCCCCCCCCCCCCCCCCCCCTCTTCCTTATTTTTGGGGGCGAGGTTCATAATTACACAGTGAAATAAAGAAAAGCTTAGATATTCATTTCTTACACATTAAAAACTGCATCATTTGTCTGTTGAAAAATAAAAATATGTACTTGAATATCTAAATGTTGTTACGTAAAGTTTACCCCTTTACTGTTTATTTGTTCATATTACTTTTGAAACTCCAAAATGAATTTATATTTTTGAATAAATGGCATGTTCTTTGTTCCCAGTTTTATTTGTACAAAGATCAATAAAGTTTGGTTCTATGAATTTTCTGATTATTTTCATTTCTAGATTTGAATTTGTGCAATCGATTGCTGAATAGAGGACATATGGTGTTGGTTACCAGAGTTATAATTTAGTTCACAACGTCAAATGAAGAAACATTCATAAATCATGACCAAACAAAATGTAGTTGTAAATATAGTTTTTGGAAGTCAGCAATATAATTGGTCAGGATTATAATAAATTTGATAATGACATATTGTAATTTGGTAAAAATGTCAGAAAATGACAGCAATCATTTGGATTAGTTGCAGTAATGTAGTCCTCTCCTTTTATACCCCATGCAACGAAGTTGCAGGTATATAGGACCAAATATGTAGATGAGCATATTACCAGGAAATTTCAATTCCAGGAATTTCAGCCTTTTTGAACTTAGAATTTTGGCCCTATGTTAAATATAGTAATGAACATTTTGTAAGCGCAACTCCTCTTGAACCTCTGCATGAAAATGAGAGAAACATTGTAGGCATTTAAGTAAATATATTTCGAATATTTCAAAAATTTAATTAAAAGTATATAACTTTGGCAAAATCAATTTGATTTTAAAATTCAGTTGAAAAATTTCTTAAGATTTTTGTACTTAAGTTGCAAGAGAGAAAGAGGAGATAGAGTCAGAAAGGGACAGAGAGAGACAGAAAAAGAGAAACATACAGAGAGAACAAAGAAGAAAGAAAGTAAAAGAGATGGGGGGGGGGGGAAAGAAAGATAGATTGAATATTTGAAATGTAAAGGAAAATAGATGCTGTCATTAGACAGTAATACCCGCACCAAGTGTTTGCCTCTAAATAACACTCTCTTGTACTAGTTTTAGTCATAAAGAAGGCCACATGCAATATGTTACAATTAAATTATCTTTGTCTGAAGTTACGAACACAACAGAGGTGTACAGGTTGCATCGGGTACTAGTTTTACCCAGCTCTTTGGTTAGATGGGTTTCACGTGGTGTACATGCATATGTTTTCTTGATATGCAGAATAGGATTAATTAACATGAATAAACGTTTCTTTTGTGGTGATCAGCTAAAGGAATTCGTATTGTGCTAATTTGATTATCATTAAGATGTTGACCAATATAGGTAAGTATAATACATGTAGAAGCGCAATATTATGAGACACCAGTATACAAAACAGTTAAATTTTACTTTCATTTTCTAAAATGTGATCTCCCTTTGCCAGCATACAGTATCATCATCTTTATTCAGATAAGTTTATCTACAGTTTCTGTCATTTTAATTGCAGAATTCTTTTATTTTTTCATTATATGAGTTATAGTAGGGAGGAAGGGGAAGGGGCCTTAACCGTTCCCCATCCCCAGGATGTGTGGATTAGATATACATTTTTAGTGAGAATGAAGGCGTGCTGCAGCTTTTTTTTTTCCATTATACCCCCTACCCCATCATCATACACCAGTAATAGAAAAAAAGTTAATGACTAATTTTCTTTTATTTTAAATTGCTTATTCTTTTTTGTCAAGAGATATGTGGTATGTTAAGATTTATGACTCATGAAAATTTGTGCATTTTAATCCTGATTGTTAACATACATGTATAATTATATATAAAAAAAAATACATGTGATATTATACTAGGGATTATGCAATCAATTGCAGAATTGCCAATCAGTTATTTATAACTCATTTTGACTGATTAATTTGTTAATCATTTTGAAAATAAAGACATTTTTTAAATACATGTGTAACATATTATCAAAATTTTTTGTAGATTGATTTTTAACTATTTAGGGCCCCACTCGGCAGATGCCCTATAGTGATCATTCTGTCCAATTCTGCTGATCATGTCAAGATACATTAAAGACAAATTGGCCCCGTCCCCTTGGGTCATCCCCCCCCCCCTCTTCTGAAATAGGAAATGATAATACATTTTTATAACTGTTGAGATCCCCACCCCTAGACCATATTTATTCTTCCTCCTTGTGTCATTGCACATCAATTGGTACATGTATATAGGTTATGCCCCCTTTGAGATGCCCAGTGACTTACCAGAATTGGAACTAATCAAGTAACCTATCTTATTCATATGTAGTGTAATTCCTAGCCCTAGCCCAATGTTGACCCTGCTTTGTTTTTTACAGCAAGCTCTAGGTTTTTGACTTTACCATTTCTACAATTACATATAACATTTTGTTTATCTTCAAGATGCTTTTTTACCATTTCTACAATTACATATAACATTTTGTTTATTTTAAGATGAAAAAGCAATTTCCAAAATCTCTTTATGTACATCTGACATCATACAGAAAAATACCAATCAAGAAATGATTTTGCTGCTGTAAAAATGTGAGAAGAGACTCTGAATCTCCTCCCCCCCCCCCCTTAACCCCACCTTAACCCCACCCCACCCTTCCAAAATCAGTTTCATCCAGGGAGTCAAATAGTAGCAGAAAACTGACGTTTATCACTCCTAAAAAAACCTACTTCCCAGAACTCCTCTCATGATATAATGAATAGCCACATCATATCGAGGGGTATGATAGGGGCTGTCATATAGTCATGCAATAAGGTTTTAAAATTTGAAATTTCATCCAGGGAGTCAAATAGAAGCTGAAAATTGACGTTTATCACTCCTGAAAAAACCTACTTCCCAGAACATCTTCTCATGATTTAATGAATAGCCACATCATTTATAGGGATATAACAGAGGCTGAGCTATAGATTTGCAATAAGGTTTTAGAAATATAAATTTGATTCTGAGGGTCAATGCTATCTGCAAAATGATTTTCCGTCCCATAAAAAACCTAATTCCTGGACCTCCTCTTATCTCTTGTGATTGAAATAATGTACCATAAGATGCATAAGGAGGAAGAATATATATGCTTTAAGGGTGGGGATCACAAGCATTTTTTTCAAGTTATTTGATCATTTTTGATTTTGGGAGGGTGGGGTGGGGTTAGGGTGACCCCCAGATGCCATGACCTACTAATACCACAAAAAGATTTACCTTGACATGGTCATGGTTCAAGAAACAAAAATATATATGGTTTAGGAGTGGGGATTTCGATGATTTTGAGGATATTTTAAAAATATTCAACTATTCTATTTTCTATTTAAGAAGAGGGGGTGGGGGTGGTTGTTTAAAAACAACTCCGGGGGGTGGGGGAATGACCCAAGGGGCAGGGGCCAATTTGTCTTAAATGTATCTTGACATGATCAGCAGAATTGGACAGAATTATCACTATAGGGCATCTGCAGAGTGGGGCCCTAAATAGTTACAAAATCAATCTACGAAAAATATTGATAATATGTTATACATGTATTTAGAAATGTCTTTATTTCCAAAATGATTAAAAAATTAATCATTCAAAATGAGTTATAAATAACCGATTGGCAATTCTGCAATTGATTGCATAATCCCTAGTATAATATCACATGTATTTTTTTTTTTTTCATATATAATTATACATGTATGTTAACAATCAGGATTAAAATGCACAAATTTTCATGAGTCATAAATCTTAACATACCACATATCTCTTGACAAAAAAGAATAAGCAATTTAAAATAAAAGAAAATTAGTCATTAACTCTTTTTCTATTACTGGTGTATGATGATGGGGTAGGGGGTATAATGGGAAAAAAGCTGCAGCACGCCTTCATTCGCACTAAAATTGTATAATTAATCCACACATCCTGGGGATGGGGAATGGTTAAGGCCCCTTCCCCTTCCTCCCTATTATAACTCATATAAACATGATATTTAATACTCAAATTTAATACAAAATAGGGTCAATATGGAGTCAACTCAACAGTGTAAGTCTGACAAATGAAAAAATAAAAAAAATTCTGCAATTAAAATGGACAGAAACTGTAGATAAGCTTATTTAAATACAGATGATGATACAGAATGCTGGCAAAGGGAGATCACATTTTAGAAAGTGAAAGTAAAACTTAACTGTTTTGTATACCGGTGTCTCATAATATTGCGCTACTACATGTATTATACTTACCTATATTGGTCAACATCATAATGATAATCCAATTAGCACAATACGAATTCCTTTAGCTGATCACCACAAAAGAAACGTTTATTCATGTTAATTAATCCTATTCTGCACATCAAGAAAACATATGCATGTACACCACGTGATACCCATCTAACCAAAGAGCTGGGTAAAACTAGTACCCGATGCAACCTGTACACCTCTGTTGTGTTCGTAACTTCAGACAAAGATCATTTAATTGAAACATATTGTATGTGGCCTTCTTTTTGACTAAAACTAGTACAAGAGAGTGTTATTTAGAGGCAAATACTTGGTGCGGGTATTACTGTCTAATGACAGCATCTAGTTTTAATTTTTTTTTAAAATATAAAATGTAAAATGTAGAGACAGACAGACAGAGAGAGAAAAAAGAGAGACAGACAGACAGAACAGAGGAGAAAGAAAGAGAGATTGGGGTAAAACAGAGAGAATGATAGATATTGCATATTTGAAATATAAAGGTCCAAAATCAAACAGTCAACTAATTGTCTCTTCTTTAATTAGGAATTTGTTTTAATTTTTATTAAAAATATATAATGTGGAGAGAGAGACAGACAGACAGATGGAGAGAAAGACAGACAGACAGAGATAGAGAGAAATAAAGACTCTTTATATCTAAGTAGTTGACTGTTTGATTATTTCGTTTGTATTTCAAATATTCAATCTATCTTTCTCTATGCTTTCCCCAAATATCTCTTACTTTCTTTCTCCTTTGTTCTCTCTGTCTGTATCTCTCTCTCTCTCTCTCTCTCTCTCTCTCTCTCTCTCTCTCTCTCTCTCTCTCTCTCTCTCTCTCTCTCTCTCTCTCTCTACATTTTACATTTTTAATACAAATTAAAACAAATTCCTAATTTAAGCATAGACAATTAGTTTGTTTTTTGTCGTTTGTATTTCAAATATTCACTCTATTTTTCTTTTTGGTTTTCCCCCATCTCTCTTGCTCTTTTTCTCCTTTGTTCTCTCAGTCTGTCTCTCTCTTTTTCTCTCTCTCTCTCTCTCTCTCTCTCTCTCTCTCTCTCTCTCTCTTTGCCTCTTTCTGACTCCCTCTCTCTATCTATCTCTCCTTTTCCCATCTATCTCTCCTCTTTCTCTCTTTCTTTCTCTCTCTCCACATTATACATTTTTAATAAAAATTTCAACAAATTCTTAATTGAATAGACACTTAGTTGACTGTTTGATTTTTGTCCTTTTATAAATTTTATCTATCTTTCTTTTTGTCACCCCCCCCCCCCATATGTATTTCTTTCTCCTTTGTTCTCTATCTCTCTCTCTTTCTCTCTCTCTACATTTTACATTTTTAATACAAATTAAAACAAATTCCTAATTTAAGCATAGACAATTAGTTTGATTTTTTGTCGTTTGTATTTCAAATATTCACTCTATTTTTCTTTTTGGTTTTCCCCCATCTCTCTTGCTCTTTTTCTCCTTTGTTCTCTCACTCTGTCTCTCTCTTTTTCTCGGTCTCTCTCTCTCTCTCTCTCTCTCTCTCTCTCTCTCTCTCTGCCTCTTTCTGACTCCCTCTCTCTATCTATCTCTTCTTTTCCCATCTATCTCTCTCCTCTTTCTCTCTTTCTTTCTCTCTCTCTCTCCACATTATACATTTTTAATAAAAATTTCAACAAATTCTTAATAGAATAGACAATTAGTTGACTGTTTGATTTTTGTCCTTTTATATATTTCAATCTTTCTTTTTGTCACCCCCCCCCCCCCATATGTATTACTTTCTTTCTCCTTTATTCTCTCTCTCTCTCTCTCTCTCTCTCTCTCTCTCTCTCTCTCTCTGCCTCTTTCTGACTCCCTCTCTCTATCTATCTCTTCTTTTCCCATCTATCTCTCTCCTCTTTCTCTCTTTCTTTCTCTCTCTCTCCACATTATACATTTTTAATAAAAATTTCAACAAATTCTTAATAGAATAGACAATTAGTTGACTGTTTGATTTTTGTCCTTTTATATATTTCAATCTTTCTTTTTGTCACCCCCCCCCCCCATATGTATTACTTTCTTTCTCCTTTATTCTCTCTCTCTCTCTCTCTCTCTCTCTCTCTCTCTCTCTCTCTCTCTCTCTCTCTCTCTCTCTCTCTTTATATTGTAAATAAAAATTAAAACAAATTCCTCAGTTAATATTTTTTACTGATTTTCTTCAGTTGTTTTGTCATAATTATATTCCTCTCTTTCCCTCTTTCTTCTTTTCTCTTTCCCGCTTTCTTTTTCTCTCTCTCCTTATCTTTTCTGTCAATGAAGATATCTTATCCCCCATCTTCTTTACATCTTTTTTAAACAAATTAATGACTGAGTAGATCGCCAATTTGGAAGGGTGAACATCAAACAATTTCAATTCTTTCCTTCAAATGATAATTCAAATTTGACACTTGCTAACGCGGGTAATGTATTTTTTCTGCAATGTCGCTACCTTCATGATCATATCCCGAATGAATCATGCACCAAAGAAAGTATTTTATTGTTCAAATAAAATAAAGCTGAGAAAGAATGAAATTTCTACACCAGAAGCCATTTCTCCATCAAAAAGATAATTATAACCCCCCCCCCGCCCCGTTCGGAAATTACTGGATCTGCCTATAGCTTAATTAGTTACTAATCATAAATAATAATATCAAAACAGTATTATCATTTCAATGATCTCTTATTAATCTCATGCTGAGGAAGAATTAATGAAAATTTTACAGCAGAAACCAAAAAGAATTTTAAAATTCGACAGAATTGTGACCGCGTAGATTTGTACGGTACTAAAGAATTCGTCTCGAACTGCATCCATTGTGAGCAGTGCGAAAGGGTTGAGGGAATGCTGGCGTAGAGGGTACAAGGTATAAGGTTGAGGCGCGCTGTCGGCCGTAAGGTAAAAACAAAGGGTAGGTGTGCCGTATTCACGAAGGTCACCCAATATGCAATTCCAGAGAAATAAAAGGCAATTGATGCAGGATTCCGAATTTATTGGACGAGACTCAACGATGGCAACAATTTCATGAAATAACAATTAAACAGACATGTTTCTAACGAGACGAATATGGCTGGTATTGGCCTCCGAACTCAGACTCTGGGTGAGTCGGACGACTGGCCGAGGCTGGCCGCCTTGTTCCGGACTGCCGATTGACAATTGTACATAACTATATATAAGAATATGAACAATGAGTATAAAGTCCAAAATAAAGTTATTAATGAACAATGAATTTTCCACAGTGATATAGAATCATCACTTTTTTCAAATAAGTGGGAAAAGGAAAAAATGATAGTGAGGAATCTGTGATTTGAACCGGGAACCACTGAATTTTTTATCCAGTTCTCAACCACAGGGCTATCTTCGCTCTTGGTCTTAGTGTGCAATTTCTATAATAAAGGTATATGTAAATCACAGTTCATGACCTTCATTGTCATCGGCTGATATTAACTCGCCTCACAGTCAATTTCGCCGACCACGTGACCAATAATTAAAGCGCGCTTTCTTCTGAGCATTGACCCGGTGAAGGTGACAATTGCTAAGTCGCAGAAGTTCCTGCCGAAGAAATTCCTCATTGTTTTAAAACTTTGTACAACAGGTATGCATAAATGTTATTACTAATTCTTTCTCTAATATTATTGATATATGTATTGTTTTTATTTGTTTTTAATAATCGAGAAGCCCTTCTTATATGCAGCTAATGTAATTGAATTGACAATGTTAAATTTGCCACCACCCCCTTAAAAAATCGGCCTTGTCTGACATTAGCATGGAAAGATGGAATAGTGTTCCCGTATTCAGGGGCGTCGGAGGGTATTACATATTGAGGCGGCGAATTCAATAAGGTCTGCCGGAGGGGGGGGGGGGGGGTGGGGGTGGTGGTGGTGGTGTTCAACTAGATTAAAGATAATCAACGGTATCTTATCTATACTACTATATAAAAATAATGGACCCGGCTTTTGTGTTTCAATACCGGTGAATCGAGAAAACATTGTCTTTTGTGTTAGCTATTAAAGACATTGTACCTACATGTAACTTAGTTAACTCCAATCGGAACCTTTTTTAAAGCGTAATATATCAAATATCGGCAAAAAGGCCCCAAAACATCAGAATTTGAGTTGGAATAAATTTCTACTTTGTAATCGCCAAGACACTTAAAATTCTCGGGCGTATCCGACAAGCGAAATAAAACGTGTTTTTCCGAGCTCTGCCCCGGAAAGGCCCGAGAAGTTGCGATTGGACCTGAGCTTCCGCTTCACATATGATTTCAGTAAAATGTGTACAAGTTTCACAAAACCAGTGGGTTACAGGTGCGCATGCCCGAGAAAATGCACTTACTTTTATTTTTACAAATTTTTTGGGATGCACACCAAAGTGGCAGTGTCATTAGTTACTGATGGTGGCCGCAATCTGGTAGAAGTTGAAGTCCCTATTCGAGTGATGTCATCATTGATAGTAATTGCCCCAAGTTATGTAATATCGTATAACATAGGTAAAGGACACACGCGACGTTTCTCAGTTTTAGGTAATTTTCCATGATAAATTATTTTTTCTTTATTTACATTTAAACCAGTTATTGTTAAAAAAAAACCCAGGGTGCATTACCAGGCAATTTTTGAAGTTATGATATTTTGAACTTTTCTTTTAAGATCAATTCTATGTAAGAATAAAAATTCGGTGGCCACGCAGAGTCACGGATTTTCTTCATACTTTAGAATTTGATAGACTTTGATGAGTAATAAAGCCTAACACCATTTTTTGTTGCTATGTGGTCCTTTTGCCATGGTAACAGAGGGTAAAGATGCAAAAATGATATTTTAATGCTCATTTGAGAACATATTGTGAGTAATGTGCACAATTTTGGGTTTCTAGTGTAGAATATATTATATATATATTATATTATATATTTATTATATATTAAAAATTTAAAAATTAAAATTGCGATTCGTTGCTATGGCAACAAGCTGAAAAATAATTCTAATATTTTGAGGCATTTTTGAATGGGTAATATTCGTATATAAAGTATAGATAAATTATTTCAATTGATGAGAAAATATCAAGTATGTCCTGAACTTGAAAGAAACTCGAAAAAAAATCTGGCATTTGCCGAAAATAATTGCTGTTGCTATGGACTTTTCAAAAAGTAAGAATTTCTGTGATATTTTATGCAACTTTAATTTCCATAGCAACAACACTTCTGTGTTAAATTACAAAGTTGTTCGTGGTATATAATAAAAATATAGGTATATGTTTACAAGTTCCAACAAAAGAAATTACTAAAAATTTCTAAAATCAGGAATTACAGCATATCAAAATCATCTTCAATTTTTCAGTTTGTTCTATTTCTTGGCCTTGTTACCATACCAACGGGTGTCAATTTTCATAAATAAAATGTATATTGTATGAATATTGGTTAGGATATAAAGAATAAACAATTTCCCATTTCAGCTAATAAAAAAAAACAAATGACCAATATCAAAAAGATCTTACTGTTTCCATGGTAACATTTTAAAAGTATTGGTTTTTCCATCAATTTTCTTCTATGAAATTGAAAATCAAACAAAGATTGTTTGATGTCTTTGATATTTACATTAGTAGGCAAAAACCTTCTGATATGGCTTTAAGGTAAGGTTTGCGGTTACAGGGAGATAACAGATTTTCATTGTGATGTAACACTAACTACCCTTTATTACATCTATGACGTCAAAATTTATATGATGTCATAATTGATTTCAGGGTTTTTTGTTATTTCGCGGGGTTATGTAGTTTCATTGAAAATATAACAGGACAAAACCATTTTATCAATTCCCACAAAAACGAAGTCCGCAACATATGGTTTTGAATAGTGTTTTAGAAACATCAGATTACACATATACTGAGACATGTTTTTCCTGAAATCGGTGAACTTGGAAAGGTTTCAAATAAAAAGTTTTCGATTACATAATAGTAGTCCAAAATTAAGACTTTTGTTGCATTTTAGTCTATTTTCAAATAGAATTTCAAAAAATGAATCATGATATAAATAGTGACATTATTTTCCAACATTTTAAGCATTAAAAACCCCCGTAATAGTCACATATAAAACGTACATATTTTCACAAAATTATTTACATTTCATCAACATGAAAATTTGAAATCACTTGAATTTCATGAGAAAAAAAGACTTTAGTATAGTGAACAAAATGGTATGTAACTTTGGTACAATTCCTAAAAAATGCAAGCCGCAAACCTTACCTTAAAGTAGGTAAGTTTTGCTATTTTTCCATACTTACCATGGCAACAGTTACCCCCAACAGCCAATTTTTAGTGTCTTTTTGCGTTTTACACCTAGGTGTGTTCATGTATGAAATATAAAGAAAATTGGTTACTATGCATGGCTATGCTCTGCATGGCTATGCTATGCATGCCTTTTATACATCATTGATTCTTACATAGAATTGATCTTAATAGCATGCAAAATGCAATTGAATGCCAATAAAGTCATAGTATATACATGTATTTTCAATTGTAACTTTATCCAAATTAATCGAAAAATAAATAACATGAAAATATAATTTTGGAATTATGTAGTGAAAATCTTTACATTGTGGAGATAGGAAAAAAATAAAGAATAATGAAAGATAGGTCGCGTCTGACCTTAAATTCACACCTTCATTAACAGAATTGTATAGACCTTGAGTTAATGATATTGCCTTAGTAGCATTATTGAACTAATGTGTAATTTTCTGCATGTAAGAAGGTTTTGTTCACTACTATATACACTTCAAAATATTGTATTTGTACATGTGCGGTAGTATTCACAGTTTGTAGAAAAATACTTGTCACAGGGCTATATCTTAATTATGGATATACGAGACGTTCTTGACAGGCATTGCCATCGTTTTTTAAAGGGGTGGAGGGGCAGCCTCATCGAAAAATCTTGACAAGCAAAATAAAGGAGGGAATTCTCAAATCAAATTCATGAAAATCCTAATCTGGGGGTGTGTAGTATTTCTTTAACTTCAATTTCACTGTTAATTTCCTTATTTATTACATGCTCCCAAAAAAAGTGGGGGGGGGGGGGGGGGGGGGGGGGGCAAGATGCACCCTGACACCCCCACCCCCCCCCCCCTTGATGCTACGTGCCTGCTTAAATTTTTGAATAATTTTCCATGAAAGATTAATCCTCATTTATTTGCATTTAAACTTGTTAAGGCCAAAAAATTTCAGCCTACATTAACAGGCTATTTTGAGTTAGAATATTTTGCTTTTGCCTATTATAATAGAATGTAAAATGCAATTGAATGCATATAAATAAAGTCATAGTATATGTTTTTCATCGAAACTACATAAACAAATAGAAAAATATCATATAACATGATATATAATTATGGAATTATGTAATGGAAATATTCACATTGTGGAAATACAAAAAAAATAAGAAAATTGGAAGATAGGTCTTGTCTGACTTAAAAATAAAGACTTTGATTTAAGGAGGTTGGCACCTGAACTACAAGTAATGTCAATCATCCGAAAACTTTTCATCTCTTTTATTTATAGACCCATGTCACATGCCATTTTGTTTTATAATATGGGGCCCAAAACAGAAATGATGATAAAATTTGACATGAAAATTGATTATGTGAAGAAATCAAACAAATACTTATTGTTTGAACTATTATTTAATGAAGATTTCAATACATTCAGTATGAGGTTTAGTACATGTAGTGAATATAAAAGTAATTAAGTCAAAGTTTAAAAAACTTTGCCTTACTGCTGGCCTCAAATGCCAGTGCATATTGATGTTAAGTTTGTTAAAAGTTTTAGATTAGTCAAATTATAACGCAAATAAAAATATCATTAGTAATGTTATCCTTCCAAAACTTTGCAGACAAATAGACAAAAATCTAAATAGTCAGAATTTGAATGTGAAGCTGTCAGGATGAAGTCTACGAAGAGCTAAGAAGAGCAGCAGCCATGGGTTGAAGTCAACATCGCCATCCTCAACGTTGGATTCCAGCTACCCCACCCCTGTGGACTGGGGTGGGTATCAAAGAATAAGTCCTCAGCACCGCTCCTTGCTTGTTCGTAAGAGGCGACTAAATGGAGAACGCGGCGTTTTGAATTTTGTCTCTTAATCGTGTCTTAAATTGTATTCGTGTTTCTAATCTATTCTCAATTTGTACTTAACGGTGAAATTCGGATGCCACACCGGTGGCAGCGGTTAGAGCATCTGAATATGAAGCCGACAGGATGAAGTCTAAGAAGAGCTAAGAAGAGCAGCAGCCATGGGTTGAAGTCGACGCGGATCAACATCGCCATCCTCAACGTTGGATTCCAGCTATTTTTGGTCAGTATGTTTTTCTTTATATAATTTCCTTTCCCCCTCCCCTCCCCCGCCCCCCCCCCCCCTCCCCGCCCCGCCCCGCCCCCCACCCCACCCTCCTCTCATCTTGGTTAGGGAATTCTATTCATTTGCCTCCGCGGCTATGTTAAGGCTGCCCGCATTGATGTGTAGAAAGTCACTTGTCTGAACTTCATACGATATGAAGTCATTATTAACTTTGACGTCACGATCTGCATTCCTTTCGATAGTTCTCGGGGAATGTATCCTAACGAAATAAGTGAATTTTACTGAACATTATAAAACCGCTTGATTCCTTTACATAGACGCTCTTTTAAATACTAGTAATACTAAATTCAATATTATCATTACTTAATATAAAAAAAATCAGCAGTTTTAAAGCTTCGTATTGGGTAAACGACTATTTATAAAGTAATGGTTTGGGGACTAGTGAAACTGGGAGAAAAAATAAGTACCTATGTGAATCATGCTGGGGGAAACCTACCAATTTACCCAATTTTGTGTAAATCGAGCTTAAAAAGTAAAAATGTGCCTAATTTCGATGATGGGGCGAAATGTTTTGGCAATATTTCAAATAAACAAAATATTTATATGAAATATATTATCGCTGTTAATTAATGTAACAAAGATTTAAAGAAAATCGCCCTGTTAAAGTATTTTTTTTGATAATTAAAACAGTATCGTTTTCCGTTATATAAATTTAGCTTTGGGCTGCCTTAACATAGCTGCGTCTGGTAAGTGAAATAGAATTTAGGTTAGGGCTAGTAGTAATCACCCCCGGTGGACTTTGTTTAAATTTCATGTTCTAACCTATTCTCAATTTCTACTCTCCGGTAAATATTCATTGCTGCGCCGCCGCAGTGGTTGCGCAGCATTTGAATATGAAGCCGTCAGGATGAAGTCTAAGAAGAGCCAAGCAGAGCAGCAGCCATGGGTTGAAGTCGACGCAGATCAACATCGCCATCCTCAACGTTGGATTCCAGCTACCCCACCCCTGTGGACTGGGGTGGGTATCAAAGAATAAGTCCTCAGCACCGCTCCTTGCTTGTTCGTAAGAGGCGACTAAATGGAGAACGCGACGTTTTGAATTTTGTCTCTTAATCGTGTCTTAAATTGTATTCGTGTTTCTAATCTATTCTCAATTTGTACTTAACGGTGAAATTCGGATGCCACACCGGTGGCAGCGGTTAGAGCATCTGAATATGAAGCCGACAGGATGAAGTCTAAGAAGAGCTAAGAAGAGCAGCAGCCATGGGTTGAAGTCGACGCGGATCAACATCGCCATCCTCAACGTTGGATTCCAGCTATTTTTGGTCAGTATGTTTTTCTTTATATAATTTCCTTTCCCCCTCCCCTCCCCCGCCCCCCCCCTCCCCGCCCCGCCCCGCCCCGCCCCCACCCCACCCTCCTCTCATCTTGGTTAGGGAATTCTATTCATTTGCCTCCGCGGCTATGTTAAGGCTGCCCGCATTGATGTGTAGAAAGTCACTTGTCTGAACTTCATACGATATGAAGTCATTATTAACTTTGACGTCACGATCTGCATTCCTTTCGATAGTTCTCGGGGAATGTATCCTAACGAAATAAGTGAATTTTACTGAACATTATAAAACCGCTTGATTCCTTTACATAGACGCTCTTTTAAATACTAGTAATACTAAATTCAATATTATCATTACTTAATATAAAAAAAATCAGCAGTTTTAAAGCTTCGTATTGGGTAAACGACTATTTATAAAGTAATGGTTTGGGGACTAGTGAAACTGGGAGAAAAAATAAGTACCTATGTGAATCATGCTGGGGGAAACCTACCAATTTACTCAATTTTGTGTAAATCGAGCTTAAAAAGTAAAAATGTGCCTAATTTCGATGATGGGGCGAAATGTTTTGGCAATATTTCAAATAAACAAAATATTTATATGAAATATATTATCGCTGTTAATTAATGTAACAAAGATTTAAAGAAAATCGCCCTGTTAAAGTATTTTTTTTGATAATTAAAACAGTATCGTTTTCCGTTATATAAATTTAGCTTTGGGCTGCCTTAACATAGCTGCGTCTGGTAAGTGAAATAGAATTTAGGTTAGGGCTAGTAGTAATCACCCCCGGTGGACTTTGTTTAAATTTCATGTTCTAACCTATTCTCAATTTCTACTCTCCGGTAAATATTCATTGCTGCGCCGCCGCAGTGGTTGCGCAGCATTTGAATATGAAGCCGTCAGGATGAAGTCTAAGAAGAGCCAAGCAGAGCAGCAGCCATGGGTTGAAGTCGACGCAGATCAACATCGCCATCCTCAACGTTGGATTCCAGCTACCCCACCCCTGTGGACTGGGGTGGGTATCAAAGAATAAGTCCTCAGCACCGCTCCTTGCTTGTTCGTAAGAGGCGACTAAATGGAGAACGCGGCGTTTTGAATTTTGTCTCTTAATCGTGTCTTAAATTGTATTCGTGTTTCTAATCTATTCTCAATTTGTACTTAACGGTGAAATTCGGATGCCACACCGGTGGCAGCGGTTAGAGCATCTGAATATGAAGCCGACAGGATGAAGTCTAAGAAGAGCTAAGAAGAGCAGCAGCCATGGGTTGAAGTCGACGCGGATCAACATCGCCATCCTCAACGTTGGATTCCAGCTATTTTTGGTCAGTATGTTTTTCTTTATATAATTTCCTTTCCCCCTCCCCTCCCCGCCCCACCCTCCCCGCCCCGCCCCGCCCCGCCCCCACCCCACCCTTCTCTCATCTTGGTTAGGGAATTCTATTCATTTGCCTCCGCGGCTATGTTAAGGCTGCCCGCATTGATGTGTAGAAAGTCACTTGTCTGAACTTCATACGATATGAAGTCATTATTAACTTTGACGTCACGATCTGCATTCCTTTCGATAGTTCTCGGGGAATGTATCCTAACGAAATAAGTGAATTTTACTGAACATTATAAAACCGCTTGATTCCTTTACATAGACGCTCTTTTAAATACTAGTAATACTAAATTCAATATTATCATTACTTAATATAAAAAAAATCAGCAGTTTTAAAGCTTCGTATTGGGTAAACGACTATTTATAAAGTAATGGTTTGGGGACTAGTGAAACTGGGAGAAAAAATAAGTACCTATGTGAATCATGCTGGGGGAAACCTACCAATTTACTCAATTTTGTGTAAATCGAGCTTAAAAAGTAAAAATGTGCCTAATTTCGATGATGGGGCGAAATGTTTTGGCAATATTTCAAATAAACAAAATATTTATATGAAATATATTATCGCTGTTAATTAATGTAACAAAGATTTAAAGAAAATCGCCCTGTTAAAGTATTTTTTTTGATAATTAAAACAGTATCGTTTTCCGTTATATAAATTTAGCTTTGGGCTGCCTTAACATAGCTGCGTCTGGTAAGTGAAATAGAATTTAGGTTAGGGCTAGTAGTAATCACCCCCGGTGGACTTTGTTTAAATTTCATGTTCTAACCTATTCTCAATTTCTACTCTCCGGTAAATATTCATTGCTGCGCCGCCGCAGTGGTTGCGCAGCATTTGAATATGAAGCCGTCAGGATGAAGTCTAAGAAGAGCCAAGCAGAGCAGCAGCCATGGGTTGAAGTCGACGCAGATCAACATCGCCATCCTCAACGTTGGATTCCAGCTACCCCACCCCTGTGGACTGGGGTGGGTATCAAAGAATAAGTCCTCAGCACCGCTCCTTGCTTGTTCGTAAGAGGCGACTAAATGGAGAACGCGGCGTTTTGAATTTTGTCTCTTAATCGTGTCTTAAATTGTATTCGTGTTTCTAATCTATTCTCAATTTGTACTTAACGGTGAAATTCGGATGCCACACCGGTGGCAGCGGTTAGAGCATCTGAATATGAAGCCGACAGGATGAAGTCTAAGAAGAGCTAAGAAGAGCAGCAGCCATGGGTTGAAGTCGACGCGGATCAACATCGCCATCCTCAACGTTGGATTCCAGCTATTTTTGGTCAGTATGTTTTTCTTTATATAATTTCCTTTCCCCCTCCCCTCCCCGCCCCACCCTCCCCGCCCCGCCCCGCCCCGCCCCCACCCCACCCTCCTCTCATCTTGGTTAGGGAATTCTATTCATTTGCCTCCGCGGCTATGTTAAGGCTGCCCGCATTGATGTGTAGAAAGTCACTTGTCTGAACTTCATACGATATGAAGTCATTATTAACTTTGACGTCACGATCTGCATTCCTTTCGATAGTTCTCGGGGAATGTATCCTAACGAAATAAGTGAATTTTACTGAACATTATAAAACCGCTTGATTCCTTTACATAGACGCTCTTTTAAATACTAGTAATACTAAATTCAATATTATCATTACTTAATATAAAAAAAATCAGCAGTTTTAAAGCTTCGTATTGGGTAAACGACTATTTATAAAGTAATGGTTTGGGGACTAGTGAAACTGGGAGAAAAAATAAGTACCTATGTGAATCATGCTGGGGGAAACCTACCAATTTACTCAATTTTGTGTAAATCGAGCTTAAAAAGTAAAAATGTGCCTAATTTCGATGATGGGGCGAAATGTTTTGGCAATATTTCAAATAAACAAAATATTTATATGAAATATATTATCGCTGTTAATTAATGTAACAAAGATTTAAAGAAAATCGCCCTGTTAAAGTATTTTTTTTGATAATTAAAACAGTATCGTTTTCCGTTATATAAATTTAGCTTCAGGCGGCCTTAACATAGCTGCGTCTGGTAAGTGAAATAGAATTTAGGTTAGGGCTAGTAGTAATCACCCCCGGTGGACTTTGTTTAAATTTCATGTTCTAACCTATTCTCAATTTCTACTCTCCGGTAAATATTCATTGCTGCGCCGCCGCAGTGGTTGCGCAGCATTTGAATATGAAGCCGTCAGGATGAAGTCTAAGAAGAGCCAAGCAGAGCAGCAGCCATGGGTTAAAGTCGACGCAGATCAACATCGCCATCCTCAACGTTGGATTCCAGCTACCCCACCCCTGTGGACTGGGGTGGGTATCAAAGAATAAGTCCTCAGCACCGCTCCTTGCTTGTTCGTAAGAGGCGACTAAATGGAGAACGCGGCGTTTTGAATTTTGTCTCTTAATCGTGTCTTAAATTGTATTCGTGTTTCTAATCTATTCTCAATTTGTACTTAACGGTGAAATTCGGATGCCATACCGGTGGCAGCGGTTAGAGCATCTGAATATGAAGCCGACAGGATGAAGTCTAAGAAGAGCTAAGAAGAGCAGCAGCCATGGGTTGAAGTCGACGCGGATCAACATCGCCATCCTCAACGTTGGATTCCAGCTATTTTTGGTCAGTATGTTTTTCTTTATATAATTTCCTTTCCCCCTCCCCTCCCCGCCCCCCCCCCCCTCCCCGCCCCGCCCCGCCCCCACCCCACCCCACCCCACCCTCCTCTCATCTTGGTTAGGGAATTCTATTCATTTGCCTCCGCGGCTATGTTAAGGCTGCCCGCATTGTTGTGTAGAAAGTCACTTGTCTGAACTTTATACGATATGAAGTCATTATTAACTTTGACGTCACGATCTGCATTCCTTTCGATAGTTCTCGGGGAATGTATCCTAACGAAATAAGTGAATTTTACTGAACATTATAAAACCGCTTGATTCCTTTACATAGACGCTCTTTTAAATACTAGTAATACTAAATTCAATATTATCATTACTTAATATAAAAAAAATCAGCAGTTTTAAAGCTTCGTATTGGGTAAACGACTATTTATAAAGTAATGGTTTGGGGACTAGTGAAACTGGGAGAAAAAATAAGTACCTATGTGAATCATGCTGGGGGAAACCTACCAATTTACTCAATTTTGTGTAAATCGAGCTTAAAAAGTAAAAATGTGCCTAATTTCGATGATGGGGCGAAATGTTTTGGCAATATTTCAAATAAACAAAATATTTATATGAAATATATTATCGCTGTTAATTAATGTAACAAAGATTTAAAGAAAATCGCCCTGTTAAAGTATTTTTTTTGATAATTAAAACAGTATCGTTTTCCGTTATATAAATTTAGCTTTGGGCTGCCTTAACATAGCTGCGTCTGGTAAGTGAAATAGAATTTAGGTTAGAGCTAGTAGTAATCACCCCCAGTGGACTTTGTTTAAATTTCATGTTCTAACCTATTCTCAATTTCTACTCTCCGGTAAATATTCATTGCTGCGCCGCCGCAGTGGTTGCGCAGCATTTGAATATGAAGCCGTCAGGATGAAGTCTAAGAAGAGCCAAGCAGAGCAGCAGCCATGGGTTAAAGTCGACGCAGATCAACATCGCCATCCTCAACGTTGGATTCCAGCTACCCCACCCCTGTGGACTGGGGTGGGTATCAAAGAATAAGTCCTCAGCACCGCTCCTTGCTTGTTCGTAAGAGGCGACTAAATGGAGAACGCGACGTTTTGAATTTTGTCTCTTAATCGTGTCTTAAATTGTATTCGTGTTTCTAATCTATTCTCAATTTGTACTTAACGGTGAAATTCGGATGCCACACCGGTGGCAGCGGTTAGAGCATCTGAATATGAAGCCGACAGGATGAAGTCTAAGAAGAGCTAAGAAGAGCAGCAGCCATGGGTTGAAGTCGACGCGGATCAACATCGCCATCCTCAACGTTGGATTCCAGCTATTTTTGGTCAGTATGTTTTTCTTTATATAATTTCCTTTCCCCCTCCCCTCCCCGCCCCCCCCTCCCCGCCCCGCCCCGCCCCCACCCCACCCCACCCTCCTCTCATCTTGGTTAGGGAATTCTATTCATTTGCCTCCGCGGCTATGTTAAGGCTGCCCGCATTGATGTGTAGAAAGTCACTTTTCTGAACTTCATACGATATGAAGTCATTATTAACTTTGACGTCACGATCTGCATTCCTTTCGATAGTTCTCGGGGAATGTATCCTAACGAAATAAGTGAATTTTACTGAACATTATAAAACCGCTTGATTCCTTTACATAGACGCTCTTTTAAATACTAGTAATACTAAATTCAATATTATCATTACTTAATATAAAAAAAATCAGCAGTTTTAAAGCTTCGTATTGGGTAAACGACTATTTATAAAGTAATGGTTTGGGGACTAGTGAAACTGGGAGAAAAAATAAGTACCTATGTGAATCATGCTGGGGGAAACCTACCAATTTACCCAATTTTGTGTAAATCGAGCTTAAAAAGTAAAAATGTGCCTAATTTCGATGATGGGGCGAAATGTTTTGGCAATATTTCAAATAAACAAAATATTTATATGAAATATATTATCGCTGTTAATTAATGTAACAAAGATTTAAAGAAAATCGCCCTGTTAAAGTATTTTTTTTGATAATTAAAACAGTATCGTTTTCCGTTATGTAAATTTAGCTTCGGGCGGCCTTAACATAGCTGCGTCTGGTAAGTGAAATAGAATTTAGGTTAGGGCTAGTAGTAATCACCCCCGGTGGACTTTGTTTAAATTTCATGTTCTAACCTATTCTCAATTTCTACTCTCCGGTAAATATTCATTGCTGCGCCGCCGCAGTGGTTGCGCAGCATTTGAATATGAAGCCGTCAGGATGAAGTCTAAGAAGAGCCAAGCAGAGCAGCAGCCATGGGTTGAAGTCGACGCAGATCAACATCGCCATCCTCAACGTTGGATTCCAGCTACCCCACCCCTGTGGACTGGGGTGGGTATCAAAGAATAAGTCCTCAGCACCGCTCCTTGCTTGTTCGTAAGAGGCGACTAAATGGAGAATGCGGCGTTTTGAATTTTGTCTCTTAATCGTGTCTTAAATTGTATTCGTGTTTCTAATCTATTCTCAATTTGTACTTAACGGTGAAATTCGGATGCCACACCGGTGGCAGCGGTTAGAGCATCTGAATATGAAGCCGACAGGATGAAGTCTAAGAAGAGCTAAGAAGAGCAGCAGCCATGGGTTGAAGTCGACGCGGATCAACATCGCCATCCTCAACGTTGGATTCCAGCTATTTTTGGTCAGTATGTTTTTCTTTATATAATTTCCTTTCCCCCTCCCCTCCCCGCCCCCCCCCCGCCCCGCCCCGCCCCGCCCCCACCCCACCCTCCTCTCATCTTGGTTAGGGAATTCTATTCATTTGCCTCCGCGGCTATGTTAAGGCTGCCCGCATTGATGTGTAGAAAGTCACTTTTCTGAACTTCATACGATATGAAGTCATTATTAACTTTGACGTCACGATCTGCATTCCTTTCGATAGTTCTCGGGGAATGTATCCTAACGAAATAAGTGAATTTTACTGAACATTATAAAACCGCTTGATTCCTTTACATAGACGCTCTTTTAAATACTAGTAATACTAAATTCAATATTATCATTACTTAATATAAAAAAAATCAGCAGTTTTAAAGCTTCGTATTGGGTAAACGACTATTTATAAAGTAATGGTTTGGGGACTAGTGAAACTGGGAGAAAAAATAAGTACCTATGTGAATCATGCTGGGGGAAACCTACCAATTTACCCAATTTTGTGTAAATCGAGCTTAAAAAGTAAAAATGTGCCTAATTTCGATGATGGGGCGAAATGTTTTGGCAATATTTCAAATAAACAAAATATTTATATGAAATATATTATCGCTGTTAATTAATGTAACAAAGATTTAAAGAAAATCGCCCTGTTAAAGTATTTTTTTTGATAATTAAAACAGTATCGTTTTCCGTTATGTAAATTTAGCTTCGGGCTGCCTTAACATAGCTGCGTCTGGTAAGTGAAATAGAATTTAGGTTAGGGCTAGTAGTAATCACCCCCGGTGGACTTTGTTTAAATTTCATGTTCTAACCTATTCTCAATTTCTACTCTCCGGTAAATATTCATTGCTGCGCCGCCGCAGTGGTTGCTCAGCATTTGAATATGAAGCCGTCAGGATGAAGTCTAAGAAGAGCCAAGCAGAGCAGCAGCCATGGGTTGAAGTCGACGCAGATCAACATCGCCATCCTCAACGTTGGATTCCAGCTACCCCACCCCTGTGGACTGGGGTGGGTATCAAAGAATAAGTCCTCAGCACCGCTCCTTGCTTGTTCGTAAGAGGCGACTAAATGGAGAATGCGGCGTTTTGAATTTTGTCTCTTAATCGTGTCTTAAATTGTATTCGTGTTTCTAATCTATTCTCAATTTGTACTTAACGGTGAAATTCGGATGCCACACCGGTGGCAGCGGTTAGAGCATCTGAATATGAAGCCGACAGGATGAAGTCTAAGAAGAGCTAAGAAGAGCAGCAGCCATGGGTTGAAGTCGACGCGGATCAACATCGCCATCCTCAACGTTGGATTCCAGCTATTTTTGGTCAGTATGTTTTTCTTTATATAATTTCCTTTCCCCCTCCCCTCCCCGCCCCCCCCCCCTCCCCGCCCCGCCCCGCCCCCACCCCACCCTCCTCTCATCTTGGTTAGGGAATTCTATTCATTTGCCTCCGCGGCTATGTTAAGGCTGCCCGCATTGTTGTGTAGAAAGTCACTTTTCTGAACTTCATACGATATGAAGTCATTATTAACTTTGACGTCACGATCTGCATTCCTTTCGATAGTTCTCGGGGAATGTATCCTAACGAAATAAGTGAATTTTACTGAACATTATAAAACCGCTTGATTCCTTTACATAGACGCTCTTTTAAATACTAGTAATACTAAATTCAATATTATCATTACTTAATATAAAAAAAATCAGCAGTTTTAAAGCTTCGTATTGGGTAAACGACTATTTATAAAGTAATGGTTTGGGGACTAGTGAAACTGGGAGAAAAAATAAGTACCTATGTGAATCATGCTGGGGGAAACCTACCAATTTACCCAATTTTGTGTAAATCGAGCTTAAAAAGTAAAAATGTGCCTAATTTCGATGATGGGGCGAAATGTTTTGGCAATATTTCAAATAAACAAAATATTTATATGAAATATATTATCGCTGTTAATTAATGTAACAAAGATTTAAAGAAAATCGCCCTGTTAAAGTATTTTTTTTGATAATTAAAACAGTATCGTTTTCCGTTATGTAAATTTAGCTTCGGGCTGCCTTAACATAGCTGCGTCTGGTAAGTGAAATAGAATTTAGGTTAGGGCTAGTAGTAATCACCCCCGGTGGACTTTGTTTAAATTTCATGTTCTAACCTATTCTCAATTTCTACTCTCCGGTAAATATTCATTGCTGCGCCGCCGCAGTGGTTGCTCAGCATTTGAATATGAAGCCGTCAGGATGAAGTCTAAGAAGAGCCAAGCAGAGCAGCAGCCATGGGTTGAAGTCGACGCAGATCAACATCGCCATCCTCAACGTTGGATTCCAGCTACCCCACCCCTGTGGACTGGGGTGGGTATCAAAGAATAAGTCCTCAGCACCGCTCCTTGCTTGTTCGTAAGAGGCGACTAAATGGAGAATGCGGCGTTTTGAATTTTGTCTCTTAATCGTGTCTTAAATTGTATTCGTGTTTCTAATCTATTCTCAATTTGTACTTAACGGTGAAATTCGGATGCCACACCGGTGGCAGCGGTTAGAGCATCTGAATATGAAGCCGACAGGATGAAGTCTAAGAAGAGCTAAGAAGAGCAGCAGCCATGGGTTGAAGTCGACGCGGATCAACATCGCCATCCTCAACGTTGGATTCCAGCTATTTTTGGTCAGTATGTTTTTCTTTATATAATTTCCTTTCCCCCTCCCCTCCCCGCCCCCCCCCCTCCCCGCCCCGCCCCGCCCCCACCCCACCCTCCTCTCATCTTGGTTAGGGAATTCTATTCATTTGCCTCCGCGGCTATGTTAAGGCTGCCCGCATTGTTGTGTAGAAAGTCACTTTTCTGAACTTCATACGATATGAAGTCATTATTAACTTTGACGTCACGATCTGCATTCCTTTCGATAGTTCTCGGGGAATGTATCCTAACGAAATAAGTGAATTTTACTGAACATTATAAAACCGCTTGATTCCTTTACATAGACGCTCTTTTAAATACTAGTAATACTAAATTCAATATTATCATTACTTAATATAAAAAAAATCAGCAGTTTTAAAGCTTCGTATTGGGTAAACGACTATTTATAAAGTAATGGTTTGGGGACTAGTGAAACTGGGAGAAAAAATAAGTACCTATGTGAATCATGCTGGGGGAAACCTACCAATTTACCCAATTTTGTGTAAATCGAGCTTAAAAAGTAAAAATGTGCCTAATTTCGATGATGGGGCGAAATGTTTTGGCAATATTTCAAATAAACAAAATATTTATATGAAATATATTATCGCTGTTAATTAATGTAACAAAGATTTAAAGAAAATCGCCCTGTTAAAGTATTTTTTTTGATAATTAAAACAGTATCGTTTTCCGTTATGTAAATTTAGCTTCGGGCTGCCTTAACATAGCTGCGTCTGGTAAGTGAAATAGAATTTAGGTTAGGGCTAGTAGTAATCACCCCCGGTGGACTTTGTTTAAATTTCATGTTCTAACCTATTCTCAATTTCTACTCTCCGGTAAATATTCATTGCTGTGCCGCCGCAGTGGTTGCGCAGCATTTGAATATGAAGCCGTCAGGATGAAGTCTAAGAAGAGCCAAGCAGAGCAGCAGCCATGGGTTGAAGTCGACGCAGATCAACATCGCCATCCTCAACGTTGGATTCCAGCTACCCCACCCCTGTGGACTGGGGTGGGTATCAAAGAATAAGTCCTCAGCACCGCTCCTTGCTTGTTCGTAAGAGGCGACTAAATGGAGAATGCGGCGTTTTGAATTTTGTCTCTTAATCGTGTCTTAAATTGTATTCGTGTTTCTAATCTATTCTCAATTTGTACTTAACGGTGAAATTCGGATGCCACACCAGTGGCAGCGGTTAGAGCATCTGAATATGAAGCCGACAGGATGAAGTCTAAGAAGAGCTAAGAAGAGCAGCAGCCATGGGTTGAAGTCGACGCGGATCAACATCGCCATCCTCAACGTTGGATTCCAGCTATTTTTGGTCAGTATGTTTTTCTTTATATAATTTCCTTTCCCCCTCCCCTCCCCGCCCCCCCCGCCCCGCCCCGCCCCGCCCCCACCCCACCCTCCTCTCATCTTGGTTAGGGAATTCTATTCATTTGCCTCCGCGGCTATGTTAAGGCTGCCCGCATTGATGTGTAGAAAGTCACTTTTCTGAACTTCATACGATATGAAGTCATTATTAACTTTGACGTCACGATCTGCATTCCTTTCGATTGTTCTCGGGGAATGTTTCCTAACGAAATAAGTGAATTTTACTGAACATTATAAAACCGCTTGATTCCTTTACATAGACGCTCTTTTAAATACTAGTAATACTAAATTCAATATTATCATTACTTAATATAAAAAAAATCAGCAGTTTTAAAGCTTCGTATTGGGTAAACGACTATTTATAAAGTAATGGTTTGGGGACTAGTGAAACTGGGAGAAAAAATAAGTACCTATGTGAATCATGCTGGGGGAAACCTACCAATTTACCCAATTTTGTGTAAATCGAGCTTAAAAAGTAAAAATGTGCCTAATTTCGATGATGGGGCGAAATGTTTTGGCAATATTTCAAATAAACAAAATATTTATATGAAATATATTATCGCTGTTAATTAATGTAACAAAGATTTAAAGAAAATCGCCCTGTTAAAGTATTTTTTTTGATAATTTAAACAGTATCGTTTTCCGTTATATAAATTTAGCTTCGGGCGGCCTTAACATAGCTGCGTCTGGTAAGTGAAATAGAATTTAGGTTAGGGCTAGTAGTAATCACCCCCGGTGGACTTTGTTTAAATTTCATGTTCTAACCTATTCTCAATTTCTACTCTCCGGTAAATATTCATTGCTGCGCCGCCGCAGTGGTTGCGCAGCATTTGAATATGAAGCCGTCAGGATGAAGTCTAAGAAGAGCCAAGCAGAGCAGCAGCCATGGGTTGAAGTCGACGCAGATCAACATCGCCATCCTCAACGTTGGATTCCAGCTACTCCACCCCTGTGGACTGGGGTGGGTATCAAAGAATAAGTCCTCAGCACCGCTCCTTGCTTGTTCGTAAGAGGCGACTAAATGGAGAACGCGGCGTTTTGAATTTTGTCTCTTAATCGTGTCTTAAATTGTATTCGTGTTTCTAATCTATTCTCAATTTGTACTTAACGGTGAAATTCGGATGCCACACCGGTGGCAGCGGTTAGAGCATCTGAATATGAAGCCGACAGGATGAAGTCTAAGAAGAGCTAAGAAGAGCAGCAGCCATGGGTTGAAGTCGACGCGGATCAACATCGCCATCCTCAACGTTGGATTCCAGCTATTTTTGGTCAGTATGTTTTTCTTTATATAATTTCCTTTCCCCCTCCCCTCCCCGCCCCCCCCCCTCCCCGCCCCGCCCCGCCCCCACCCCACCCTCCTCTCATCTTGGTTAGGGAATTCTATTCATTTGCCTCCGCGGCTATGTTAAGGCTGCCCGCATTGATGTGTAGAAAGTCACTTTTCTGAACTTCATACGATATGAAGTCATTATTAACTTTGACGTCACGATCTGCATTCCTTTCGATAGTTCTCGGGGAATGTATCCTAACGAAATAAGTGAATTTTACTGAACATTATAAAACCGCTTGATTCCTTTACATAGACGCTCTTTTAAATACTAGTAATACTAAATTCAATATTATCATTACTTAATATAAAAAAAATCAGCAGTTTTAAAGCTTCGTATTGGGTAAACGACTATTTATAAAGTAATGGTTTGGGGACTAGTGAAACTGGGAGAAAAAATAAGTACCTATGTGAATCATGCTGGGGGAAACCTACCAATTTACCCAATTTTGTGTAAATCGAGCTTAAAAAGTAAAAATGTGCCTAATTTCGATGATGGGGCGAAATGTTTTGGCAATATTTCAAATAAACAAAATATTTATATGAAATATATTATCGCTGTTAATTAATGTAACAAAGATTTAAAGAAAATCGCCCTGTTAAAGTATTTTTTTTGATAATTAAAACAGTATCGTTTTCCGTTATGTAAATTTAGCTTCGGGCGGCCTTAACATAGCTGCGTCTGGTAAGTGAAATAGAATTTAGGTTAGGGCTAGTAGTAATCACCCCCGGTGGACTTTGTTTAAATTTCATGTTCTAACCTATTCTCAATTTCTACTCTCCGGTAAATATTCATTGCTGCGCCGCTGCAGTGGTTGCGCAGCATTTGAATATGAAGCCGTCAGGATGAAGTCTAAGAAGAGCCAAGCAGAGCAGCAGCCATGGGTTGAAGTCGACGCAGATCAACATCGCCATCCTCAACGTTGGATTCCAGCTACCCCACCCCTGTGGACTGGGGTGGGTATCAAAGAATAAGTCCTCAGCACCGCTCCTTGCTTGTTCGTAAGAGGCGACTAAATGGAGAACGCGGCGTTTTGAATTTTGTCTCTTAATCGTGTCTTAAATTGTATTCGTGTTTCTAATCTATTCTCAATTTGTACTTAACGGTGAAATTCGGATGCCACACCGGTGGCAGCGGTTAGAGCATCTGAATATGAAGCCGACAGGATGAAGTCTAAGAAGAGCTAAGAAGAGCAGCAGCCATGGGTTGAAGTCGACGCGGATCAACATCGCCATCCTCAACGTTGGATTCCAGCTATTTTTGGTCAGTATGTTTTTCTTTATATAATTTCCTTTCCCCCTCCCCTCCCCGCCCCCCCCCCCTCCCCGCCCCGCCCCGCCCCCACCCCACCCTCCTCTCATCTTGGTTAGGGAATTCTATTCATTTGCCTCCGCGGCTATGTTAAGGCTGCCCGCATTGATGTGTAGAAAGTCACTTTTCTGAACTTCATACGATATGAAGTCATTATTAACTTTGACGTCACGATCTGCATTCCTTTCGATAGTTCTCGGGGAATGTATCCTAACGAAATAAGTGAATTTTACTGAACATTATAAAACCGCTTGATTCCTTTACATAGACGCTCTTTTAAATACTAGTAATACTAAATTCAATATTATCATTACTTAATATAAAAAAAATCAGCAGTTTTAAAGCTTCGTATTGGGTAAACGACTATTTATAAAGTAATGGTTTGGGGACTAGTGAAACTGGGAGAAAAAATAAGTACCTATGTGAATCATGCTGGGGGAAACCTACCAATTTACCCAATTTTGTGTAAATCGAGCTTAAAAAGTAAAAATGTGCCTAATTTCGATGATGGGGCGAAATGTTTTGGCAATATTTCAAATAAACAAAATATTTATATGAAATATATTATCGCTGTTAATTAATGTAACAAAGATTTAAAGAAAATCGCCCTGTTAAAGTATTTTTTTTGATAATTAAAACAGTATCGTTTTCCGTTATATAAAGTTAGCTTCGGGCGGCCTTAACATAGCTGCGTCTGGTAAGTGAAATAGAATTTAGGTTAGGGCTAGTAGTAATCACCCCCGGTGGACTTTGTTTAAATTTCATGTTCTAACCTATTCTCAATTTCTACTCTCCGGTAAATATTCATTGCTGCGCCGCCGCAGTGGTTGCGCAGCATTTGAATATGAAGCCGTCAGGATGAAGTCTAAGAAGAGCCAAGCAGAGCAGCAGCCATGGGTTGAAGTCGACGCAGATCAACATCGCCATCCTCAACGTTGGATTCCAGCTACCCCACCCCTGTGGACTGGGGTGGGTATCAAAGAATAAGTCCTCAGCACCGCTCCTTGCTTGTTCGTAAGAGGCGACTAAATGGAGAACGCGGCGTTTTGAATTTTGTCTCTTAATCGTGTCTTAAATTGTATTCGTGTTTCTAATCTATTCTCAATTTGTACTTAACGGTGAAATTCGGATGCCACACCGGTGGCAGCGGTTAGAGCATCTGAATATGAAGCCGACAGGATGAAGTCTAAGAAGAGCTAAGAAGAGCAGCAGCCATGGGTTGAAGTCGACGCGGATCAACATCGCCATCCTCAACGTTGGATTCCAGCTATTTTTGGTCAGTATGTTTTTCTTTATATAATTTCCTTTCCCCCTCCCCTCCCCGCCCCCCCCCCCCCCCGCCCCGCCCCGCCCCCACCCCACCCTCCTCTCATCTTGGTTAGGGAATTCTATTCATTTGCCTCCGCGGCTATGTTAAGGCTGCCCGCATTGATGTGTAGAAAGTCACTTGTCTGAACTTCATACGATATGAAGTCATTATTAACTTTGACGTTACGATCTGCACATTCCTTTCGATAGTTCTCGGGGAATGTATCCTAACGAAATAAGTGAATTTTACTGAACATTATAAAACCGCTTGATTCCTTTACATAGACGCTCTTTTAAATACTAGTAATACTAAATTCAATATTATCATTACTTAATATAAAAAAAATCAGCAGTTTTAAAGCTTCGTATTGGGTAAACGACTATTTATAAAGTAATGGTTTGGGGACTAGTGAAACTGGGAGAAAAAATAAGTACCTATGTGAATCATGCTGGGGGAAACCTACCAATTTACCCAATTTTGTGTAAATCGAGCTTAAAAAGTAAAAATGTGCCTAATTTCGATGATGGGGCGAAATGTTTTGGCAATATTTCAAATAAACAAAATATTTATATGAAATATATTATCGCTGTTAATTAATGTAACAAAGATTTAAAGAAAATCGCCCTGTTAAAGTATTTTTTTTGATAATTAAAACAGTATCGTTTTCCGTTATGTAAATTTAGCTTCGGGCTGCCTTAACATAGCTGCGTCTGGTAAGTGAAATAGAATTTAGGTTAGGGCTAGTAGTAATCACCCCCGGTGGACTTTGTTTAAATTTCATGTTCTAACCTATTCTCAATTTCTACTCTCCGGTAAATATTCATTGCTGCGCCGCCGCAGTGGTTGCGCAGCATTTGAATATGAAGCCGTCAGGATGAAGTCTAAGAAGAGCCAAGCAGAGCAGCAGCCATGGGTTGAAGTCGACGCAGATCAACATCGCCATCCTCAACGTTGGATTCCAGCTACCCCACCCCTGTGGACTGGGGTGGGTATCAAAGAATAAGTCCTCAGCACCGCTCCTTGCTTGTTCGTAAGAGGCGACTAAATGGAGAACGCGGCGTTTTGAATTTTGTCTCTTAATCGTGTCTTAAATTGTATTCGTGTTTCTAATCTATTCTCAATTTGTACTTAACGGTGAAATTCGGATGCCACACCGGTGGCAGCGGTTAGAGCATCTGAATATGAAGCCGACAGGATGAAGTCTAAGAAGAGCTAAGAAGAGCAGCAGCCATGGGTTGAAGTCGACGCAGATCAACATCGCCATCCTCAACGTTGGATTCCAGCTATTTTTGGTCAGTATGTTTTTCTTTATATAATTTCCTTTCCCCCTCCCCTCCCCGCCCCCCCCCCCCTCCCCGCCCCGCCCCCACCCCACCCTCCTCTCATCTTGGTTAGGGAATTCTATTCATTTGCCTCCTCGGCTATGTTAAGGCTGCCCGCATTGATTTGTAGAAAGTCACTTTTCTGAACTTCATACGATATGAAGTCATTATTAACTTTGACGTTACGATCTGCATTCCTTTCGATAGTTCTCGGGGAATGTATCCTAACGAAATAAGTGAATTTTACTGAACATTATAAAACCGCTTGATTCCTTTACATAGACGCTCTTTTAAATACTAGTAATACTAAATTCAATATTATCATTACTTAAAATAAAAAAAATCAGCAGTTTTAAAGCTTCGTATTGGGTAAACGACTATTTATAAAGTAATGGTTTGGGGACTAGTGAAACTGGGAGAAAAAATAAGTACCTATGTGAATCATGCTGGGGGAAACCTACCAATTTACCCAATTTTGTGTAAATCGAGCTTAAAAAGTAAAAATGTGCCTAATTTCGATGATGGGGCGAAATGTTTTGGCAATATTTCAAATAAACAAAATATTTATATGAAATATATTATCGCTGTTAATTAATGTAACAAAGATTTAAAGAAAATCGCCCTGTTAAAGTATTTTTTTTGATAATTAAAACAGTATCGTTTTCCGTTATATAAATTTAGCTTCGGGCGGCCTTAACATAGCTGCGTCTGGTAAGTGAAATAGAATTTAGGTTAGGGCTAGTAGTAATCACCCCCGGTGGACTTTGTTTAAATTTCATGTTCTAACCTATTCTCAATTTCTACTCTCCGGTAAATATTCATTGCTGCGCCGCCGCAGTGGTTGCGCAGCATTTGAATATGAAGCCGTCAGGATGAAGTCTAAGAAGAGCCAAGCAGAGCAGCAGCCATGGGTTGAAGTCGACGCAGATCAACATCGCCATCCTCAACGTTGGATTCCAGCTACCCCACCCCTGTGGACTGGGGTGGGTATCAAAGAATAAGTCCTCAGCACCGCTCCTTGCTTGTTCGTAAGAGGCGACTAAATGGAGAACGCGGCGTTTTGAATTTTGTCTCTTAATCGTGTCTTAAATTGTATTCGTGTTTCTAATCTATTCTCAATTTGTACTTAACGGTGAAATTCGGATGCCACACCGGTGGCAGCGGTTAGAGCATCTGAATATGAAGCCGACAGGATGAAGTCTAAGAAGAGCTAAGAAGAGCAGCAGCCATGGGTTGAAGTCGACGCGGATCAACATCGCCATCCTCAACGTTGGATTCCAGCTATTTTTGGTCAGTATGTTTTTCTTTATATAATTTCCTTTCCCCCTCCCCTCCCCGCCCCCCCCCCCTCCCCGCCCCGCCCCGCCCCCACCCCACCCTCCTCTCATCTTGGTTAGGGAATTCTATTCATTTGCCTCCGCGGCTATGTTAAGGCTGCCCACATTGATGTGTAGAAAGTCACTTGTCTGAACTTCATACGATATGAAGTCATTATTAACTTTGACGTCACGATCTGCATTCCTTTCGATAGTTCTCGGGGAATGTATCCTAACGAAATAAGTGAATTTTACTGAACATTATAAAACCGCTTGATTCCTTTACATAGACGCTCTTTTAAATACTAGTAATACTAAATTCAATATTATCATTACTTAATATAAAAAAAATCAGCAGTTTTAAAGCTTCGTATTGGGTAAACGACTATTTATAAAGTAATGGTTTGGGGACTAGTGAAACTGGGAGAAAAAATAAGTACCTTTGTGAATCATGCTGGGGGAAACCTACCAATTTACCCAATTTTGTGTAAATCGAGCTTAAAAAGTAAAAATGTGCCTAATTTCGATGATGGGGCGAAATGTTTTGGCAATATTTCAAATAAACAAAATATTTATATGAAATATATTATCGCTGTTAATTAATGTAACAAAGATTTAAAGAAAATCGCCCTGTTAAAGTATTTTTTTTGATAATTAAAACAGTATCGTTTTCCGTTATATAAATTTAGCTTCGGGCGGCCTTAACATAGCTGCGTCTGATAAGTGAAATAGAATTTAGGTTAGGGCTAGTAGTAATCACCCCCGGTGGACTTTGTTTAAATTTCATGTTCTAACCTATTCTCAATTTCTACTCTCCGGTAAATATTCATTGCTGCGCCGCCACAGTGGTTGCGCAGCATTTGAATATGAAGCCGTCAGGATGAAGTCTAAGAAGAGCCAAGCAGAGCAGCAGCCATGGGTTGAAGTCGACGCAGATCAACATCGCCATCCTCAACGTTGGATTCCAGCTACCCCACCCCTGTGGACTGGGGTGGGTATCAAAGAATAAGTCCTCAGCACCGCTCCTTGCTTGTTCGTAAGAGGCGACTAAATGGAGAACGCGGCGTTTTGAATTTTGTCTCTTAATCGTGTCTTAAATTGTATTCGTGTTTCTAATCTATTCTCAATTTGTACTTAACGGTGAAATTCGGATGCCACACCGGTGGCAGCGGTTAGAGCATCTGAATATGAAGCCGACAGGATGAAGTCTAAGAAGAGCTAAGAAGAGCAGCAGCCATGGGTTGAAGTCGACGCGGATCAACATCGCCATCCTCAACGTTGGATTCCAGCTATTTTTGGTCAGTATGTTTTTCTTTATATAATTTCCTTTCCCCCTCCCCTCCCCGCCCCCCCCCTCCCCCCCTCCCCGCCCCGCCCCGCCCCGCCCCCACCCCACCCTCCTCTCATCTTGGTTAGGGAATTCTATTCATGAGCCTCTGATAAGTGAAATAGAATTTAGGTTAGGTCACCCCCTGTGGACTTTGTTTAAATTTCATGTTCTAACTTATTCTCAATTTCTACTTTCCGGTAAATATATATGGTGCTGTACCTTGTCAACAGTTGAAATGTGTGCAATTTAAATGTGAACTGGTAAGGGATCATCATCAGCAGCAGCAGCCTGATTCCAACAACTTTTTGAGAGTGTGACTGTTCCAAGTGGCAATGATTTTAGCATCTGAATTAAATGATGACAGCATTAATGTTAAGGGAGCAATTGTGACTTGGGAACAGCACTCATCATTAACATTTCCAAAACTATAGATTTATTAATAGCAATTAGAAGAGTAAAACATAAGCATTTCATTGAAAGCCATTTCTGTCGTAAGGAGATACTCACAAAATGATATCAAAAACAGTTGGCAGAGGACAACTAATATTAACATAATGAGTTGGAGGAAGACAAACTGAACAGGGGTCAAATAATGTTATACAGCATCCATACATAAAGGGGGCCAACATTGAACTACTGCATCCAAGGAATGCCAACACAAAGAGCTGGAGGAGGATAAACATAAAGGGGGGCCAACGATGGACTACGGCATCCAAAGGATGTCAACACAAAGAGTTTGAGGATAATGTAAAGGTTGCCAACGATGGAACCACTGCATCCAAATGATGTCAACACAAAGAGCTGGAGGAGGATAAACATAAAGGGGGGCCAACGATGGACTACTGCATTCAAGGGATGTCAACACAAAGAGTTCGAGGATGGCAACATCAAGGGGGGCCAACGCTGGACTACTGCATTCAAAGGATGTTAACTCAAAGAGTTGGAGAGCACTCAAGATGAAAATTAACTTGCAGTGGAGAAATAATACATTAAAAGATTTGTGTGACAAGTGGATGTGTAACCATTACTTGATTATGAGTGTACTTCATTGTTTACAATAAAATGAATTGTTGATACCATATATCTGGAAAAAAAAGAATTGTTGTACCAGTAATTTTTTTATGATTTAAAAAGATTTTAATAGTAATTAATTTCTGCATACACAGTATTTCATTCTGTGAATCTGAAAAAATGTGAAAGATATCATTGCAAAATAATCAGATATACGGTATCATGGTAATTGTGTTTTAATTTTTGCCATGCTTTGTTTTGGTTGTAGGTTGCCCCCACAAGCATTTGTTTGACAAATTGTTCCTACAAATTCTTTTTGCATTCAAAGTCTTGTGGAGGTTGTTATTTCTTCTAATGAGACTGTGAGTTCGTCAGGGTGAGTAACGTATTTTGATTCTGGAAACTTAAAATTATTGCAAAGTATATAATGATTGTCATCATAAATATTAGAAAAACCATAATGAAAAAAAAGATTCCTGCCGGGTTAGAGATATTACTAGTTCTTATACTTCACAAAACTTGCATGCATGCTCAGTAAATACTTAGAGACAAGGATGCTGAATTCTAATTAGCAACAAATTTAATTCAATGTATAATGACCACATTCTGTACCTAAAAAATCAATGGTCCGATATTTTTAATCATCGTACATGTATCAGGTTTTATGAAATAAGAAATACTCCACCAGAGGAATTTTCAAAATTTTGATAAATGCAGATTCCTAATTAAACAGGGAAATTAATATCCGCGTAAAATCGCGAGAAGCACATCACGCAGATTTTAAAATCTTGCTTTTATTTTTCCGACAGATGTAAAATAAATGGAACTATGGAAAAAATTTGGCGTTCATTGTAAATATCTAGCAATACATATTTATTAACTAGACAGTTTAAATATTGTTCAATATCCCTTCAATTATACACTATAGTTTCTTGGTGATTTAAATTAATAATGCTATCAATTGAGGCAAATTTGTGTCATTTCCTAATTTTTTCCCAAAGATCCAGGTTTCTTTTAATTTTAAGGTACATAGATATTGCATGATCCTACTGGAATGTTTTTTTCTTCATAAAATATTTTTGTCTTTTTTGGACACTCTACATTTATCTCTCAGATAATTGTTATCAGGGAAGGATCCAGGATTTGAATTTAGACGGGGTGCCAGATTTAGGCAGGTGGTCTGGGGGCTGCCTTAAGGCCCCCAGTAGGTCTAGGGCAAAGCTCTGTGGTGGGGGCTCAGAGGGCGAAGCCCCGGAAGCTCCTGAATTCTAGAGATTTTCTAGGGTAAAAATGAATTCTTCAAATTTAGACTTTCTTCGCCGTCCGGACCTGGTTAAAGTTTTTGGTGCAGGTCCTGTATCTAAGTTATTACTTGTCCTATCTTCACCAAACTTGCATGGATGATGCATCTGGATCATCTTATGAACTGTTACTACTGGTCCTAACTTTATCAAACTTGCAAGGATGGTGCGTCTTATGATATGCACCTGACATGCGCTTGAATGCTGAATCTGAGCCATAGGTTTCAAATGCTGGAGGAGGTTAAGGTTTTTAGAGCTGGTTAAAGTTTTTGGAGCAGGTGCCCTCTGATGATTATATCTTAGTTATTATGGTCCTAACTTCACCAAACTTGATGGATGGTGCATCTTATAATACTGATGCACTTGACAGGTTTGAATGCTGAAGCCATAGGTTTCGGATGCTGGATGAGGTTAACGTTTTTAGAGCTGGTTAAAGTTTTTGGAGCAGGTGCCCTCTGATGATTATATCTTAGTTATTACTGGTCAAATCTTCACAAAACTTGCATGGATGGTGCGTCTTATGAATCTGATGCACTTGACAGGCTTGAATGCTGAATCTGAGCCATAATTTCTGTTGCTGAATGAGGTTAACGATTTAGAGCTGGTTAAAGTTTTTAGAGCCAGTGCCCTTTGATAGGAAAAATTTTGTATCATATGATACGATATAATTGTATAATATGATATTGTATGATATAATATATAATTGTATCACATGATATTGTATCATATAACATTATAATATATAATATTGTATCATATGATATTGTTTATTATTATGCCTCCTGTTAGTTTGTCGCTATATATTCAATACTCATCTATTTTCACATAATATGCAAAGGGTTTATATAGCGTAAGCATATTATCTTTCCAAAAGCAATCTTTCCAAAAACACCTCATTATTTACAGTAATTTTAAAGTTAAAGTTTCTGATAATTTTTTAAACAAATTGATTGAATATTTTTCAAAGAAATTGTACATGAGCATCATGAAAACACTTTTATCAAATGATAAAGAATGTACAAGTAAAAAATTCAATGAGATTTCGTCTGCTAAACAACTCGAGTTTTCTCGGTAAGGTCAATTGTGTCTTATTTCTTGAAAACAACGTTTGTTGATTTTTTTTATTGTACAGCAACTTGTTGATTAAATAATCAATCAAATCAATTGATTGATTTGAAAGAACAAACACTTGTTTTTCTGGTGATTATTTTTAGGGATTATAATAGACAACACTCAAACGTCACAGCTACTTATTAGCAAAGCACGTCTGTATATACAACAGTCGGCATAATAATAACAATAGTGTTGTGTTGTGCATGTACTATGCCTAAATAGTAGTCAGGGCCTCCGGCATGTGCACTATGTATCAAACCCTGACTACTATTTAGGCATAGTACATGCACAACACAACACTATTATATAAGTATGATATTGTATTAAATAATATATTATTGTATCACATGATATTGTATCATATCATATGGTATGATACAATATTGTTTTATGTGATAAAATATTATATTATGTATCATATGTGATACAATATCATATGATACAATATCATAATTTATTAAACAATATCATACTATATCATACAATATGATATCATGTGTTACAATATTGTGATGTATTATGTGATATGATATTGTATCATATGAATCTATATTATATCGTATATTAAGTTATGATATTGCATTATTTGATCAAATACAATAACGTTTAACACAATACAATATCGTATCATATTATATGATACAATATCATGTTTTGATATGATGTCATATCATATGTTACAATATCAGTTTGTATCATTTTATATTACAGTATTATATTGTATCATATTAAATATCATATGACAGGATATTGTATAGTATCATTGGATACAATATCATATTTTATAGTAGTCTATTGGTAAACATTGTATCTTACAATACCTTATGAAATAAACATAGGATTATCAAACAATTTCCTAACATATGATATACGATATTGTGTCAAACAACACTACAGTATCCATGAATATCCAACATCATTAACTATGATTTTCATATAATTTGATAAAGGTGGTCTCATAAAGGTGATGCCTCGTCTCGGTGAGCTGTGTAATCTGTGATTACCTATGTTTATGGTATTCTTGTCTGTAGAGGAACTGCTGGTTGATCATGGCTAGTCGTCGCTTGCCTGTGTCTGAGTCCGAGTAACAACAATACATTATCCATGAATATCCAAGATCATTAACTATGATAAAGGTGATGTCTCACAAAGGTGATGCCTCATCTTGGTGAGCTTTGTAATCTATGGTTACCTATGTTTTTTTTTATACAAATGGCTGTAAATTACCATATTCAGTTTAAAAAATCAAGTTCAATGAGACGAGGTAAATGAAGTTTTAAAAAAGATAACCATGCCAGCTTGTAGTATAATAAACAGGGAATAGTCACTAAAAACACTAGCTAGTATAACCAATTTCTTAAAGGTGGGTGACTGGTCACATTTGAATCCAAGGAGAGTGTAACTTAAATGGACTTTCTATGTACGTTACACCATTAAACCCAGGGGTTTTCTTCGTCCTACACCATTGAAATAAGTCTATTGTGGTGAAATTTCATGAGGTTCCAAAAAGTTGATGATTAAGACTCACAAGCATTTTCTTTGCCAGAAGGAGTATGACTTGACTTCATTTTTACAATTTTAGGGGGACGCCTGGTGCGCCGCGTGCACCCCCACCCCCTTTAATCCGCCACTGGTTATAATATGTAAATATATATATATAATATAGTAAAACTATAATTAGAATATAACCATCTTTTTCATCCAATCAGCAGTCACTTAATACTTTTAATTTTCTTAATCTTTAAGAATTTCTTCAAGTAACAAATATTCGATTGACAGCTTAGAGAGCCAAAAACAAAAACAAAAACAAAAAGATTTAATTAACATTTAAATGGCACAAAACTTTTGATTAGCTAATAAAAAAATGGGTTATGTTCGATGTATATTGTCAAATGAAATAATATTGCATTAATTTAAGCAACTAAGAAAAGCCTGGTTGCTTTGCTCCCTCCACCTCATCCTTTTAAAATCGCTACCATTTTATTAATCAGATCTAACTATTTCTTAATCGTTTTAATTTGAAATCACGTACATAATAATTTTTAAGTTGCTATCAAGTTGACAAATCCAAACCACAGGTGCTTGAGGACAGTACCGACCCCTTCCCCCCCCCCCCCCAACCCCCACAATCCCTCACCCCTTCCAACACCCCCCCCCCCCCCCCCCAAGTATAAACCCCCGATACTTTACTATTTTTTAAAAATTAAATTATCATTTTATGACATATTTCTAGTCTAATTATACCCCCGCACACAAACTTTTTTTTGGGGGGGGGGGGGGGTATATAGGAATCACCTTGTCCGTCCATCCATCCATCTGTCAGTCTGTCTGTCCATATCTTTCTTATGAAGAAACATTGGAAGTTCTTACTTCATACAAAGATTTTATGACCTGAGGGTGTGTCATGATCTTGATCCAAGGTCATTTGGGCAAGGTCAAGGTCACTGGCAGGAAAAGTGCAAAATTTGTGTCCGAAACATATGGAGAAACATTAGAAATTCTTAATTCAAACAAAAATTTCTTATGACCTGAAGGTGTGTCTTGACCTTGACACAAGGTCATTTGGGCAAGTTCAAGGTCATTGTTTAAAAAATGCTTAATTCCTCTCTGGGTCATATCTTAACACATGTAATGGAAATGATTAGAAGGTAAAATTTGACACAAAGCTTGCTTGCGTCAGGCCATATTAAATTAATTGTTAGATTCCCATTCCCGCCCGCCAAAATGTGTTTTATTTTTTTTTTTTTAAATAAATTGTGTGGGGAAAATTTTTCGGAAAAAAAATCGGGCTCGGTATACCAAAAATTTAAAACATTTAATGGCTGCTTGACATGTGGATTATCGTTTGATTCCAGTCATGTTTTTATCATAAGGATGCAAATGTCTTCATGCAATAACAGTTAAGTTGAAATAGAATGGAATTTAATATCTTTGACGGTGTGACCGTTGGGGCGAGCGAAGGAACTAGTAGTACACATCTCTCATCATTGTTAAATGCAACCCGTGGACTTGCCCTAACCTAAAAAAAATTTGGCTTTCTCTCGAAAACTTTTACCCCCGCAAGGAACCCAAAGTTTAAAACTACATGTATATATATATCCCATATACATAAACAAACTACCGCTGAGCATGAATTAAATGTAAAACAGATTTAATATGTTTTACTGTGCTACCATAGTGGCGAGCGCAGCAAGAATTGCACATACCTTGCATCATTGTCAACTTAGTGTTACTTAGTTATCAACTAACATCAAAGAATTTGAGAGAGAGAGAGAGAGAGAGACAGGGAAGAGAGAGAGAGAAAGACAGATAGACATACAGACAAGTAAGTTTAAAAAAATTCTTACAAAATACATACACTTGCTTCCGCCTAAAACCGTTCTTTACTTTTGGAGGGAATTGATCAGTCTGTGAAATGTAATTTATGTTTAATTTGGTCAAAACTGTTAACGATAAATACAGTATTTTTTTTTGTGCCTTGTTATCTGAATTTAAATTTTTTCCTGGTTCATCATTTTTTAAAAAATTTCTTTATTTTTGCATTCTAATTACATACGTTCTATCTCTGCCCCCATCCCTGTTTGTAGGTGTGTAATTTCCCATTTTTCAATTTAATGGTTTGACAATATGCAATATCTGTATAGATTTTTTAACTGTTTATATTTCCTCTTTGTTCTTTTTTATTTAGTTCAAAATTACCTATTTTTTTTAATCTTCCCTACTTATACTTACTGTACATGCATGCAAAATTAGCTTAAAATTGGATCGATATAACAGTAAAGTATGGCTCTTGCTAGTATATATATAATCTCTCTATCAAAGCCAAAAAAAAAATTAAAAACATCATCTGAGGCAGGTATCGCAGTCTATACTTAAATTGCTAGTACACGCATTACAGATGTTTGATCCACCTATAAATTTATCGCGGGAAATCTAGCGTGAGATTACTGTGACGTCACATGTTCAAATCTATATGATTAAATATTATAATATTAATTATGCAAACCCGCTTGCGTCCCCAACAACACGTCTTTTGAATTTATTGGTATATTTATTTATTTTGTATAGTACAAAATCGATTCGTAATGTTATCACAGACAGAGACACTGGAAAATGTAAATACATTTATTACAAATGACGTTGCTGCATGTAGTTCTAATAATAATTAGACTTTATTAGACTTTTCTTTTTTGTTTAAATAATTTTTTGTCACCTACCTAACGTATTCATATATGGTTGGATCAATATGACAGTAAATAAGCATGGAACTTGCATGCGTATTTTACTAAGCAAAAAAAAAATATATCAAAACAAAGCTAATCAGCTGAAGAGTCACCGTTAACACTGATAGCGAGTACTTACTACACGTTACACCCAGTACAGATGATTGATCCACCTCAAAATTTATTGTGGGAAATTATTGCGCAAGATCACTGTGACGTCATACTTAATCTTTTGCTCTCTGCAATTCTCATAAATTAGAGTATTAAAGGATTTTTTATTGTTAAATGAAAAAGACGTTTGCGATTAAGACGTAAGAATTTTCCTTAGAAACGCTTCCTGTTCCACCATGTTGCTATGTACCACAAAGGATTATTGGGATATGTAGAACTTTTTCACGCCAGTCCACAAAAATTTCTTTGAACAATATGCAGATTTTAACTCGACTTTCCTCCGTTCGTACACGTTGTCTATGGAGCTCGCTGTGCTAGCTATAAACAGTTCAAATATCTATTTGTTAGTTGCATGTGGTCAAACCTTTAAATAATATTTGGATATCACACACATAAAAGGGGGAGGGCATATGGCTACAACCCATATATGGCATACAAAAATTAAAAAAATTAAAAACAAAATTGATGTAACAGAGGAAATTAATTAAATCTCTGATAACTACAAGGAATAAAAAGAGAAATAACACTGACAAGCAATTTATTTTTTACTGATTTTATTAATCTTTATTAAATAATACATGATTGTACATGTATTTGAATAAGAACCCCAATCCACTTTGTATTTATCAAAATATTTTAATAAGTCTGATTTATATTTAATTAATGCTCAGTGTTAATTTGTTTATGTGTATTAGCCTAGGGTGGGACAATTGGAATAAATGTTTATAACTTCGGGTTCTTTGCGGGGGGTTAAAGTTTTCGAGAGAAGACCAAAGTTTTTGGTTGGGGCAAGTACACGCGTTGCATTTAACGTAGCACGCTATTAAGGTGTACGCAGTCATAGACGAACAGAGCAATCAAACACTCGTTAGATCCCAATTATTTGACTTTTTCAATATTCAGAGTGAATCAGAATCCTACTAACTGTTGTCATGCAGCAGACAATCTACTTGTAGCGGAGGAAGAGTCAATGGATTAGTAGTAAAAGCCCTCGATGGAAGCTGTCAATTCAACCTCCCAACATTCATTGAATGTGATGAAAGTCCTGACAACAGAGGTGAGATATCAACCTCAGAGGTAGCAGATAAATATTTCCATCTACGGGACATAGCTGATCACCTTATGCCACTAGATTCAGGAATCAACATTCTTCTTTTGATTGGATGCACTTGGTGGTGCACATCACATATTTAAGCAACGCATTGGACCTCCTAACGCTCCATACGCTTAGAAACTTCATCTTGGATGTGTTATTGTAGGAGGAGTTTGTCTTGGAAGAACTCACAGACAAGATGTTGTAGTGGCAAACAAAGTTGCAGTTATATCTGATGGAAGAACTACCTTATTTACCCCTTGTCCAAACAATATCATTGTCAAGGAGAACCTACCGAGACAGTGTGATGGAGTCTTCTAACATCCAAACAGAAATGAACCAATTGGACAGAACATTTTCCAGACATCTCATGACGATGACAAGCCAGAACTGTCTGTGGAAGATAAAGAATTTCTAGATTATGGATAAGGAGTTTTGTCGTGACAAAACCTGACAGTGGGTTGCACCATTATCGTTCCGAGAACCTTGACGCAAACTTCCAGATAATAGACAACAAGCACTAAGAAGAGCCATCATTTTAGATGCTAACCTTAGAAAGAACCCAGTCAAGTGTGAACATGCAGTGACTGCACTTTGGTAATATGAATTAAGAACATCAGATCATAAGCAGGATCTAGATAATAAAGACTTAAAAAATATTTGAAATGCTGCCTGCGACGTTTTTAAAAATCTAAAGCGTAAACTTTGTAGAGGAGCTTTTAATTAAAATCAGTCAGGCTCAAGGTTCTATATCAACATCATGGCGGAAAAGGTCACATACCTCTATTTTTACCCCGTGCTCATTGACCACACAAGTAGTTCCATTCTGAAAATGTATGTTTTTTCCCAAAAATTCCCAGGGGTGCTAAATGGGCGAATTTGGTTTCTTTTAGGGCATAGATGGAAAGAATAAGGTTTGAAAAAAATACTAGTTAGAAAAAAGGGTGAAAATCGATCTTTAAAGGCGCAATAGGAAGGGTGTAAAGAGGCCAATGTTTACAAATATTCGAAAGTGAAAGTGGATATTGCAGGGTAGGGGTTATTGTGGGGGCCATATCTCAGCCACCTCTTGATTGATTTTCCTGTACTTTGGACATGTTGTTGGACAAATGTTTGTCTGTTATTATGCCAAATTTTCATAGATTTGAGCCAGTGAAATTTTTTATGTGATTTTTTGTTTTATAAAGGAATAAAAGGGAAAAATAATTGTGGTCTGTCCTATCAGGTCAAAAGTGAAATTGATGATTAAGGGTTCTACCCCCAATTTTTTATTGAATATCAATTGTTTAAGGTAATTTATGAAGAAATTTGGCCTTTTGTTTAATTATGACACTATAATTTCACCAAAATAGGGGGAAAATTGGGGGTGGGGGTGTCTTTATTGTTCCTGGTTTGAATGGTCAGTGTCGCATCTGGACTGGCGCTAGAAGCAGCAACAACAAGTATGGTAATGTATGCTACAAGCATCCAGTAAAGAACAAGTAGCTAATCGTGCATGTACATAGACTCAGTGTCATGCTACATCACTGTTATCATGAGTTGGATGCATCCATTGTTGCATCACGCTTGTGCCACAACATGCTGTGTGTTGTTCCGGAGCACATTACTCTGGAACCACGCGGTATAAACAACCAGCGACAGACCTGCAGAGCTAGGGGCACCTGCGTGGGCCACTTTCCTTACCTGCCTTGCAGACTTGATTTAATAATTGATATGAACTAAGAATACAAGCAATAGTAAGTTTATCATATTTATTAGAATGTCACACAGCTATGCATTGGAGAATCATACATTTATCCTTACAATGGTGGTTAGTATATGCTTGAGGTACATAATGATGGATTCAGTTCAAGCTTTAAGGTTAGTAATAGTCAGTGTCATTTATAAAAAGGGTTTAAAGTCGTTCAGTCACATCCTGAGCGAGGCCTCAGATGATATTGTCATGCTCCTCTCTTGGGTAAGGATGATCTCATGCTGTGGGTAGGTTCATATCCAGTTGTCCCTTCTGGTAGTCTGATTTCGTCCGATGTTCCTGACGATATAGATGGTGTTCCTCCATTTTCCTACCCTGCTGTTTGTCTCTTCTGGTCTTAATCTTTTCCTTTTTATGGTATTCTTGTCTGTAGAGGAACTGCTAGTCAATCCTGGCTAGTCGTCGCTTGTCAGAGTCTAAGTATTGGACACCGGCAGATTCACACTTGAGTCTGGTTGAGGTTCCTGGTAAGTTATTCCTCATGTGAGTCATGGAGTGCAGACAGCTTTCCATTGTTCTAGAGAATTTCACATTCTTGGGCATGTTAGCAGTTGTGCAGATCTATGGTCGAACTTGTTGGCATTAGTGTCAGTCAGAAGTTTCATGGTAGAGATAGCCTCTACACTCAACTTCATTTTCAGAACTTCGGTCAGAATTCTTAGGTCGTTGTCATTCATTTGCAGGGCAGTGATCCTATAGATGGCCAAGTTGCGACTGAAGTTCCACCAGTTGGAGACCACTCCCCCATCTCAGACCAAGGAATAGGCAGCACACATTTGACAGTCTCCATCATAACATGCAACTGTGGCCTCCAGGACTTTGGGTAAGAAACTGCTCATTTTCTCCAGGTCTCTGTCATACTTGGTGAATAGCTTCTTCACTATCATGAAACATCTTGATTTTAGGTCATTGCTGAACACCCTTTGTAACTCTTTTTTTTCTTCTTTTGTCTTAGAATGAAATATTTCATCACTGTATAGTGTATGCTGCTCGGTTGCTGGCACGGAACTGTGATTGCCCAAGATGGACAGGGTCTGCTAGGCGCTCTACCTTCCACAAGGGATAAAGAGCCCGCATGGCATCGTCCACTCCTTTGGCATCTTGGGCATCACCGTCCGTGGTAACATACCGGACTAGAACATCTTGCAGGCCAAGCTGGTTGCCGAATCCTTCCCCATCTCATATTCTGAGAATGGAGCGGCGGGAGACAGGTTTGCAGTACATTCCGCATGACCGCTAAGACAGTCCACTTCCATTCCTTTGCCACACAGCCATGCACCAGTCCAGCAGAGTTTGTTCTGTACAGCAAAGGCAAGTATGTACTTTCCATCTGTATTTGTTTCCACTGCCAGAGAAAAGGCTTGACTGGCGCTCTGGCTGGGGGGTCTTCGGACTGAAAACGACGCTGCTGTTGTACTTTGCATCTGTTGAAATGTTGATGATATTTTCAGGGTGTCTTTGTGTAACGTTGACTTCTTTGACTTTTTGTATCTTGTCATTCATGTCCATTTTGTTCAGCTTTGTCATTTTTCTGCTTGTTTTGCACAGGATTGTCTGCATATACAATTTGCTGGGAGCAGGTATGTCCAAACAGTGAGGAGTTCAATCAGCTTCTCGGCCCCGATGGCAGTGTCTTGAATGGCGTATGCGAGAGCGATGTTGGTTGCTGATGGATTACGACCTGGTCCCTCTTGATGAATCTCATGATACAGGTTGAATGTCGGAGAGGTAAACGGACAATTTACGCATTTTATCTACTTCCAAGAGATGCCTAATTTTCTTGCCTCGAGGACAGCAAAATTTGGCATGGGGCAGGTGCTGGAAGTAGCCTGATGAAGATGGGCTGTGCTTGTCATCATATCAATCATTTCTTTCTCACTCACTACACGTTGTCCCCCTTGATATTCATTGCTGTTGGGATTTTGTAGGTATCTGCAACATTTTGGCTGTGGCCGAAGAATACACGAGGATCCACTCTCCCCATCACAGTCAGGAGTTATGTACGATTGGCGGCTAAACTTGGTCGTGTTACCAGGGCATGGTCCCCAGCGGATAGCATTTACGAGTTATCTTTTGGACCTCTGATGAAGCCTTGGGTCTGTTAGTATTACCTTGCTGAAAAAACCTTGGGCAGCTTCCTTTGGCAGAGTTTCCTCCCTTTGTTCCATGGCCTTTGGTTCTTCTGGAAAATTTGATAACTTCTGTAAGTACTTTCTGCTTGCTGTATCAAAGATGGTGTGATGGATTGCTTTATTTCCATCATATTTATAGTCTTGTATATTTGCACACATGCCGTATCCACAATGACGCTAAAATCGGGTATTTATTTTCCTTATCTCATTTAGTTTTGAACATGATAATTCAAAATTTCTGAAACAGATCCGTATCAACAAGAACACATTCATTTACTTTAATCAGAAGCAATGTTTTTACAAGAATTTTTTATTTGAACGTATTTATTTCACAACGATTAACAAGCAAGTTCTCATATTAATGACTCTTGTTGGTACAGCTGTTTTACGTGATGTGGTCCTTAATGTTATGGGGATAAAGCCAAATTTGCGATTTTTTTCAAAATGTGCATGATATTTTCGGAAGTAAATGTTAACATGGCAGTAAAGAAGTTGCTAATCCTGTTAGTGTATATACGTCCTTTTCCAACTCATTTCATTATACCCGCACTTTCTAAAGAAAGTTCGGGTATATTGTTGTTACCCTGTTCCGTCCGTCCGTCACGTTTTACTTTCTCAAACTGCTCTTACATGTTATAAACCAGCAAACTGAACTCTTGGAGTATGATTTGGGGTGTCATGTTGTTTTGTAAACAGGTTTCAAAAATTCTCTGGTAGTCCTGGGGGTCAAATAATGGGTAAAAAATGACGTTTTTTGACAAAAAACCTTCTTCCTCGAACTCCTTTTACATTTTCAACAGTAGACAAATCATCTCTTGGAATATGCTTTGGGGTGTCCTATAGATGCGCAATAAGGTTTCGGAAATTTCAATTTTGTCCCGGGGGTCATTAAATGGCTGAAAAATGATGTTTTTTTTACAAAAAGTCTGGTTTCAAAAAACATCAATTTCTTTTTGCAGTAGCCTAATGATCTAATAGGATATGCTTCGGGGTGTCATGTTGACGTGTAATCATGTTTCAGAATTTTTGTTTTTATCACGGGGGTCTGTGGGCATCAAAAAATGACGTTTTTTTGCAAAAAAAATATGGTTCCCAGAACTTCTCTTACAATTTATGCAGTAGCTATGTCATCTCTTGAGATATGATAGGGACTGTCCTATAGATGTGCAATAAGGTTTTAAAAATTTAAATTTCATCCAGGGAGTCAAAAAGTAGCTGAAAATTGACGTTTATCACTCCTAAAAAAACCTACTTCCCAGAACTCCTCTCATGATTTAATGAATAGCCACATCATTTATAGGGTTATAACAGGGGCTGAGCTATAGATATGCAATAAGGTTTTAGAAATATAAATTTGATTCTGAGGGTCAATGATATCTGCAAAATGATGTTCCGTCCCTTAAAAAAACTTTATTCCTGGACCTCCTCTTATATCTTGTGATTGAAATAACGTACCATAAGATGCATAAGGAGGAAGAATATATAAAATTATGCTTGAGGGGTGGGGATCACAAGCATTTTTTTCAAGTTATTTGATCATTTCTGATTTTGGGAGGGTGGGGAGGGGTTAAGGTGACCCCCAGAGGCCATGACATACTAATACCACAAAAAGATTTGCCTTGACATGGTCATGGTTGAAGAAACAAAAATATATATGGTTTAGGAGTAGAGATTTTGATGATTTTGAGGATATTTTAAAAATATTTAACTATTCATGTTTTCATGTTTTCAGGGGGTGGGGAGATTCAGAGTCTCTTCATTTTTACAGTAGCAAAATCATTTCTTGATTGGTATTTTTCTGTATGATGTCAGATGTACATAAAGAGATTTTGGAAATTGCTTTTTCATCTTAAAGATAAACAAAATGTTATATGTAATTGTAGAAATTGTAAAGTCAGTCAACAAAAACCTAGAGCTTGCTGTAAAAAAACAAAGCAGGGTCAACATTGGGCTAGGGCTAGGAATTACACTACATATGAATAAGATAGATTAATACTTGATTAGTTCCAACTCTGGAAAGTCACTGGGCATCTCAAAGGGGGCATAACTATATACATGTACCAATTGATGTGCAATGACACAAGGAGGAAGAATAAATATGGTCTAGGGTGGGGATCTCAATCAACAGATATTAAAATGTATTATAATTTCCTATTTCAGAGGAGGGGGGGGGGGGTGGTTGTTTAAAAACAACTCCAGGGGGTGGGGGGAATAACCCAAAGGGCAGGGGCCAATTTGTCTTAAATGTATCTAATGTATCTTGACATGATCAACAGAATTGGACTGAATGATCATTATAGGGCATCTGCAGAGTGGGGCCCTAAATAGTTACAAAATCAATCTATTGATAATGTGTCATACATGTATTTAGAAATGTCTTTATTTTCAAAATGGTTAACAAATTAATCAGTCAAAATGAGTTATAAATAACCGATTGGCAATTCTGCAATTTCTTGCATGATCCCTAGTAAAATATCACATGTATTTTTTTTATATATAATTATACATGTATGTTAACAATCAGGATTTAAATGCACAAATTTTCATGAGTCATAAATCTTGACATACCACATATCTCTTGACAAAAAAGAATAAGCAATTTAAAATAAAATAAAATTAGTCATTAACTCTTTTTCTATTACTGGTGTATGATGATGGGGTAGGGGGTATAATGGGGAAAAAAAAGCTGCAGCATGCCTTCATTCTCACTAGAAATGTATATCTAATCCACACATCCTGGGGATGGGGAACGATTAAGGCCCCTTCCCCTTCCTCCCTATTATAACTCATATAAACATGATATTTAATACCCAAATTTAATACAAAATAGGGTCAATATGGAGTCAACTCAATAGTGTAAGTCTGACAAATGAAAAAATAAAAAAATTCTGCAATTAAAATGACAGAAACTGTAGATAAGCTTATTTAAATAAAGATGATGATATAGTATGCTGGCAAAGGGAGATCACATTTTAGAAAGTGAAAGTAAAACTTAACTGTTTTGTATACCGGTGTCTCATGATATTGCGCTACTACATGTATTATACTTACCTATATTGGTCAACATCATAATGATAATCCAATTAGCACAATATGAAATCCTTTAGCTGATCACCACAAAAGAAACGTTTATTCGTGTTAATTAATCCTATTCTGCATATCGAAAACACACATGCATGTACACCATGTGATACTCATCAAACCAAAGAGCTGGGTAAAACTAGTACCCGCTAATGCAACCTGTAGACCTGTGTTGTGTTTGAACTTCAGACAAAGATCATTTAATTGTAACATATTGCATGTATTTTCATAACTTTATTCTTTAAAACCCCTTGCTCAATTTTATTAGGTAATTAACCATGTAAAGCACAATTTTCAGCTTTAAGGTGGTATGGGACACCCACATATTGTGATGTACTCCTTATTGAATGAAACATTAAATAAAGTGTATAAAATATATTTTCCCCCAAAATAATGTTACCTAACAGTTAGGCCTAAGAAAAAAAATTGTTTGTTTAGGGTAACAATGATGAAAAAATTAGGTTAGGTAGGTAGGGATTTTTTTTTATTTTATCATATTTTTTTCTGCATGAGGGCACAAATACAAATATAAAATCCTAAGAATGTTTGTTTGTGTCATATCTAAAAACGAGTTTTTAATGGAAATAATATGAAGATCACAAACAGATGCAAACAGTTCAACCCCAAATTGTACATAAAGGCAATATGTGTATTATTGGATGTGAACTCATCATTTATGAAAATTATAATTTTTAAAAAGTACCGGAAATTGCATGTGGCCTTCTTTTTGACTAAAACTGGTACAAGAGAGTGTTATTTAGAGGCTAACACTTGGTGCGGGTATTACTGTCTAATGACAGCATCTAGTTTAATTTGTCATTCGTCTAAGAAATGCAAACTAGAGCCGTGGTTCGTTGCAAAGCAACGAAGAGGTCTTCCGTTGCAGCTTCGAGTCGAGATAGGATTGTCAAACAGTCTGATAAAAACTACCCCCTTTTCCTTGCACTTGTCAGGGCCTGACAGGTATTGATTGGAGGTCATCTTCACACGACCATTACTTCTGACCAATCAGACCTTTAGAAAATCAATAGGAACTCTTCAAAGGAGACAGACAAATTAATTCATGTCCATTTATATGTAACCTCCAGAATAAGTATTGAAGATATGCACCTAAACATTAAACATATAAAGGTATGTCTTTGGTAAGTAAGAGTATATTTAGATTGTATGCAAATTGAAGGTCTTGTAAAGATGACCTGTTGTCGATACCTATCAGACCCTGACAAGTATTAGTAGAGGGATGGTTTTAATCAGATTAGACTGTCAATATGATAATAGTACGTTCCGAAAATCGAAAACGAGGCTCAACTTCAAAGTATTTTTTTTATACCAGGCAAGTTCTCCGTTTAACTTACTTCATATTTACATCAGGTTAGGATGATTTGTAAAAAAAAAAATCATATATGAACATGTATATAATTATTCCGAACACAAACACAAAGTGATAAATATGTTTATGTACAACTGATTACACGATATAAACTCTGTTCAGTCTTATGTCTGATAAACATTTCCCTGTACTCATACTTAAAGCTCTACTGCTTACTAAGGGAATGATTTATGTAAAGGGCAGTGTTAAAATTAAACAATTGAAACGAACACAAATTGTAAATAGACGATGACGCCTTCTCCCGCCTTAGGGTGCGCTATACGAGAGGTGCTCAGCAGGAGGGACAACTCTCCGTATATCGTTTGGCAATACAGCCACTCAGCATCGCTTTTGCTAGGGGGAACATATTTATCCGAAATCTTGACAAGCAAATCTTTAAAGTCCTAATCCGTGGTGGTGGTAGTGGAGGGGAAGCTGTGAGGCAGCTGTATCTTCTATTGTTTAATATGCTTTTGTTTTAAATTTGCAAAAAAAAAATGTTGCTTTCTTCTTAAAAGTATGTGAGTGTGGGGAGTGGGGGGAGTGGGGGGGGCAATGCCCCAAAATCCAATTTTCTAAATGTTAATTAAAGAAAATGTTGGTTGCGAGGAAGGGGGGAAGCAGTGCTCCCGCTGGATCAATTAGAGGTACTGTGAGCTAGCTAACAAATGTTACCCCCGCTAAGAAAAAATCATAACTCAGTATTTCTCTACTAGAAAATAATTGATGCTTCTATTTCTTATTGTGACACTGAACTTGCACAAATGACCAAAGCTCAAGTCAGAACATATTTACAGGTCACAAGCAATCTTTGTGTCAAATTTTAACTTCTGATCATTTCTATTAAGATTATGAAATTTTTCTTCCACTGACCTTTGCCAAAATGACCTTGGGATAAATCATTACACCCGTAGGTTATAAGCCATCTTTGTGTGAATTAGAACCTTCAATGTTTTTCCATAAAAGATATATAGACCAGACACGAATTTTGCACTTTTCCTGTCAGTTTCCTTGATCTTGTCCAAATGATCTTGGGTCAAGGCCATGACACACCCTCAGGTCATAATCAATCTTTGTATGAAGTAAGAACTTCCATGTTCATGCATAAGAAATTAGGATATGGACAGGACACGAGTTTTGCTTTTTTCATGCCAGTGACGTTGCCCAAATGACCTTGCCCAAATGACCTTGCATCAAGGTCATTACAGACCGTCAGGTCATAAGCAATATTTGTGTGAAGTAATAACTTCCAATGTGATTCCTATATGAGGTGATTCTTATATACCCCCCAGAATTCGTTTGCGGGGTATAAAAATCCTTTTCGCCACTTTAGTGCGGCACAAAGAACGACCTATGTTTTACTATCATTTCTATCAAATCACATATACATGTACATATATTTACATTCAGTGTATATTTCCCCTTATGTTTGCATTGAAAATCTGCGACGTTCAATTTTCTATGAATACACTTTGATAATTCATGCGCCATGTGCACAATTATCACGTGTTTTGATTATATAATTTTATTTTTGTAAGATTAAATGAAACGTTTCATCTTACATAACCAATTTGATATGTACTTTTGAAAAATAATCAATAAATTATATCTATTCCTTAAAAAATGGGATTTTTCTCTACAGAGTTTCTGGCACTACATTTTTAGTCGCGGAACCGAACTAAATAAGATGTTAATATGGCTGTCCCATGTATGTTTCATATCCCTGACTAAGAGCGTACCGGTATATGTTGGCTTTACAGCAACGATACACATATATATAAACGAACGGGTGGGAACATTTTACATACAATAGGTCACCAAAAATTGATATTCGCCACATTTGGATTCCTTTTCGCCAGTTTTGAAAAAAAAGTCAGCATGAGCACTTAGCAGGGGTGGTCAACACAGCAATGAGTTCGTTTTCACAATGAAACAAACTGCCATGTAGAAGTAGTACAAAAGTGATTATGTGATCGCTAGAATCAAAACAAAACTTGTTTAAAACTCATGTGAATATTCTTTTAAAAAATCACCCAATCCCTCAATTCCGGACATTCTTTTATCGTGCCAGCACCTACCGCATACGTGTAACATATTAACACGGACCTTCGATTTTAATTTGATTTAATTTTTTTGACTGCCTTGAACACTCGGAGAATATTTAATTTTTTGAATTCATTTTTACTTTGTACACCCTGCTAAATAATGCATCCAATTTTGATCTCTCTCTCTCTCTCTCTCTCTCTCTCTCTCTCTCTCTCTCTCTCTCTCTCGTGCGCGCGCGCGCAACTCTATGAAAAATTCCTTTATTTTCTACGAAGTCTGTAAAAACTCTCAGTATAAATTAACGGAAATAATCATGGATACATAAATTAATCTTCAGTTGAAACACAAGTCGATTTTACATGGACCGATCAAGCCCGTTAGAGGCCGAGGTTTTTAACTGTTCGGTTAACTTCAGGTGTTCGGGTGTGAAGCCCCGAGGGAAACATGCTCGCTTGTTTATATTGTCTATATGCACGGGTGTTAAAATGCTCTCAACAGAGTTTTTCCGATGATCTAGAAAATTATTGTATTTATATAATTATGTACTAGAAAAAGAAATTAAATGTCAATCGTTGAAATGAATATCAGCATGAATAACCGCCAGCGACATGAGCAGAATCTTTCGTTTGTTTGAACAAGTTTTCGACGGGATTTACTGAAAAATTATGCAATATACGATCATAGTACTGTACTCAAATACTAATGCAACTTTTATGCAACATACGTTTGTATAACTTCTCCGATCATCTGCTACAGTGCACAATAATTCTACCAGCTGCGCATTTACCAGAGTTAATTGTCTGTACCTGTTTCTCTTCCGGTTTCGGCTCGGGAAATTTCTCAAGGAAATGTGATAACTAACGTTTTAAATCATAGACGGAATATTTCATTTATTGATATAATTATTTAATCTCAATTATTCCCAAACATCTTTAATTATAAAGGAAATTTTTCATAGATGATCGGCGCCACGTGATTTAGATAGACTATAGATCAGCGCGTTTGGTGTGGTACATAACCATGCAAGTACGAGTAAATTTTTACTTCATATCTTTCAATTTCCAAGAGTAGAAAATTTAATATGTCGAGGGTAGTTTCTTCGTCAAGGTATGCATTAAAAGACAAAAGTTAATTGCACGATCATCGCGAGCGCCAAACATGGAAAACCCAGGACGAGTAAACGAATGTCAATCATGCATTTTCTATCATCTAATCTGAGGATTGACAGGGGTACACTGGCCAGATAAATTTGAAGGCGGATCTTATTTTCTCTGTCTTTAAAGGTTTAATCTTTGTGGGGTTTTGTGCTGATCCTAAACATTATTTGTACAGTTTTTAGAACTTTTTAGTCTTACTAAACCAACATTGATATATGACTGACAATGCTTCTGATTTGGAATAATATATTTAATTAAATTTCAGAACGATTTCTTAATTTACATTCTATCGTTCTAAGACGAAGAAACTTCTATAACATAAGATTAAAACAGATGAGTTCTTGTGTTTGCGGCTAAAAACCCTTATATGAAGACGCAAATCCTGTGTATTAGATAACCGCTGACCGCTAGGTAGTCCAGCCGGGACCGATCTCCTCGGCCGCGGGCGAGGGATAGGTGAACCAAGGATAATTTAGAAAGCTAGCAGTATTATTAAATGACTTAAATATATTACAATAAGTTATTATTTTTTTTTTTTACATAAATACCAACCATTGATTTATGTGTGATGTTGCTTCTAATTGGGAATTACATTGCTTTTATTAATTAACAGCACGGTTTCTTAATTAACACTATCGTTTAATTCAATTTAAGAAGAATAAACTTTTATATGTAATCAAAATTAAAACAATTCTATGTGTTTGCGGCTAAATAAACCCATATATGAAGACGCGAATCTTGTGTATTAGATAATCGCTGACGGCTGGGTAGTCCAGCAGCGACCGATCTCCTTGGCCGCGGGCGAGGGATAGGTTACGTAATGGTATACACACACAGCTCAGATCCCAGAAAGAATTCAAATGCATGCAGTATAATAACTAATATGTATAACAAAGAGTTTTTTTAAATCCGTAATTTGTGTCTAAAAAAGAATGTTTGTATTTTGTGTTTATTGTTTTAATAGGATTTTTCACTCTAAAAACTTCACAAAATTGGCTTATAATCCTCATATAAAAGAATATATACTGTAAAAAAACCTTTTCTAATGAATTAAAGCATCCTGTATAAAAAGGTACACTCTCTGTGATAACTTTATGTCAGTTGTACGCTCAAAGACTTTTCGTTAACTTGCAAAATGAAAACAGGTACATGTTAACAAGTAAAGCTTTTTACACTCATAGTACGCAATACCCTAACAAAATAACATTGTAACGACATTGATAAGATCCCAATGAACAACTTTACCTGCGACAGCCATATCGAAATCTTAACCGTTTTTGAGTTATAAAGCAAAAAGTTTCAAGGGCAGTTGGCTACTTATGTAAGAGGTCAGCCCTTTTTCAATAGTGTCAAATAAAAGCCCTTGAAATTCTGCACAACTTTTATTCTACATGTCTTAACAAAATATTTTTTATTTAAAAGATACAAAGGAAAATATGTGTAAATTTTCGCACTTTTTGGAATCCTGTTTTTGACCCCCTACCTTTTTCTAAATAAAAAACGAAATCCCAAAACAAAAACCGATGTGCACAACTTCAATGCCTCTATTATTCAAATTCGTTGGATTCCCATTCCCTGCTATTATAGTCTCGGAGCCTTTGTCTGGAAACCAAAGGCCCTAAAAAATTTTCAAAGGGGAATAACTCGTTAACGGAAGGGGAATTTAAAAGTTTATGATATGTTTTAGATAGTGTTTTGTAAAGTCTATTAGCCCTGAAAATTTGAGCAAAAACTGTTCAGAAATGAGCAAGATATGAAGCTTCAAAGTTCGCGTCTAGGAAAAAAAAAAAAAAAGACTAGATACGATCTCGTTACGAGTAACGAGTAGGTCTACCGTTCAATTTTTTAAAAAAGTTTAAGGACTTCGGCTCCTATAAATCCCTAATTAAGTCATAAATGGTTGTGGCAAAGAGTTTTTCAAACAGACTTTGTTACGATCAACAACTTGTCTTCTATAATGCGTTACATAATCTTGATCGTTTTTAAGTTATTTGTAATAGTGTTTACTAGTATCTTGGCCCTAATTTTAAGGGCCATCCCCTTTTTCTTGAGTTCATTGAAAAGGTCTTAAGAATACTATCATTTTTTGTTCGTAAACCTATCAAAAATTGTTGTTAATTTTTTAGATATAAACGATTGAATATTTTAGGGGCCAGTCCTATAGATCCTTAATGGGGACAGACATTGGTGTTTTGATAAGTGGAATCGATTAGAACCATCCATGCAGACATTTTCTCTTCTATAATACTTGACAAAATATTATTTTTATTACATTCCTTCTCTAGATATATTGCGTCAAAGTTTAAGAACTTTGGGCCCTAAAAATCCCTAGTTACGTAATAAATGGGCTGGCAATCATTTTTTCTGATAGATATTGTTATGATCAACAACTTTGCTTCTATAATGCATTACAAAATCTTTATCGTTTTTAAGTTATTTGTAATAGAGTTTACGAGTGTGTTGGCCCCTAATGAAAGGGGCCAGTCCCTTTTTCTTGATTTTGTTGGAAAGATCTTAAGTATAGTAACATTTTTTGTTCTTACACCTTTCTTAAATTGTTGTTCATTTTTGAGATATAAATGATTGAATCTTTTAGGGGTCAGCCCTGTAAATCCTTTATAGGAACATACATTGGTGTTTTGATTAGTGGCATCGATTAAAATCATCAATGCAGACATTTTCTCTTCTACAATGCTTAACAAAATATGTCTCCTTCTCTAGATATATTGCGTCAAAGTTTAAGGACTTTGGCCCCTAATAATCCTTAATTACGTAATAAATGGGCGTGGCAATGATATTTCAGATAGACATTGCTACGATCAACATCTTTGATTCGATAATGCATTACAAAATCTTGATCGTTTTAAAGTTATTTGTAATAGAGTTTACGAGTTTATTGGCCCCTAATTAAAGGGGCCAGCCCCTTTTTCTTGATTTTGTTGGAAAGGTCTTAAGGATACTAACAATTTTTGTTATTACACCTATCTAAAATTATTGTTCATTTTTGAGATATAATTGATTGAATCTTTTAGGGGTCAGCCCTGTAAATCCTTAATGGGGACAGATATTGATGTTTTGATAAGTGCAATCGATTAAAATTATCAATGCAGACATTTTCTCTTCTACAATGCTTAACAAAATATGTCTTCTTCTCTAGATATATTGCGTCAAAATTTAAGGTTTTTGGCCCCTAAAAATCCCTGGTTACGTAATAAATGGGCGTGGCAATGATTTTTTCTGACAGATATTGTTATGATCAACAACTTTGTTTCTATAATGCATTACAAAATCTTGATCGTTTTTAAGTTTTTTGTATTAGAGTTTACGAGTCTCTTGGTCCCTAATTAAAGGGGTTAGCCCCTTTTCCGTGATATCGATGAAAAGAACTTTTCATACTTTACCACTTTTGTTATATATGTCTTAACAAAATATCAACTGATAAAAAGATACAGATCAAAACGTGTGAAAATTTTGATTAAAAATCCGTACCCAATTTTCGAGCCATAGCGAGCTCCAAGAAATGGCGCCACAGGAGTAAAACAAAAACAATGGGCACAACTTCAAACTATGGTCTAACTATCCTGAAAATTTCATATTCATATCTCTGATAGTTTTTGAGTTTTTGTGTGCACAAAATAGGTCGTAAAAATGAACAAAATGGCCGATAAATCGGTACCGGAAGTGACGACAGGAAAATTATCAAAAATGTTTGAAGATCATATGAAGTCCAATCATCTGTGAAAAAATTTTGGAAATCGGTCGAATAGTTTTCGAGAAATCGCGTGCACAAAATTTGTGGAAAAGAAAAATAATAATAATAATAATAATAATAATAAGAAACAGTACGAAAACAATAAGGTCTTCCGTTGGAAACGGAAGACCTTAAAAAAAGAAAAATAAGAATAATCTTAACCAGCACAATAATAGAAAGGTCTTCCGTTGGAAACGGAAGACCTTAATTACCAACCAAAAAAAATGAAATTTATGAAGTTGTGTCGATACTGAAATGTAGCCCTACAGTTTGAAAACAGGATCAGTTTATAGAATATTGTCAGTTATTCATTAAAAAATTAGCACCGCTTGTTGTCAATTGGCGAGTCCCCTCTTCTGCCGCAAATACAATGACCAATATGACGTACACTGTCAATGACATCATAATAATGTTCGTTTTTACCCGGTTACGTGTGAAAACAAAATACAATGATGACTCATTTTTATTTAATAAAAATTTCTTTCATGTTCTAATTGTGTATGGTCTTTGCATTTGTACAATTTTGATTGTTAAGAAGGAAAGTTTTTGTAATGGACATTTCGGTATTTCCATTTATATTTGCATGTAGGTTCTGCATTCAAAATCATAAATAAAATGTCAAAAATGATAATATAACATTAAAGTAAATATGCAGTAAAATACACTTGGATTTTTTCTTAAAGAGTCGGAGATTGAGACCTAATTTTAGTCTATTCTGAGGACTTGTACCTTAAATTATTTGGGCATATTTTGTATTTCATAAAGCGGCGTAACTATATTGATTAATATCCCCTTTCTATAAAGAATTTACCGAACAGTGAGCACATAATTAACAGACTGCTTGGTTAATTTGACAGTACATATGTATAGAATATCGTATACAAATAAATGAAGTATCTCTTGGAATTGTTAAGGGATACTTAGTTATGATTTCACATCGGCATAAAGATGCACACTTTCGTGATATCAAAATTTTGATTCCTTAATTCCTCCTGTGTAAAGGTAAGTCTAGAAGTACTACCTCAATCTTTATGAAACGAGCTCCTGCTTTGTGCGTATATAAACTAAATGTATTTGATATCCTAATTAGTAATGTATTATGTTTTATCAACACTTTATTAAATTTTATTTAATCCCCTTATGCGAAATTTTTCAGTGGGTACATAACTTCCAAAAATGTGCGTCTTTAGATGATGCTTTTGTTTTTAGCTCACCTGAGCTGATAGCTCAAGTGAGCTTTTCTGATCACTTTTTGTCCGGCGTCCATCTGTCTGTCTGTCTGTCCGTAAACTTTTTACATTTTCGACTTCTTCTCCAAAACAACTTGACCGATTTCAACCAAAGTTGGCACAAAGCATCCTTAGGTGAAGGGGATTCAAGTTTTTAAAAATGAAGGGCCATGCCCTCTTTCAAGGGGAGATAATTAAAAAAATCATTGAAAATTTATTGATATTTTCAAAAATCTTGTTCTCAAAAAGCATTTGGCCAGAAAAGCTGAAACTTGGTAATATATAGAATTAATCTTTAAAAATCTTCTTCTCTGAAACTGATCAGCCAGAAAAGCTATAACTTGTGTGGAAGCATCCTCAGGAAGTGTAGATTCAAGTTTGTTTAAATCATGATCCCCATTGGTAGGGTGGGGCCACAATGGGGGTCAAATTTTTACATAGGAATATATAGAATTAATCTTTAAAAATCTTCTTCTCTGAAACTGATCAGCCAGAAAAGCTATAACTTGTGTGGAAGCATCCTCAGGTAGTGTAGATTCAAGTTTGTTTAAATCATGATCCCCAGTGGTAGGGTGGGGCCACAATGGGGGGTTGAATTTTTACATAAGAATATATAGAATTAATCTTTAAAAATCTTCTTCTCTGAAAATGATCAGCCAGAAAAGCTGTAACTTATGTGGAAGCATCCTCAGGTAGTGTAGATTCAAGTTTGTTCAAATCATGATCCCCGGGGGTAGGGTGGGGCCACAATTGGGGGGGGGGGTTGAATTTTTACATAGGAATATATAGAGTAAATCTTTAAAAATCTTTTTCTCAGAAACTGATTGGGCAGAAAAGCTGTAACTTGTGTGGAAGCGTCCTCAGGTAGTGTAGATTCAAGTTTGTTCTAATCATGATACTGGGGGTAGGTTGGGCCACAATGGGGGGGGGGTTGGTTCAAACTTTTACTTTTACTTAGGAATGTATAGGGAAATATCTTAAAAAATTATTTGCTTAGAAAAGTCAGTTCAGATAGTGTAGATAAAAATTTGTCAAAATCATAATCTTCAGGACTAGGGTTGGGCCACATGGTTGGGGGGGGGGGGGGGGGGGGGGGGGTTCCAATTTTACAAACGACAATTACCTGGACAATTCTTTGGCCTCACCAGGGGTTCAAAGTTTGATGTAGGTTTATAATCCATATATAAACAGTTGTTTAAGTCTGATCATTTTCTCGAGAACTGCAATGCTCAATATGTAATATGACTGTAAAATCATCCGTTTACAAAAGAGGTCAGTGATAAACATAAGAATATGCAGAGGAATTTTTTTATATACAAGATCTATTATATGACATTGTTCAGATATTTTGTATATGACTCCATAAAGCTGATTTTATTATGTCTATCATTGCTCAGGTGAGCGTTGTGGCCCATGGGCCTCTTGTTACTCTAATCATGGTAATTGTTTATTTCCCAGCATGAACGGAAATTCATTGATTAAAATTTTGTTTATTTAGTCATATTCTAGTTACTTGTCACAAGGTACCCGCTTAACGGGTCCTCTAGCCTATCTGTTAAGTTTCTCCAATAAAATAACGGATGGTTTGTGAATACCAAAATGTTTGAAGGAAAATTTAGCAGAGGAATTAACGGACCTGTTATTTTACAGATGCTTTGTAAATTAGGTCCCAGAAAGCCCTCTACCAAAATTATGAATTCATGTCCCCTGAGGTAAGGGTTCTGACTCTAGGGCAGGGCCAAAATAGTCATGTAGTTAATGCATTTAATGTTTTAAAAAATTGTCTTCTTTACTTTTGCTGATACTGAATAAAAACTGACTGCATATAAAGAAAGAAAAAAAAGCCATCTATCAAAATTTTAAATTTCATGTCTCCCAGTGTAGGGATTTGAATCTAGTGCAGGGCCAAAACACTCATATAGTGTATAGGGTAGGGGTTCTTAATGCATGGTGTGGTTAAAATGGTCATTTAATTAATGTATATAAAAAGAATAAAAACTAACTGTATATATAGAAAAAAAAACATTAAGCTGTCATCTTTACTAATATTTCATGTCACCTACTTATAAGGCAAGGATTATGGCTGGGAGGGGGGTATATATTTGTCTTATTCTATTCTGCTCAGGAATTTTAATGAAGGAAATGAGTTAATTCACATATTTAGAAAAGAAAAAGAATGAAGCTGCCTATCAAAGTTATTAAGATATTGTGAAAGCATTTGGAAAGAGTTCAGGGAGGAGGGCTGTAACAGTTAATGGAGTTATCTTCCCTTGCTTCTTCTTAATGGAGGTATCTTCCTTTGCTTGTTCATATTTAGTACAGAGGGTTCCGCTTAATCTGATAGACAATTTGTCAGGGAAAAATTATCAGATTAACCGAAAATCAGAATAACCGATTTAGCGGTTTTGTGGTCTTTGATTTTGGTATAGAATTAAATATAAATTGTTTCAAGACATAATTTATCAATGAAAGGATATAATTTGTATATCAACAGTTTGAAATGAAATAATTTACCTTGCAATAGCAATGAAATAGCATGAAAGTCTTTATTTTGTTTGTAAATGCCCAAAAGAAAATGTTTCTCTACATTACGATGGTTTTAAAGTGGCCGCCATTTTGACAGGAAGTAATAAGAGGAAATGGCTGTCTGAACAGTACCTCTTTTCAATTGAACTATTTATTTTAATTCTTTTTCTGTTATAAAATGCTCTTAAATAATTAATTATGCATGATAAAAAAATATTTGATTTTATTTATAAGTTTTCTACCACGATGTAAAATTGAAAGTAGTCAGAATTTCCTCGGTGTCACATGTTCCAAAGCCTGTCATTTTTGATTCAGAAATTACGTTTAAATACTTCTTAATGGTGCAAGCCCAGCATGAAATTAACACATGCGATTGGTAAGTAAACAAACAATTAAAATTGTACACAGGTAAGGACAGTCCTGTGTGCAGTCATCTGAAACAATTACCGATGTCGGTAGCTTTCATCTTGCGAAGAAAGGAGCCCCTTGTGTGCGTTGAAGTGTAATTAATGCCATGGAAAGAGTTACTGTGTACACAAGAGGGGTGTCAACCAAAAAAACATAGGTGTAAAAGGGTGGGGAATCAATATTACACTGTCACAATCCTATCAGATCAACCGAAAATGACATTTTTTCCTATCAGATTATCAGGCAAAAATATAAAGGGATATATAAGAAATGGTTTGGTGTTTTGATATTATATCAGATTAACCGAATTATCAGAGTAACCGCTTTCAGATTAAGTGGAACCCTCTGTAATTAATCATTGAATATAATGTAATTAAAAGAAGTTGTATGATCAAAAGAGTTATGCAAGTTTTTTATCACCTGAAACAAAAACAGTTTTTAATTTTTTTAAATAAACAAATAGACTTGTTAATAGTAAAGTAATAATTGGCTAATCAAAATCACTAATAAGCAGTACATGTAAAATGATTTGGTTTAAATCCCAGATGGTGATGATGTCAATGAAGGTTTAATATTCAAAAGCTAGAACAGAAGTAAGTAACACATTATATATTCTAAAGCTGTTTTATTTGTTTGTTTGTATAAACACCCATAGGGAGAGTTTCTGTCTGCCCCTAGGGATGGGGGATGGGAGGTTGTTTTAAATAAAACAATCATATTAACCACCTTGTTTTAGTTTATCTATGAAAACATATACACATAAAACCTATCTTGAAAATAACAAATATGGGAAAATTATTTTCTATAAGAGTCTTGCACCTTTTCAATATCAGGTCGTGCACTCTATTATGATCTTTAATTTTTCGCTAAAATTATAGGTTTCATAGTCCTTTTTGAAAGATTTCAGGCAGGGAGGTGGTTGTCATAACAATAGTATAATTTTTCTCTCCAGAATGAAATTTAAATGGTACTCGGGTGACCATTAAGGCCTATTGGCCTCTTGTTTAACTAAATTGTCTCTTTATACCATGTAGGAACTACAATCATTGGGCTATTTCCTTGTGTAAGACTTTAATGGGAATACCAATCATTATTGTAAAACATGTTTACTATACTCTGTGCTAAGATATCCTTGATTCACATTTTGCTTAATTACTCGATATTTATAAATACCTCAGGATTCAAACGATGTTCATTCAAAAGTATGAAAAATTTTCAAGATTTCTCTGTTGAAATGCCCCCTTTAGCAGGTTTCAATACACAGCTAAAAATTGTGATGTCTACGGGGATTTTGTATTGGAGCAGACCCGGATGATGATGTTGAAAAATTGCGCGACATATTCCGAGTGACTTCTGAATGGAGAAAAGATGTAAACATTCCCTATTATAAATCTCCGTTAGAAATCTGTTTTCGTTCCTGTGAATTTTTCCGAGTGAAAAATGATAATGTGTCAATGAAGATATCTTGAAAATTTTCCCTTTGTCTGATTTCAATTGCACTTCTTTCACAGGTATGTGTATTTTTATTAAAAATCGGCCAAATGTGCTGCATAAATATCTTGGGACAGACTATAGTGTTAATTCCTAACCTGTGATTTGTGCATGTATTGTTATACCTAAAGTTACATGTACCGTAGAAGAACTGGGTATATCCCTCCAACTATTTTTAGAATCGGTAGGACAACAAAGTAGTGCCTATAAGCAAAATAGTTCCTATACTTGCAGAGTGGATATACATTTATTGGGACATTTTAAATCAGAATGCTTGACACATGTCAGAAAAGAGGATTTGCAATTTTAAAAGCAATTGTCAAAATTGAATTATCATTTGAAGGAAAGAATTGAAATTGTTTGATGTACACCCTTTCCAAAACTGTGAAATTCCCTACTTTTACTTTCATTTTCAGAGTTTTTCAATACAGACGCATTTTGCGGGAAAACGAATCTGACTTCACACCACGAAATTTTAACATGGGAGAGACAATTTGATGAGCTTTCATTCAAGAGGTCCCTCGTTGCTGAACGAAAATTAGGGCTGGAGCTATGAACCCGAATGTTAACATTACTGCCTATGGAAAATGCATTAGTGGACTATACCCAACTAAGTAAGTTTAATCTTACCAGGGTATATTGCCTCTGTTGTTTTTGTGTTAGGTGGATGAGTACCAATCTGTGCGACGGAAGCTCACTGCTGAAATGGCTGACCATTCCAATCTAATCAGGAGCATGGTTGTGCATCAGAAGATGCCAGACTGATGGACTGATGGGCGACATGTAAGTTATAGTAGACACATGCACTGAATCGCTGCAAAGTAATTGTTATGTAATTTAAAGGTTGCTTGAGATTTCATTGAAGGCACATCAATACCACACAATAGGGATACATGTAGATGTTTAGTATTCTGCTTAAAGCAGTAGTTTTTAAAGGTTTGGAGAATGCATTTGGTAGTTACAGGTACCCATTGCTTGGGATTACACACACCGTTAGCCTTGTGGGTTATGTAATGTCTTGATTTTTAGCTCACAGTGACGAAGGTGGGGGGAGCTTATGCTATACCCCTGGGGTCGGCGTCAGCGTCCAGACCTGGTTAAAGGAAGGAAATAGCCAATCAAATTGAACTTAGTCAATTGTAGTTCCATATATATAGGGACAATTTATTTTCTTTCTTCCTTTTTTTGGCACCTTATTTTAGGCCTACAGTATTGATTTTGGACTCAGTGGCTAGGAGAATTATTACTTTAGTGGAATTGTCACACTAATTTCAATGGAACTATTTTTTAGATGCACATGATGCAACTTCCTGGATGGTGCTGAGTCTGTTTGTCAACATGTGAAACCCACGTGTATTTGGGGGTAGGTATGTTTACTATCAATTCTCTCTCTTAGAAGCCGCATAAGGCGTTGTTTTTCTGATCTAAAATTTTTCTTGAAGCATTTAACTATAATTTCTCTTTCATGAATAATATGCTGAGAGTATAATTAATCAATTAACTTAATTAAAGCTATATAGTAGCATATAGTGAAATTAATTCCTTGTGTGAGACCTTAAGAGAAACATGTAACTTTTATTTAGACTGCATTTTTTCTAATTTCAGGAGTTGTCTCCCTTGTTAAAGATCAACAATGGCAGATAAACAATGTGGGATGCTGTCTTGTCATCAACGGTGAAATTTGACACCTGTATACCCGTATTTCTACCAATCGTCTCTGTCCTCTTTGTTGTGTACATCAGACAGGTAAGAAAATCAAGATAATTGTTTGAAATCATTTTAATAAGATAAACAATGAAAAGTATAACATATTTACATGAACAGAATCCCTCATAAAGGACATGTCACATTTTACACACGCTCATCATTCAAACGTTACCATACATTCAGTGCACATTTTTAAAACATAGCAATCATTAGATGTAATACAAAATTCACACGATAGGTATAATATAACAAACATTTTATACATGTTAACTACATACACCCCTAACCCCACCCACCCATGATAACCCCCCCCCCCCCACACACACACACACTTAGCTACTTCTTGCTTAACTTAGATCTGTTAGTGATTTACTATAAGTGTCTTTAGACTTTTTATCGTAGAGCTGATATCTCTTAGATCTGTAGAATTTTCTTTGGAATTTATATTTTAATAGTTTTTGTTTCATTTTAAAGTAAAATGTGATATTTTTTAATTCTATCAAGATTATTAGGTCCCAAAGTCAAATTTATACAGTCTTTTAATAAGTATCTGTCTTCTTCTGTCATGCTTAATTCAAAGTCACTAGGCAACACTGAAGAGTTCCACTTGTTGCTTTTCAGTCTGCGACAGGAAAAGGAATGAAGTTGGCAGGACTTTCCGCACTGTCCTTGGTAGTAGCTGATGATGGAACCGACAGCAGTTGACATGGCCCGTTTCATCAAAGGTAAGTCTTCGGAGTAGTGTTTGTAGCAGTTTTCGTACTCGGTCCTGCATCTAAGCTTCAAGTCCAGGGCAAATCTTCTCTGCATGGATTCTCTCATAGCTTTTGTTCTTCCAGGAAACATGTGACTGCTGAATGGAGCCTTAGCAGTCTGTTTTCTTTGAGAGTCAAAGAAGTGGCGCAGGTCTTTGAGGTTTTCAATCATATGCCCTTGCTTTTCAGATGCACCGGAAGCAGCGGCACTATCTCCATCACTGGTGAAATGGAAAATGACGAGTGGACGGTCATCACTTTGCAGCTCACCGACGCATTCCGCAGCCCATCTCTTTTCGTCTCCAATGGTGGTCTTTGGAGGAATGGTTGCAGTGCAGTCTTCATGTCCTGGGCAGGTAGCTTCCTTTCCCTTGGCTCTAAGATGGGTGCCTTTCATGCACAGTTTATTGCCACAAAACACTGCCACAACATTCTTCTTCTTGGTAACATTTTCACTTAAAGTGTATGTCACTTGTGTGGCAGCTTGGAATGGTGTTTTCCCGATGGCACTGAAGGTGGCGTTGTTTCACCGAGCATCTCCTGCTCTTATAGGTGTATTGGCATGTCCGCATTTCTCGTTAAGGTCTTGAATGTCCTGCCTTATTTTCTTCATGCTGTTTTTGTTCACATCAGTGATGATTTTTCCTACTTTATTGCAGATCTGTTGAATGGCTGATGCTGGTTCGATGTTGGCACCAAAAAGCATACCACGCATACCCTCTGTTGTAAGGCTGGTACCCAAGTGACTGATAGCCATGGCCACATTAAGCTGTGCGGATCTTCGTCCTCTTCCAGATCGACTAACTTCCTCATACAGTTTTTCGCGGTGACTGGTGTAGTGGCACTTCTTACATCGAATGGAGAGGATCCATGCCAGGCCTCGCTTTTCCTCCCCATGCTGGTTCCAGTCCACTGAACCGTCACAGTACGGGAATTTCTGTGAGTGCTCTTTCAATGTATGATTATTCATAGTTTAGCAGTTGATGGAGTACTTTGTAAAAGTTTGGAATTGGGGTTCAGCCCGAGTCGCAAAATCTTCATCTCACTGCTTCTTCGCTCCGCATTGCTAACTGTGAACATTCCATTCTACTGTTGCTGTACAATGTCCTGAAACTCTTCTTTACTTAGCCTTCTTATAGGACATAGACACTGGACTGGGCTTGCGGTCCCTGTGCTTTTCTGGCCCTTCACTGGTTGTTGTGAGGAATACTTCCTTTGTTGTACTGATGTTGATGCAGCCACTTTGGTCCCTTCTTTGGCATGATTGATATTGAAGTGTACACATGTAGACTTTTTCTATGAATGTGATGTTGTGTGTGGTGCAAATTTTTAAGTACCGTATTTTTCGGACGATATGACGATATTTTTTTTCTCTGAAGCAGAACACCCGACTTATTGTCCAGATCGACTTGTCTTAGGCTCGAGTTCGGAAAATTTTCCAAAAATAGCATTAAAAATCTTGGTTTTAATCATTTAAAATTGGTTGTGTGATTGGATATTACCTTGTTGAAATCTTTGTTCATCTTTATTTATTGTCGTTTTCACTCATTTGTTAACAGTAGTATACATAATAATACCAGTAATTAAAAAAAAATGGTCCATGTCTTTAATCAATTAAAAGTTTTACCGTTCCGTAATTTTAAACACATCGTCACATGGTATCCATATATTACTAGTGGGAAGATAACATTGCGCAGTAAAATTGAAACCAAATTCGAATGGAACAAATTATTGCGGTAAGTCCCGGGAATGTTTAATTATATGAGATATTTAATTACATATTACTAAATTGTGTAAGTTGTATTAGTGTTCATCTTTTAATTGATAATTATCCTAGGTATTTTTGCATTTATTCACGGTAGGCTGACACCGATTGTGTTATTAATCATGCCCTACGGCTGAGATCTATATGTGTTCACTCATGGTTTTGAGAGAATGAATTCAATTGACTCTCTGTGTATATAAAGCGTACCGTTATACGGGTGTTTATATTTCACTGATTAATTATAGTCCAATTCTTTGATTGTTGTTAAATAAACATTGTAAAGAAACGTATGTATGTCGTATATCGTCATTATCAAGTCGTACAAATGATCGATCTATTTTTAACAGTGTCTAAGTAAAGCAATAATATTTAACTGCATAACTGGACACAAAGTAAACAAGTAAAATCGAATCAAAATAATTGCTAATCTTCCTGCACTTGAGATGCCCCTTTGAAGTCCGACAGGAGACAGGTGCATGCTTCTGACACCGGAAATTGTTAAACAAACATTGACCACGCGCCGAGTCAACAGGTGGCTGGTTACGTAATGGCGAATACACTGGCGATAACTTGTTTGATGCAAGGAATAGTGGTCAGAGTGGATAAATATTTTAATACATGGAATTAAATATTTTTGACAACGTAAGTTTAGTTTACCCTGTTACAACTTGTATAACACGCGATGTCGGGAATTGCATGCAAGCAATTTTATAGATGTTACCGGTATTTAAAGATACCATGCATAATTATAAACGTAATTGTTTAAATGTTAATCATTAATAATAATTGGTAGCAATATCGGGGATGTCCTTTGCATCATACACTGATTATGTTACCTGCAGTTTGATACGCCATTTTGAAGCTATTAGATCGACGTATCGTTCGAATCGACATATCTAAGGATTTTTTTTAAATTTTGGCTTAAAATGATCAATTCGACTTGTAGTCCACATCGACGAGTCGTCCGTAAAATACGGTATTGTAAACTTTCATTCTGTTTATTTATTTTAGGGCTGCCATGTCTTCAAAGGGAAACTCCATCTTTGATAACTGATGGAAAAGCCTCCCCCTCCCCCCCTCCCCCCCCCCCCATTGCTTAAGAACCCCTTATCTTAATAATCACTTGCCATTAATCAGTGACCACCGTTATCAATGCTCCAAGGTACATTATTTAAGATTCTTCTGGCACCATTTTTTGCAGTCTCTGACTTTGTCTTATAATTAAAATGAACAATTATTTGCTAATTAATTCTAAAATTTTAGTCAACTTCCTGTTTCTTAGTTAATTAATGCCTATTAATTAGAGTTGAAATTTTTTTAAAGCACAAACACATAAACTCTAACATTTCAGGTTTCATTTCATCCAAAATTCTTAGCTCAACAACTCACTGGTTAAATTTCATTGAGTTTTGAAATTATGTTCTGTAGATGAATTTTAACAGAAATTTACTCCAGAATTCAGCAGTCTGTTAAGAAGAGTTATCTCCTACTTTTTAGCTCACCTGAGCTGAAAGCTCAAGTGAGCCTTTCTGATCACCCGTTGTCCGTCGTCCGTCTGTCCGTCTGTCCGTCCGTCCGTCTGTCCATCTGTCCGTCTGCAAACTTTTACATTTTGAACTTCTTCTATAAAACCACTTGGCCAAATTCAACCAAATTTGGTACAAAGCATCCTTATAAGAAGGTGAATATAAATTGCAAAAATAAAAGGCCAGATTGTATTCAAAGCGGAGAAAACCTCGAAACTGTAAAAAAGGGGGGGTGCATTTTAAAAAATCTTCTTCTCAAGAACTACTGAGTTAATCTTAACGTAATTAAGCATAAATCAATTTTATAAAAAGGAAAATATAAATTGCAAAAATTAAGGGCTAATTATGTTCCAAATTTGAGCTAATTACGAAAATACTAATAAAGCGGGTTCGTTATTCCATATCTCGTAGACTGGCAATTTCGTATGATATTGACTGATCCTATGACAGGCATTGCCAGTCTATCGTTCGACCACGCATCTCGAAAACGAGGTTATTTGTGTGAAGCAACCATATCAGATGCATATTGTCAATCCTACAAAGATCAATATGTTTGTTGTGCAACAGTTCACGTGCGAATATAATCTATGAAACATGGAATATATATTGGTGCCGATTATTGTGAAGTAAATTGAGGTTAAATATTTCAACGTGTTGTCATTTTCACTTGTGACGGTGGTTTTAGCTTGTTTTGTTTTTCCTTTCATTTTGCTTTTTAACTTGGGGAACGATCGCCTGTATTCAGTATTCTGGTATTTGGAACATAGACTTCGGTAAATAGGCAGTTGATTGTTTACCTGCAAAAATGATAAAATCTGATGCATTGACAACGTACTAAAAGACATTTCATTCAATTAGTAATTCGGTATTCTCGAGTCTATTCATTTTAAACAGACATTAATTTCGTTGATGGAGATATGTAGGTATATATGATTTTATAAATAAATTGTGCTCTTTCTGATTAAGTGCATTTTCCCTCTGTTTTCATTGTTTATTAATTTTTAATTGAGTGTCAACAAGGACCAAACAAGAGGGCGACTTTGGTTGAAATGATCGATTTTTGATCGGTAACTTCGCCAGAATTTCCTCCGAAAGAGAATTTGAAGTAGCCATATATTCCGAGTTCATAATCGTGTAAATTAACTCCAAATACTATAAAACGATGTTTATGTAATTGAAAAGACGTTTTAACAGTCTCAGTTAAACCCTGTTGTGATTAATCACCCGCGACAGTCTTATCTGTAGAGGATATAAATACGGATGATGCAAACACATACCGTATATTGAAAATTACAACCGGTATTTATTACATTTCGAGTTGATACTACAATTAGTTGGTGACTTGTAATAAGTTAATAATTCTGCCAAATTAATGCAAATCCGTTTTTTTACAGTTATCTTCAAAAGTAAAAAGATCCTCTACCTAACTGTTGTAATTGGGTCATAGGGTATCACTATAAATTCCTCCAAAATACACAAGTGCATAAACTGATTTTGTGTCACTTGACTAACTCATAACAAAACATTTTATCTATATAATGTATGAATACATTAAAAAATTAAATTAAACAAATTGGATAAGTTTTTAAAAGTTGCCTATAATTCTACGACTGACTCTGAAATGTTTGTTGATCATTAGAATTGTCTTACTAAACATTAAATACTTGTGTACAGAAAAATCAAAAGGATGATGTGCTATAACTACTTTGTGGGGTCCCTTCTCATTTGATGAATGATATGAAATCTGCAACAATTTTGGTAGTTTTCAAACGAGTAAATAAAAACGTTTTTTTTAAAAACAGGTCTGACACATTATTATAATTTTGAGGATATCTGCATTATCATTATTTTAAAGAAAATATTCCAGCAGAAAACCATCTTGGTTTGTAGCCGTTTGTTGTTTTTGAGGAAAGAAGAAAATAATTGATGGGCCTTAGTACAAAAACGATACCTGTATGCCTGACAATACATTGAATTATGTAGCTTTTTTAACATATCACGTGACAACATTTTCCAGTCGAATGTTTTCATCGATCAAGTGAGTAAGGTTATAAAACGTCACACAAGTTTACACAAGGTAAACAATTATTTTTATAAAGAGAAGACCAATTAAGTTTTTGACTGTAGCCTTAGCAACTTTTGCCACAGAGTTCAAACACTGCGTACTGGCCTCCAGACTATCTGGCGATCCTCTGTCCGTCAATCTTTGTTAACTTTCACATATGAGATACGAGCTGTGAAAATGAAATGTATCTCATCGGCATGGTATATTCATAGAGCTTGGCATCTTAAATATACACACAAAAAATATTCACTTACATGTGGAAAATGAAAATTACACTAATTTAAGTTAGATTTTTTTTTTCATAAATACCAATACACCAAACAAGAAATATTGCAGGTAAATGGTAACTACCTTTTCCAGTATTTTCATCACATAAAATAGATATGTATTGCATGTCGACCTCTGAGAGAAAATATTAATGAAATAAAATGTTTCCACTCTTTAATTGTGTAGATTCAACAAGTTCAAATTATGATTACACATGATAAGGTAGGCCTACAATGGGTGCTAATTTTTAAACTGATATACGTCTAAGAAAATGTATGATTTTTTTTCATCTTTAAAGAGCTAATACTGTTCACATATGTGCAAAAACTGCAGGAAATAATATACCGGTGTTATATATAATTTATATATCGCAATATATTTTCACCCTTACCCCTTTATAAAATATTGAGTCTTACATCAGAAAATTATGGTACTTAACTTTGCTAAATATTAAATTTTACTGTTCTTCATTATTTAAAGTATTTTAAGTCAAAGTAGTTCGCCATTGGTGCTCAGGTGAGCGATGTGGCCCATGGGCCTCTTGTTGATCCCTTAGGGTCAAAAGTAGATTTTTATACCCTAGTATATGAGAGATAGATAACTATTAGACATTCTTTTCATCCAGCCTTCGGCATATCGGAGTATCAAGTAGCATTATTTCCTGGCAAATATGCTTGGGATCGCCCTTCAAAAAAGCTAAAAACCTAAAAACCTGGAAGTGACATCACAAACCGTATAAATAGTGTGTCCATTGTGATAAACACTCATATTTTTTCTGGCGACATCGGGACATGGGCCCTTGTCGGTTTTATGATTATTGCGGTGTTAAATAAATTTTCTAAGATGTGGTCTTAGTTATAAGGTTTGTAAAACCTTTGAAAACTAATGAAATCTAGCTAAGACGAAGTCTTGGTTTGAAAGGATTGATAACCTGTGCATTTCGTTTTACACATGGTTCATGTGGTTTTACAACACAAGTTGTACAATACACGCTGTGTATTTGTTGAATAGCACGGTTAGAACACGTTGTGTTCAGAATTTTTTAGTGATAAAATTTTACACCGCAAGTTATACAATACACACTGTGTATTTGTTGAATAACAAGGTTAGAACACGCTGTGTTCAGAATTTTGTAGTGTTTATTTTACACTGCAAATTGTACAATACACGCTGTGTATTGATTGAATAGCACCATTAGAGCACACTGTATTCAGATTTAATTGTTTTGATTATATTGGTCTCAATATCGGGGATATAAATGAGACGAGAAAGAATTTCTCTTCATTGCTGACTGATACTGGAGATATATATAATATGACTGTCGTCACGAGAAAAGGGCCCTTAAGGTCAAAATTTCACAAACTCACTTTTTTGTCAATTTCGATTTATCAACTTTTTCTTAATACAAATATACAAAGATATCCAAGCTCTTGTGTGTTTTAAGCATTTTATGACAATTTTAGTAAGACATATTAACACTGCTCTGACGTAGCTCGTCGTAAACGTCACGACGTCACGAACGTCAAATATTATTAGATGCATTAATTTTTTGTTCAATACTTTTTTTAATCGCGTTTAATTGTTTGAAGAAAAATTAATTAATAATTACCTACAATTGTACAAGTCTAACAATATGAACAAAGCATTTTGAATATGGGTATCCAGATATATAGCTACAGTTCGGCAGCTAATCCAGATACTCTTTCGGTGAATCCACATGCGATAAAAAACACCTAGAAAATATGATAGATGAAAAAATGATTTTTAATGCAACAAATATCAAACTTCTCCCCAACCTTTAAATATATCAAAGATGTTTAAGCTGCTGAGGAGCTTATTAGCAAATATGTAACAAAAATGCATGGACAAGGAAGGTAATCAAATTCAATGCCTGTGTTTCCACAATTTTAGGGTATTATTAAAATAGCATACAAGTGTTTATTTTCAAATAGAGAAACATTTATTCCTTTTGATCTCGCTGTAAAGTCACAACAATAAAAATGTGGACAGTTGATTTGAGAGAAAAAAATCTAACAAAAATGCAATCTTATTTTTATAGATTTACATGTATATTTACATCAACTAATTTTTTTTATAAGTATGATTCCCTCAATTTCTTAAAAATTGATTGAAATTCACAGCTGTATAGAAACTAACAGGACTGAAATCTACACGCCCCGTTTATCTATCGATCCTGCAGCAACCTAAGAAAAATCATGGACTGCACGGAATAATCATAATGATGCCAGACTCAAATTCCAATGTAAAACGCTCTGGGTATTTCCTTTATTTAAGGAACCGATGTATATTAACAATAATTTAGTTACTTTTGCTTACTTTTCACGATCAATTCAATTCATTAATTTGTTTAAAGAAAGATGTAAATATAAATAATAAAATGCTTTCTTTGGTGATATGTGGGTTATGAAGATAGCGACATTGCAGAGGGTGGGTTATCTCATTTTTTTTCCGGTATTGTTTGCTACCTTTTGTTTATGTTTATTGTTTAAATATTCTTGAGCACAGTAAATTAAGTGTACCAAATACGACAGACACGACATGCCAACAAAATACAAAAGCCACCCCCACCTGCTGAATCTACACTTCAGATTTTAAACTTTCCAATTATTTGTTCAAGCTCGCCCATTCTATGCACAAATTGTTTAAAAAATATATTTTTGGAATTTTTAGTGTAACAGTTAAAGTGACAACCACAGCTTCTTTAGATTGACAAATTGAGTTTCCCTCATAAACTGTTTTTACACCTCTGTTTTGTGGTACGGTTTTACATGATTCGTGACAGTCTTATATTTTTTTTTTACAACATTCAAATCGTTTTTTATCATCGTGTTTAACACTACATATTGCCGATCTATTTAAAATTAGACTAAGAACGGTTGCTCTGATGTGACGTTTTTTTTTAACATTTAAATCGTTTTTACCATTGTGTTTAACGCTACAGATTGCCGATCTTATTAAAATTAGAAGAGGATGGGTCGCTCTGATGTGATCCTGTACGGAGATCTTGTATCTACTAATATAATAGCGTATCTTTTAGAGAAGAGGTTTTACAAGTCTAATATCAATAAGATTGTACAGTGTTGCTTCCAAAATATATTAATGGTATTATTCAGCATGAAAAGGCAAGGGGATTGCGTACATTTATCCCCAGAATTCAAAATTAATGGCGATTATTACAATAAAGGATATTTAACTCATGCTACGTGTAGACATGATAAAACCATTTTAAAAAGACCTTGGACTTTCGGTAGGATGTAACTATCTTTTTCTTGCGTCAAAACAAGTTAAAAATGACGTTGGTTCCAAGTTAAAGGGGCATGGTCACGATTTTGTTAAAAAATTATTTTTCCGATTTTAATGTTTACTATGCTTCAGTAAGGCATTTTTAATAGGCAACCAAAATTTGAGTGTCATTCGTTGAGTTATAAGCGAGTTACAGAGCTTACAATTATTTGCTATGTAAACAAAGCTTTTGTTTATATTGTGAAAATTCCAATTTTGGACCTAAAATAAATGTGTCAAATGTTAAGAACTGTTTATTTATGTTAAAAATGATTAGGAAGATAGACAAATCAGCTTGAAACATATTTTTTACTGGTATTTTGAACCTATGGAAACAAAAACAGGGCACGAGTCTTGTTTACATTACAAAGAATTGTGAGCCCTGTAACTTGCTTATAACTCTACGACTGACTAATGATTAAATTTCATTTAATCATTAGGAATTCATTCCTAAAGTATTGTAAAAAATAAAAGAAGAAAAATAGAATTTGACCAAAATCGTGACCATTCCCCTTTAATTAATGTTAAACGATGAATTAATGAATGAATACATCTTTATTTATTTCTGTTTAAACCTCCCTCCCTTGCTCTCCCCCCCCTTTCTCTCTCTCTCTCTCTCTCTCTCTCTCTCTCTCTCATTGAATACAAAGATCGGCCAAGTGATAATAAATTTTTAAAACAAAATTTGAAAATGTAGTCGTGTATAGAGTACACACGGGGGCATAAGATATTCCGAAGTTTTATGCATTCTTGCGATTCTCGGATTTTTTTTTTATTGCTGTACATTGTAACTAACACTAATAAACATTGAGGGTCAATATCAGCGAAATTTGTTTATCTTGTATAATAAAAAAGAACAGATGAGAAAATATCATACATGAAGATAAATTGTACGTCCATGCATGTTACATGTATTTACTGTAATTGTCATACATATTGTGTTCATATTTATCATGAAAAACATGAAAATTTGCTTATTGATAAAACGGTAAATTTATCGACATTACTTATTATAACAGTATAATGACTGCCTTTGCAAACCTGTTAAGGAATTTTGAATCATGTACGTAACTGATTTGAGATGAACATAATTATATAAAAATGCTATAAAACTATGAAAATGTGGTGAATTTTCAGGCGTATACGTGTTATGACTGACTAAAAAATCTAGTCATAAAATTGTTGTGGACGTAAAATAGCTCAAAAAGTACACACAACATGTGAACTTGGGTTGTAAAATTGCACAAAAGAATAACATATGTTGAGTTCAAATAATCAAAAGTATTTCATTCGTACAGGTATTCAGTTTTGAGTTGTCTCACTAAAGGCTCTTTACATGAAAATGTCACCAAGAATCAGATTTATCCATGAAATCAAATGGGAAGTATCATAGTACATTTTTACAATGTGAAAATATTTCTTAAACTCTTCGGATCCTTTAGTTACATGTGTTTTAATACATTAATAATTTTAACAGTTGATCGCAAATTATTTAGTAATAGAAATATACGAGAATTAATTTTGTATGTTGACAGTAGCACTACAATTAATACATAACTGCTTCTCTCATGTTCCTACCGACTAATGTAAAAGTTTAGAATCTTCTCCTGTAAAGTGAACTTCCAAACTTATAAATTAAAAAAAAAATCTTTTAAATTATTTTACTTGTATTGTTTCACAGTAATTACATGCACAGATAACTGTAAGATTTGAAAAATACTGTTCTGCATTGATGCGGTATATATATGTATCTGCCTTCAATCCCTCTAATCAACAATGAGTATGCAGTGTAGTGGTTTTTTTACTTAAAAATATAATCATCATACATGTATCATACATGTAATACTCATGCAAATGAAAGCTGTACAATTTTACTCAGAATATGTTCTAAATCATCGTCGGACGACCAGTCTCGCATTCAAGTATACACAATAAGTAAGCGTATGCGAGACTGGCCATGGGTTCCAACGATGATTTATAAAGTGATTTCCCAATTTAAACATATTAAAATATTTTCAGCACACTATAGAATAAAACGTGGTGTTTAAGTTTTATAGCGGATGCAAAAGCAGTATTCCTAAACTTGTGTCCAATATTACGTTCGGAGGGTGTAGATATTGACAATAAAAATTGTATATTTCAATTATTAAATGTTTATTTTTAAATCAACATGTAATATTTTACTGACAAAAATATGTTAACCGTGGTATTTAAAGTAGGCCAGACTCCAATTATTCAAAAACACAACAGACGCAGAAAAAAATATAAATAGAATAAAAAAAAAAACTGCGTTTACAATGCCGCAACTTTGACGTTGTTTTCTGAGCATTGTGACGTCAAAAGATAAGGGCCCTTTTCTCATGACGGCAGTCATATATAATTGGTTTACGACCTAGAATTTACATAATGTAGTGCTCATAGTAAAACGACCGAAGGTCTAAAATTTCAAAACAAAAACAACAGTCAGGTTATTAATACTAAATCAGTACATGTGAAAGAAGGTGACAATTTAGAATATCTGAAAAGGTCTACACAAGATTTTACAATTAAAAATCATGATAATAAAGAAATATTCAAAGCATCTGTTTGCGCATGGTTGGAAATAAGTAGCACTGATGGTATCAGTAATATTATTTAGTGTCATTAAAGATCAACCAAGAAATTGCATGAATCAACAAGAATTAATTTTTTCCCATAGCAATACATTCGTAGTGAAATTTGAATTCTGGAATGAGAAACGTGTATATATTTTTTCTATACTATAGTATATGGTTTTTTCAAGTTAATTGTCACAGAAAAGATGATGATTGTCTACACTACATATATATATTTAGATTACACTAAGTACAGTCAAAGATGTACGTGGTTTGAAGTTTGGTAGAAAGAAGCTACATGATTGTATATAATCTTGAGAATAATGAATCTTTTGAAAGACGAACTGATTCCATAAAATATTAGAGAATTGGAATGATTACTGTTTGGAATGGGTGCCAAAGAAAATTCATGCAGTGTTGTGAGTCGTATCAATTGTCTGTGCAGATTTATTCAGATATAAAATTTGAGTTATATAGAGTTATAAAGTTTATGACTGAAATAACAGGAATGTCGAAAACAGGAGTATTGATAGCAAAATTTGATTTGAAGACACTATATTTATATATTGCTAATAGAAAGAAATCGAACAAACAATATGGTACTTGATTTAAAAAGTACTTTTAAAATAAGCAATATATTCAGTCGAATAATTTATATTGTTTTATTATTTAATTGTTTTTTGCATCCATAATTATTACAAAAGGCATAAACATGTGGATCATTATATGATTCAAGTGGATGACTTAGAAACAAAAATTTATTTAACTAGAGCAAAGCTCGTTGCACAGCAACGAGTAGGTCTTCCGTTGCAGGTGCGAGGCGAAAAAGAACGATTGACACTTTCTTTTTTTTCGAAAGTGACACTGTGACTCAAAAAAGATGTTTTACTTTTGGGTTATGAAAACGGAAATAAGAAGAAATATACACATTTTAAGTCATCAATTCCATGTATTAGTTTACAAGTCGTTAAAACTCATTTGGAACAAACCAAGTTGATTATTTCACGCATTTTAAGTCATCGCCTACATGTATTAGTTTACAAGTCGTTAAAATTCATCCAGAACAAACAAAGATGTTTTGGACTTTGATTTTGTGTATCACGTGATTGCAATTCTGTCTAAAATGCTGATGACCTATGTACCTGTCATACTATGTTTCAAACAATCTCAACGTCATCCATGTTGCAGAAGAAGTGCACTGATCTAACGGCAAAATAGGATAATTTTAAAGCATTTTGGCCAAAAAGGATTTCTATACTAGTAAAATTATTGATGTGAATTTTTTGTGAATTTTTTGTGCTTTTATACACTGTCAGGTAAATGGGATTGTCGAGAACATTCAACTGCTGTAGATATTATATACATTCTACATTGTGCCAATCGGGGATTTTTTTCTACTAGCTAGCGTTGATTAATTAATAATCAGCAAAAATAAGTCCTAAGAGTTCAGAATTTGAACTGAAATAAAGAACTTGGTAATCGCCAAGACCTGAGCTTCCGGGTCACATAGATTTTAGTAAATGGAGCGGATCCACATTAGACGGTTTTTAAAGTTAACAATTAAGTTCTACAAAGGATCTTGCTGTCTATCAAAGTATTACAAAATTTTAGAATTTTAATAGAGTACATAATAGAAATATTTATTTAGGTTTCTCTATAAACGCACGCATAAGCTTTGGATTCACGGGGGTTGTTGTAAGGCAGAATTATACATACAGAGGGTTCCACTTAATCTGATCGCAGTTAATCTAATAATTCGGTTAATCTGATATAAAATCAAAACACCAATCCATTTGCTATATAAGCCTTTGTAATTTTTACGGATAATCTGATTGGAAAAAATGTCATTTTCGGTTAATCTGTTACGATTTCTGTCGGCCGATCAAATATCAGTTAACGTTTTCAAACCTCTTCCACCATGTCCACACCTCGTGTATAACATCTCACTGTGTAAACAGCTTGGCACGTGCCTAAAACTTGCAAATAACGGTGCTTCAGGGGATTAGTCACAGCTCAACGCACACAGATGGTCAGCTGGTCGATAGATGAAAGATACCGACATCGATAGTTCAGGACGACCACATTCCAGACGACACTTGCCTGGGGGCAATTTTGATTAAAAGAAATTGAGAGTAAATAGTGTTGCTTGTTAGCTCACCTGAGCTGAAAGCTCAAGTGAGCTATTCTGATCACATTTTGTCCGTCGTCCGTCTGTCCGTCCGTCCGTCCGTCTGTAAACTTTCACATTTTGAACTTCTTCTCTAAAACCACCGGGCCAATTTCAACCAAATTTGGCACAAAGCTTCCTTATGGTAAGATGAATATAAATTGCAGAAATGAAAGACCGATCTTTATTCAAAGCGGAGAAAACCTCAAAACTGTAGAAAAATGGGGGTGCATTTTTAAAAATCTTCTTCTCAAGAACTACTGAGTCAAATTCAACGTAATTTAGCATAAATAATCCTTATGGAAAGGAAAATATAAATTGCAAAAACTATGGGCTAATTCTGTTTCAAATTTGAGTAATTTACGAAAATAATAATAAGACAGAGAGAATAGGGGGTCAATCAGTTTAACTTCGGGCTCGATATTTCATATATCGAAAACGAGGTTAGAGACAGAGGACCAGTCTAGTTTGTTTAAAGCAGCCATGTTGGACGCATGATAAACGGGTCAAACTGACAAAGATGAATTTGCTTGTCGTGCAACAGTTTACGTGCGAAGGGAATATTTGAAACATCCACAATATGTTTGTGCCGTTTTTGTGAAGTAAATTGAGGTTAAATATTTCAATGCGTTGACATTTTCACTTCTGACGGTGGTTTTAGCTTGTTTTGATTTTCGTTTCGTTTCTTTTTAACTTGAGGGGGAACTATCGCCTGTATTTTGGAATTTTTACGTATCGAATCAAATATAGACTTCGGTAAATCTAATTAAACTAATTAAAGTGTTGCTGTGGCATTTTCAAACCAATGAATTTCAGAGTTTGGATCATATTTTAGTTGTAAAAATTGTGTCTTAAACTGTGACGAAAAGCTGACAAAACAGACCCAAGGGTGGGAGACTCTCTTCCTTGATCCTCGCATAATAAAGTTAAATGTTTTAAAGCGAATCCATGGGTTGTAAAAACGGCATGATTTCAGCAATATTATAATTATCTCCTTTTTCACATTCTCTTATCGCAGGGAATCAAATCGTCTTTCGTGATGTTCGATCAACCACTGTACACTGTAGAATCTCTGGGAGCAAATGCGAGAAAAGACAGAAACCCTTATATAATGTAAATATAAATTCCAGAGTCCAAAACTAAAAATGGTACACATTAGTTGCATAGGGTCCGTAACATAATAAACACTGCCGAGAGAGAGAGAGAGAGAGAGAGAGAGAGAGAGAGAGAGAGAGAGAGAGAGAGAGAGAGTGAGTTTGTTTAAGTGTTTATTAACACGCTAAAGCAATGAAAGATTAACATTTGATTTCACACTTTAACTATTACATAATGAATTCGTTCAGATTAATTCGAATTTATATAAGTGTCTTTTTTGGGGTTGCATATCAACATACAACATAATTTAGAGCATTCACACCCATGCGTGTATCGGTGGCTTTGATCCCGACGATTCACAAAGCGTCAATGAGCGATTGGCCGATGTAAAGAAGACTGATACGCAATATTGTTGATTTAAAAATCACGACTAGTTTAGTATGCATTGATGCTCTGCAAGATACCAAGCACAATTTAATCCAGTTTCATTATTTAATAATTGATCATCTTTTTCAGAAGATGTTCAAAATTTTTTTTAGGATTTTTTTTTTTATATTTGGCACTTGAGTTTCAACCTGTTTAACATTTGCAGATAATTTCTGACCATTTTTTGTGAGCTTTCGGGCATCAAATACAAAATATAACAAACTCCGTTTAACAGGTATTTGGACATCATGCAATTTTTCACATGGGCTCTCAATGAGTGATTGGCATAAATACGTACAATGAGTGTGTGGATTATTGAACGCTGCACAATGATACAGAGATCTTTAAGCGGACTATTTGCTTTTGGAGAATCATTTTCATTCGTTGAGTCTACAACGTTCTTGTACATTATCTCAAAACATGCCATGCGTACATGCGTATGCAAGCGGATCGGCTACCTGCAACTAACATATTTGCACACTAAGCTTGATCCTATGAATTTAGTGCGATACATACATGTAGTATGACATTTACACAAGCTACAGACATCATTTTATTTAGTTTAACAAATTTGTTATGACCACAGAATTCATAATTTAAAAAACAATCCACAGCAAAAGCCTTGCATCGTTTACATAGCACATGTAAGCATCATATGTAAAATGTAAACTAAGCTTAAAATTCATGCAAAATCAAAGAAATTAAGATTCTAGAGAGTAGTTTTTTATTGAGTCAGTATCAGATATAAGGTACAAGCACGCGAAGCTTGTGTATTAGATAACCGCAAATCTCTAGTCGATCCACGCTCGATGGCTCTCCTGGGCCACATGCGAGGGTTGAGTTACGTAAACATATACACAAGGCTTACGGGAAAGGGTTGATTTGTAGTTATCATATCCCTAATAATTTTTATTTATATTAAGTGCTTAATTAATAAAAAAGATGAAAGTTGGAGATAGAACTATTTTTCACATATTGCTTTTAAAGGCATGTTTTTTTTTAAATATTAAGAACCTAATAATAGAAAAATAAATATCTCAAAAGAAGTGATAAAAAAAGCACGGGACACATTAAAACCCTTTCTAAATAATTTTGAGCATCCCACGTAGTAAAGAACAATATTTTTGCGACTTTATTTTAATTTTACGCATAATTGAAAGATCATCTTCTATTTGCTAAATGAAAGCAGGTACCTGTCTTCATGTTTAGCTTTTTAATCTCATATAATGCAAAACCCAAACAAAATAATACTTTCATGAAATTATCACAATCACAAAGAACAACTTTTCCTGCGACGGCCAAATCGAATTTTTTTTACTTGAAATTTCATTCAATCAATTCGAAAAAGATGTCATCAGACGCAAAATTGCAAGCGCAACTGAAATATCATGTTTTAAAATTAGTCCGAGGTCATTTTAACACGATTTAAATGAGTTTAAATTTTTTGAAAAATTTTAATTTCATCTAATCAATTCGGAAAAGATGTCATCAGACGCAGAATTGCAAGCGCAACTTAGATATTATGATTAAGAATTAGTCTGGGGTCATTTTAACACGATTTAAATAGATTTAAAAATTTAAATAAAAATTAACTTTCATTCAATGAATTCAAGATAGATGTTCGATTTTTGAGTAGATAGATAAAACCCATCATTTTAAAGATAACATCATAAATCAAAGCAATATATGAGAGAAAAAAAGTTACGGTACTCGAGGCTTGAACCCAGGTCGCCTGGGCCTAAGCCCACGACTCTAACGACTGAGCTACTCAGACTCTCGCTTCGGGACTTTGATGCTTAGTATCTCGAGAATGCGTTGATCGATTTTTAAACAAATTACATATTCTGAATCAGTAAAAGGGTCACTATCAACCCTACAGAAAAATATTTTCAAACAAAAAAGTTGAAAAATTCATTGTTTCTAATTTGCTTCCGGTGAAAAACAGAAGTAATGACTGACATTCCTTTGACCGAGGTACACCAGAAAAACGGTAGATCTATCATCTCTGAAAATTTCAGCTCTCTATCTTTACTGGTTTAGAAATGTCGCAGACAAAATTGACTTTAAAAAATTGTTTTACGACGATAACTTTCGACCGGAAGTAAATTCTGAAAAACTGTTGCGCCGGTATAAACTTCAGATGATTCCACATCAACCCTGAAAATTTGAAGAAATTCTAGCGAGCCATCTAAGAGAAATCGCCTGGACAAAATTTGTAAGAAAAAAAAAGAATGATAAGAAAAGTGAAAAAGAAACAATAGAATAATAGTAGGGTCTTCCGCTGAAGACGGAAGACCCTAATAATAATAAGAAAAGTGAAAAAGAAACAATAGAATAATAGAAGGGTCTTCCGCTGAAGACGGAAGACCCTAATAAAACTGAAATAGAATAATAGAAGGGTCTTCCGCTGAAGACGGAATACCCTAAAATAATGGAGAGAAAGAGAAAGAGAGAAAGAACAAACCTTGGCTCTGGTGAGATTACAACACACAACTTTTGCAGGTGTGATAACAATATTTCACCGAAGGTTCACGTCAAAATATGGCTGGCGCAAAATAATTCCCGAATTTCTCTTTGAATTTGGGGTGTTTCCGCCCGGAACAGGAGCTGATTTTTTGTATGAGATGAAAAACAACGTGTAAGATATCTGACTATTCAGGTTTTGTAACAATGCAAGGTCATTTGAAATATTGATGCATGTTGTTTCCGAAGAGGGGTGAATAGGCCCGAGCTTGATTTTCGTCATAAATAAATCGAAAGTAGAATTTTGAGGTGTGGATCTCGGTTAACGACAATTAGGGGAAGTCCTAAAACAATGACTGATGCATTTTACACATGGATTTCAGCGTTGAGAATTTTTTCGTGTCGTTTACTATTATGTTTGACTGTTTTATTTCAACAGGATTGATACAATCTTTATAAATGTAGAAATAACGAAATCAGTAACATGTAAATTTATTCGGTAAAATTTCAATGACAGTAATTTTCACACTTCTAACATTCATAAGTAGTTCACACGCTATCGTAGATACAGACTAAACGGAAAACAAGAAATATACATGCTACAGAAATATTACACGGCTGCTTACATCCCGTGTACTGTGTAAATTTTAATTCCCCGTACAGGCAATACGCGCCGTTTGATCTCAGGAATTTTTTTCTAAATTGTTCAATCCGCTGCATATTTGGCAGACAATAAGGATGGGGTCCGAGGTACATTTACACAAAATTTCATTAGGATTGAGTAAAGGGCTCGGGAGTTAGAATTTTTTTCTACAGTACATGTCAAGCACGCCAATTGAAACCCAAATGTCAAAAAATTCATAACTCTGTTAAAAATGAACGAATTGGTCTGGTGTTCTGTACAGTGTTTAAAAAGGGTACTAGGTTGTAATTCAAGAACTAAGATCAAAGGTCAATGAAACGCAGGTAAGATAACTTTACGAATTTTGGAATCGGAGGGGGGGGGGGGGGGGTGACTTTTATATTAAACTTTCAATATTAAATTCTGAATATTACATTATAAATTATTACTAAATTTAAATGCATATATTAGAACACTGTTTAAGCGTTGTAACTTTTTAAAAAACTATTTCAGTATTAATATGTATCTATGAAACTCAATGTCCATTGTTCTAACGAATGAGTTACGTGGACTCTGCATTGTCTGTTACGTATGGCCGTTACGCTTTTACAGCATGAATCTTAACAATTTTTTTTCAAAACTTCACGTGAATATTCCTATAAAAAGTCACTGGACTCTTCAATTTCACATAGCGAGGGTTTTCATTTAATTAGTGCGCTATCGTGCAAACACCTACCACGCGTATTGTAACACTGGACTTTAATTTTGAACACTGCATTTTCTTTGAACGCTTTAATTGAGTGTATTTATTTTTACTTTGAACACGATAGTAAATTAGTGCATTCATTTTCAAGTTTGCCACCACTTCTCCCTTATTATTATTTTTTTTTTACAACTGATAAGAAGAACTACACTATTTTTGTTAGCCGAATTATATCTATTAAATTCTGTATTGTATTTAATATTTTGAATATACAATCTGACAATGATTTTATTCAATGCTAAATAAATTAAAATTACATCTGTCGTGTAAGATAAAGGTATGTGTTCTTGAACCAATATATGTAAACAAAATACTGTAGTTATTATCAAGATTGAATTGTAAACATACAAAGGTTCAATGAACATGTGTGATAAAGTAGAAGCACATGAAGCCAGTGTTATTAGACTTCCGCGGATCGCATGCATGTTCATTCGCCCGGGATATGCTGGGGATGGATTATATACTTGTGAACACAGAGCTCCGTGGCCATGTTCGGCTTAAAATGCTTGCAGTTTAAAAACAATATATAAATATTTCACAGCTTTGACAATATACAAAGAGTCCTCTTTTTAATGACAGTAATACTGAAATATTTACTGCTTTTAATTATGAAGCTTAAGCAGATTAATTTTATCATTTAAAGATTTAATCATTTCTGTATTTGAGTCTTGTGTACATCTTTTTACAACTATTTAGACTTACTTATCCACCATTAATCTTTTGTCTGACGATGCTTAGATTGGAAATATAAACATTTATATGTAATAGAACTTTAAACAATTCTTTTTGAACCCATATATGAAGACGCGAATCTTGTGTATTAGATAACCGCTGACCGCTAGATAGACCAGACGCAACCATGGCTACCGATTTTCTCGGCCGCGAGCTAGGGGTCGGTTACGAAATGGTACAAACAGAGATCAGAAACCAGGTTAATGCTTGCAGACCTTAACAAAAGTGACATATAGTCCTCACGTAAAACTTTAAGAAAATAATGCATACTGTATTGAAACTTTTACAAATGAATTAAAGCATCCCAAATACAATAATATATTTTATGTGGGTTGAACACAATGACTTTTCGTTAACTTGCCAAATGAAAACAGGTACATGTTAACAAGTAAACCTTTTTATACGCATATTTCACAATACCCTAACAAAGTAATATTATAACAACATTGATAAGATCCCAATAAACAATTTTTCCCTCGACAGCCATATCGAAATCCTAACCGTTTTTGAGTTATATAGCAAATACTTTCAAGGAATCTAGGCCCTTAATTGAAGGGGCCAGCCCCTTTTCAATAGTGTCAAACGAAAGCCCATAATATTCTGCACAACTTTTATTCTACAAGTCTTAACAAAATATTTTTTGTTTAAAAGATAAAAAGGAAAACATGTGTAAATTTTTGCACCTTTTGGAACCCTATAATTTGACCCCCTACCTTTTTCTAAATAAAACAAGTAATGAAAAAACAAAAACAACTGTGCAAAACTTCAATTTCCCTGTTATTTAAATTCGTTGAATTCTCATTCCCTGCTATTATAAGCTCGGAGCCTTTGTCTTGAAACCAAAGACCCTTAAAAAAAATTCTAAGAGTAATAACTCGTTAACGGAACAGGGATTTTACAGTTTATGACAAATTATAATTAGTGCTTTGTAAAGTCTATTAGTCCTGAAAATTTGGACAAAAACCGTTAAAAAATGAGCAAGATATGAAGCCTCAAAGTTTGCGTCTTGGAAAAAAAATAGAAAAAAGAAAAATAAGAATAACTTCCGTACTCGGAATTTCCAGACAATGATTTTTCCTCAATGACCTACACAAGCACGTCCTCTATCATTCCTGAAAATTTCAGCTTTCTATCTTTAGTCGCTGAAGACGGAAGACCCTAATGAAGAATTTCCATCAGAATCAGTATAAGGTCTTCTGTTGGAAACGGAAGACCTTAATTAGATGATTTGATTTCAGACATTATACATGAGGAATCTATTTCAAGCTAATTTAAATGACGACCTCATGGAAACTGATGCTTGACAAGTATTGTTATTACACTGTATGATATATAGAAATGAAGATATTTGATACATTAATTGCTCAATTCCTGAGATAGAACACCAAAAGGAAAGGTTCAGAAAATGAAAGAGGATCAATATGATCAGAATAAAACTCCAGAAATAATACAATGTTCACTTAATAATCCTAGTTATTTATAAAATTTTAGATTTACCAAAGTACGGTACATGTTCAATAAGAATGAGATGAAAGAATAAGGAAGAGGCTATAAATGACCATCTTTTATTTCTATCCTGAACAAAGAATTTGATAAATGAAACTTTTACCAAATATCATGTTGAAGGAGATCAAAAATAAGAAAAGCTAATTATTAGCTAGTCTAGATCATGCAATGCAAGCAATTTTTACCAAAACAAAATGTCAATGGAGATGTCATGTAACGATTGTCTTTTGGGATAAAATCCAGTTATAAGGATTATAAATGTAATAATAATAGAATATTGCAATGGAAGAGATACAATTGAATGGTAAACAAATTGACAATTAATACAATTGAATATAGTATTGAATATACAATATTAAACATAAGGGATTATATTTGATAATATTCGAAGACATTGAAGTTTGATTTGTTAAGACTCTTTTAACAGAAGATGGGTTATATGATTAACTTGAATTTTGAATCACAATACACTTAGCAACATGTTTACAATGTTCATATTAAGAAAAAACATAGAAAACTGATTTGCATACATTTATTATATACCTACCATATATGTATTAGTTGATGCATTGGAATGTTTTCTTTATACGTGAATAGTTATAGATTATATGTGTATCTCTTCAGAACTTATAATCAGGACTGACGTCTTCATGAAAAGACAAATTTTATTCACTTGCTAATGGTATTTATTATATAGGATACAGAGGGTTCCGTTTAATCTGATAGTCAATTTGTCAGAGAAAAATTATCAGATTAACCGATTATTAGATTAACCGATTTAGCGTTTTTGTGGTCTTTGGATTTGGTAAAGAATAAAATATAACTTGTTTCAAGACATTATTTATCAATGAAAAGATATAATCTGTATGCCAATAGTTTGAAATGAAATAATTTACCTTGCAATACAATGAAATAGCATTTTAGTCTTTATTTTGTTTGTAAATGCTCAAAAGAAAATGTTTCTCTTTATAATTACAATGGTTTCAAAGTGGCCGCCATTTTGACAGGAAGTAATAAGAGGAAATGGCTAATTGTCTGAGCTGTCCCTCTTTTCACCTGGACAATTTATTTTGATTATCATTCTGTTATATAAAATGCTCTTAAATAATTAATTATGCATGATTAAAAAATATTTGAATTTTATTTATTAAGTTTTCTACACCGATGTAAAATTGAAAGTAATCAGAATTTCCTTGATGTCACATGTTCCAAAGCCTGACACTTTTGATTCAGAAATTACATGTTTAAATAATTCGTAATGGTGCAAGCCCTGCATGAAATTAACACATGCAATTTGTAAATAAACAAACAATAAAATGTGTACACAGGTAAGGTCAGTCCTGTGTGCGGTCATGCGGAACAACTATCGATGTCGGTAGCTTTCATCTTACGAAGAAGGGAGCCACCCATGTGCGTTGAAGTGTAACTAATGCCCTGTAAAGAGTTACTGTGTACACAAGAGGGGTGTCAACCAATTAAACAAGGGAATATACAGGTGTAAGAGGGTGGGAAATCATTATTACACGGTCACAATCCTATCAGATTAACCGAAAATGGCATTTTTTCCTATCAGATTATCAGGAAAAAATATAAAGGGATATATAAGAAATGGTTCGGTGTTTTGATATTATATCAGATTAACCGAATTATTCGATTAACCGCTATCAGATTAAGTGAAACCCTCTGTATTACAAATTTCTGGTAATATTCAGAATTTGGAACAGAATGGAAAATATCAGTTTAACAGATATATGTGTAAAGACATTGTGTGAAAAGGCTATGTAGTAGCTTGCAATTGAACAGAAAATTGAAATAATGGGAAAAGTTTTAAAATCAAAGATGATTGAATTTCTTTTGCCAATGATTGGGAAAGTTCTATATTTTCTAACTATGTCCTATTGATTGAATTATACTTATAAATTAACAGAAGTAAAAATGTTCATTTATATTTTTCGTTTATTTGCAGTTTTCTTATAAGTGTTTGTGAATCAGTTATTTTAAAATAGTGATTATGTTTAAATTATATCACTCAAAGGACAAAGGTATTATATTTACAAGATTTAACTGTTGAAGAAATTTACTCTAATTTAGCTGCTGGTATATACGTTACCTTGAATTATAGAGCATATATAATTCATAAATTCCAAGAAAAATTACGGGGGAAATATTTGTTCCCTTTTCGCTCTTTCGCCCCTTTGTCAGTGGGTGAATTAAGAATATGCGAATTCTAATGTCTCAAATTGTCTCTCTTTAAACACAACTTTGTCTGGGCATATTTTAATTGAATCAAAATCGTTTACAAATGAAGAAAATAACATGGGACAAAAATGACCCTGTATACAGTGTCCAATTGTTGGTCTTATTGTGATTACATGAATATACATATATTGACAATGTTATTGACGGCAGAAAAAAAAAAAAAAAAAAAAATTACATTACAAAGAACTTAATATTTTATTTCATATCTTGTCATAAATGTGTTACTAATACACAAAAATTAATGTCATACAATTTTTCCACTGAGGGAAAATTTACATATTCAATGATTATACATGTATAATAGATTGCTTATTATAATGATATAGATTCATAGAAAATGAAATATGAAATGTCTTATATTTTAAAAGAAACAGCTAGTGCCTAGCTAGAGATAAATCTTTACATGGGTCATTTATATTAACTTATTTCATATTGAGGATGTAATTATCAAATTTAAGAAAGATTGCAAGTTTTGAAATTAGTTTTCTTAAGACTAATATTAATTCATGCAGAGTTTGGTTGCGTTGAATATTAAAATGGACATTACGAAGGATTGGTTTTTGATTTATATGGGTAAATACCGCAAACCAGAAAAGGCATAGATACTGATTAAGAATTTTCAAAGGAATGAATATTAATGTTCAAAGACATCAGACAAGATTTTTAGGTTATTATTATTTACCTGACATACTTCTGTACACTATGAATACTATTGCTTTTACTGATAATCAGTTTCAAAGGAAGCGGAACTTATCATATTAATATATAGCTATATAGTTATAGACAAAATAGGACATATAAAATTAATATGTCTTTAAATTTAATTTATAAAAGAATGATTGACATTTAGGTACTTCATGAAGAGTATAAATATTTCTCTTATCAGAGAGTCACTGACTCACTGTACCTTAATTATGTTTCAAAACTTAATTATAAATTATTATGATAATTTATAAATACTCAAGGAAGAAATCAGTTGTTTTCTACAGTACATTGGAAGCTAGAAGACCAGACATTTAGTTACACTATAGCTGTATACTGTGTGTATGTGTACCTAATATGCAGTAGAATCTGACATTTCAATGAATGCAATTCATTCTTCTTTCAATTAACATCTTACAGTCTGAAAATTGCATAGTTTTGGTCTTTGGATATTACAAACATTATATTTATCTTATATATATATATTTCACAGAGAATTGAGGCAGAATGGTTTTATTTTCTGAGAAAACATAATTCATGAGACCACAATATGTACAGCAATTAAATTGGAAGGGAAAAATAAGGGGGTATTTTATGTTATATGTGGCCAAGATGATCAAGCAATTTTGCTTTTCTACATGATGAAGCCAAACTTAATTTATGAAAATGGTCTATGTTGATTCAAATCAATGATTGAGAATCTTCTTTATTTGGAAGGATTTTTATTTATTGTCAAATACTTTGAAGATGCTACTTGATACTTCGATATGCCGAAGGCTGGATGAAAAGAATGTCCCCCTCATCCAAGCATTCCCCCTGATGTGATGGATGAGGGGCATTCTTGGAAGACAGGCTGAGGCTGAGGAGTATCAATGTTCCCTCCCTGGATGGGTTTTAAAAATTGTTTTATCCCACCTCAAAAATTATTACTTTAGTGGAATTGCCACACTGAATTAAGTGTTTACTATTTTTAGATGCTCATGATGCAACTTCCTGGATGGTGTTGAGTCTGTTTGTCAATATGTGAAACCAATGTGTATTTGGGGGTAGGTATGTTTACTATCTCCCTAAGCAGCCGCATAAGGCGTTATTTTTCTGATCTCAAATTTTTCTTGAAGCATTTAACTATAATTCCTCTTTCATGAATAATATGCCGTGAATATACAGGCGCATAGCTAGGCGTATGCAAGTATGCAAGTGCTTCCACATTCAAAAGTCTCCCTTAATTTTTGTGTAGAATGAAGCTTTAGTGTCTGAACTCTAATGTGTTATCAACAATGATGGACTTTCTCTTGTCTAAGTTAATTGTAAACAAAGATGATGGGGGCACCTGCTATCTCTCGAAGCTGCATTAGATTTGGGGGATGGTGATGCATCTCAAACATACTTAATCAGCAGGAAGGTCCAGATAGGAATCACTAGCTACATTAGGGTCAGGAATAATTTTCCTCTCATATAGATCAAAAATTTTGCTAATTGGTAAATTTAAAACATCCATATTTTGCATATATATTCCTAGATTTCTTTGATATTTTGAGGCTACTCTCAAATTCTGGGTAGAATCCACCCTTATGAAGAAATTGACACAAATATGAGTTTATATTATTTTATTAACCTCATAAAACAAAAATATGACATTTAAAAGCTGTTTTATTCATTACAGTCACTTTTTTCATCCACACAGGATCAACAGTTTGAAAGTTCATCACTCCGTGCTACACCGATGTTGGCAGTAAGATGTAGTCATTGAAATGGCCACAGAATCCGTGAAACTGGGGTCCCGAGGCTCAAATTTCATACACATACACAGGTAGGTGTAAAGTCTTTGAAAATTGTAAAATGAACGAATTCTGAGGTAGGTAACAATATAAGTATAGGAATGAGAGTACCAAATCCCCGGATGTTTACATCAGAGAAAAGTTATAGAACATTGTAACACGGAATAAATGGATCTGCGTTAGGCGATTGGCTGATTTCAGGTATGTTATTATTTTCATTTTAAAGCCAAAATATAAATGTTTGAAAGAGATGATGGGATGAAGGAAAATTGCAGAAAATACAGAAATGCCAGAGGAGATTGTTGGAGTGGGGGTTAATTTTTTAAGCAGAGTGCCATTTACTGCAGATCGCTGTAAGATGTAAACAAGTGCAAATTTGACCTAAAAACGCCACGGAACCATATTTTTTTAAAAAATAATTTCTGAAAGTGCTTAAAATGAATTTTCAAATGATACCAAAGATTTAGCTGCTATTGTTATTGTAAAGTACTGAGAGGTAGACTTAAGGTTTGTATAGAGTTCTATGGGAAAATAATTGGTAGTCTTTTCCCTATAAAGCCCTCTATCATCCCGTCTGATTGGGGGTGAAAGGGCGTTGTCCTGGATTTTTCTTGTGTTTCTTGAGTTAACTTGAGTTTTTCTTTGGGCAATTACGCTGATATGACTTTCTTCATTGCAATTAAAACAAGTGAACTTTTGAGAGTCTCTCGTTTTAATAGGTGAATACGTGTGAAATCTCTGTTCAGTTTTCTCTAGCCGACAGGGTTTTTCTGGTTTATTTATTATTTCCGTAGAGATTTTGACATCTCTCATCAAATCCTCTAACCTATCAAGTCTAGATGTCTCGAGGTTTGAATGACATGGGGTTTTCTGAATATTCTTTTCAGAACTGTGTTTGCCAAGACCATGACATTTAATGAACAGACTCATTTGGTTTCCGTAGTACATTGTACTACCTTCAAAAGCTTCAAATTCTACAGCTAACGAAATAGCTTGATCCAGCATGCTCGGATGTGCGAACTGAATGTGTCTCTTGATATCTTGATTTCCTAACCCAGAAATATATTACTCGACAATCAAACTCTCTCTCATTTCTATAGGTATAGACAGGAAATGCGCGACTCACTAGACACTTAAGCGCATATCCATATTCAACTACCGATTCTTATGATTGTGACGTCTATTTCTAAATTCACAGTGATATGCTGTAACCTGTTCAGGTGGGCAGAATCGCTGCATTAATACGGACTTTAATGTATCGTATTGACATAAAATTTCTCTGGATAATTCTCCTAACATGTGCTGAGCTAGGCCTCATAGACTCATAGCGAGTTGAAGCACTTTTTCATGATCATTCCATTAATTCCATTGAGCCACTTGCTCAAAATGACACACATAATCATTCCATTCAACTTTATTTCCATCAAAAGTGTCCGGTTCTTTCGGCTTCCTATTTACAAGCTTTGTACTTTTCTGTACATTTATAGCTTTTTCTCCAAAGTTTGTACATACTCTCAAGGTCATTATAAAAAGCTTGCTCATTAAAATCAGCATTTGCCCCATTTGGGTCTCTCTGAGTCACGTGATTTGTTAATGTTGAGGGCGCGACATATTTAAAATCGAGGGGATGATTTATATTTTTTTCACGATGCTTTGGATTATGTGTGAATGTCTCAACTATATCAGGAGTATTCATTCTCCTTTTTGATACATGTTGTCTTGAATCACACGATAATTCTTCATTCATATCAAAACAGTGGAGAGGATTTTGTTGTGAACATGAAAACAAATCTGATTTAGTATGTACTTGTGTATCTGGAAAGGGGTACTGATCATGCTTCCATGATGAATGATCAGTGACTGACCTACAATTTCTGTGTCGCGGACAAGTACAAGTGATAAACCCACTTTCTGATTTTGAAAAACACGGATCATTGTTTGGATAAGATTTAGGTCTAACGACTGAGTTATGGTTCTTTCCAAGACTGGCAAGAGACGGATCAAACGTTCCATTAAAAACGCGCACGGACTCGTCGTAAAAAATGACTTTAATCATATTATCATGCCTGCCTTCAAAGAATGAGAAGAATTTATAAATTTGTCAATGTAATTAATCAGTTTTTTAAAGATAAGATTGCATGTAAACAGAAATTGTCTATCAAATGTAGATATAGGGAACTCTTTGGCAAACTTGTAGGAGATGACATTAAAGTATCAAGAATTCTACATCCAATTATCTCATAATTTCTGAATTATTTGTTATTATATTAAAACCTAACCTTAACAGTTTATATTTTCTATTTACAATCCAAGTATCATTGTGTATAACTTGACAAATAGATTATAAGTCTGTGGTTCGAGTCAGATTGGGTAAGACTTCACTTGATTCCGACACGATCAGTCAAAACATTCGTTTCTTATAGTAATATTGTTGCACGTTTTATTTTTTTCTTCCACCAGATCAGTGGACTGCCTAAAATGCATTACATATATCAAATGTATCTAATTAACTGACTACTTGGGTCTAGGTTTGCTAGATGATAAATATCTAAAGTTTCAAGGTTTTTTTTTTAAATTTAAGCAGATTATAAATTAATACCAACAATGTTTTATTCTTTTATTTTATATAGAATTATAGTGCAAATGAATTATGTATATAAATCTATCAATTACAGTCTATTAACATTAAAAAACTCTAATTTTCATTAAAAAAAAATATTGCAATACATATCGCAATACATTTTAAAATATCGCAATATATCGCAATACAAAATCTCCCCCCAATACCCAGCCCTAGTATCAAACTATACAAAACAAACAGTTAATATATATATGATAATAAATTATGGAAATACATGGAAATGTAGTAAGATCAAATGAATCGAATATCTTTTTTAAAAAAGGCTACGTAAAATATGAAAAATACTGTATCATATGTTATACGTTCCGTTTACAGATTCCATTTTATATTTAAAGCGTACATTTTTATTACATAGAATTATTTTCCATAAAACAATTTTAAAGATATCTTGTAAGTATATAAAGCAGTTTAAAAACAATCAAAACCTAAACTTGCCAAAATCTTAATTGTAATTTATATTTTGTCGGTCCCAAGCCGAAAAAAGTGAGGGGGTTTTCAGATTACTTTCTTTTTGGTATATCACTTAAAAAACTTAGTAAACACTTCAAACACACTGTAATATACTCATGCATACTATTCGCATGCTTGATTGAGGCTTCACCTTCTTATGCAAATAATACAATGACCTACATTGCTATAATGGCGAAATCGGGATTTCACACTGAAGTATACAATTTCATTTAATCAATATTATGTGAATATTGAGAGTCTTTCTGATGAAGACTTTTTTAAATGTATCTATAAGGATCATACTTATACTTGGAGCATATAGCTAAAATATCACAATATTTTCATTTGAAAGTCATATTTTATGTTTAAAAAGGGGCAAGATTGCAGTGTTAAGAGGATTCATCCTTTAATGGTATTGTTATTAATGCATCTTGATGTTGCTTTGTATTTACAATCATGTATTTTAATCCTGCAAAGCATTTGGCCTTTTTACATATGAAGCATCATGTTTTCATTAATTTAAAATTCCTTTAATGAAAAAATGTGGAAGAAATTCCACAGTATATTTTCGGTACATGTAATATTTCAGAAGAAATTAAAGTAAATGATTTGTTCTGATTTAAAGACATCCACATCCAAATGCACTGTCTAAATGTGTACGAGTGCCGATCATCCCACCAAAAGACGTTCCTGTCGATCTACACATCAAAGCTTTCATTGGTTACGTCAAGGTGAGCAATTTCACTGAAACATATAGCATATATGTTTTAAAAAAATATTACCCTGGTACATTAAATTAACAGTTGACTTTCCATACCATGAAGATCAAATACTTTGAGTACCGCAGTACAATGCATGGATATATCAAGATCGGTTGGACATCCCGAACACTGTTTCTTTATGTACGATATTTTAAAATCACAAATCCACCAATGGATACTTGGTCGTATTTAGTTCCAAATAATGATGCTTCATTATTTATTCTACTCCACATTTTCATCTTTGTAATTTTTAGCTCACCGAGACGAAGTCGGGGGGAGCTTATGCTATACTCTCGGCGTCGGCGTCTGGACCTGGTTAAAGTTTTTGTTGCAGGTCCTGTATCTAAGTTATTATTTGTCATATCTTCAAACTTGCATGGATGATGCATCTGGACCTACTTATGGACTTGAAAGACTTGGAGCTGAATCTGGGCCATGAATTTCATATGCTGGAGGAGGTTAATGTTTTTGGAGCAGGTTAAAGTTTTTGGTGCAGGTGCCCTTTGATAGCAATTTCTAAGTTACTACTGGTCCTAACTTCACCAAATTTGCTTGGGTGGTGCGTTTTATGATACTGATGCACCTGACAGGCTTGAATGCTGAATCTGATCCATAGGTTTCTGATGCTGGAGGAGGTTAAGGTTTTTAGAGCTGGTTAAAGTTTTTGGAGCAGGTGCCCTCTGATGATTGTATCTTAGTTATTACGTGGTCCTAACTTCACCAAATTTGCATGGATGGTGCGTCTTATAATACTGATGCACCTGACAGGCTTGAATGTTGAATCTGAGCCATAGGTTTCGGATGCTGGAGGAGGTTAAGGTTTTAAGAGCTGGTTGAAGTTTTTGTAGCAGGTGCACTCTGATGATTATATCTTAGTTATTACTGGCCTTAACTTCACCAAATTTGCATGGATAATGTGTGTTATGTCACTGATGTACCTGACAGGCTTGAATGCTGAATCTGAGCCATGGGTTTCGGATGCTGGATGAGGTTTAGTTTTTTGGAACAGGTCACATGTTTTATAAATAATAGCTTGCATAGTTGATTTAACTATATTATATTACTATTATATATTATTTTATCTTATGATATTGTTTCATATGATATTGCAATATAGAATATTGTATCATATGATACGATATTGTAAAATATATAATATCGTATCATATGATATGATATTGTATAATATGATATTTGTTTATATATTATTGTATCATATGATTTGATATTGTATAATATGATATTGTATTATATAATATGTTACTATATCATATTTTTATATCGAACCAAAAAGTAGCTGTACTTTTCAGATCAAAGAGAGAATGAAAAGGGTACTAGTACATGAATTACATAACACACATAATTCAAAAAAGGATTCTGTAAACATTATCAGAGTTCCTTAAACAACTGGATTTTTATTCAAGATTTTCACTTTATATTATCATGATCACTATAGAAGTATGTGCGTTATTTAGGCGTAAATGGATTATTTTACAATTTAGGGAAGCTGATTGATTTAGCTGTAAGAGCTTTCCTAAGTGTATATATCCATACAATCATGTAAATGTATTTGAAATTTAGCAGATTTAACAGGAATTAACAGAAGCTGCTTTCTTTTAAATATGAGTTTACTGAAAGGTACACTATAATGATAAAATGTTAAGGATTTTTTTCACGACCCATAGGTTCTTTTATGGATCAACCAGAGTTTCCTCCTTCAAAAGGACATTGATGCAGAGGGGAGTCTGAGTGTGGCGTTTATGTCTCTGAGGGGATCAGGACCTTTGTTTCTAAAAATGGAACCCCTGCAGGGTTTGGTAAAAATCCATCATTAATATATATTGTACCCAAACAAATAATCATAGTTTACTTTAAACTTTATACATGTATATCTTTATTTTTTTTTACTTTAAAAAAAAATACCATTTATAGCTATGATTTTGCTGTTGCAGTAAGTGCATTGTAATAATCATTCTGTATTGTTTCTTTCAATGGGTAAATTCAGTTTAGAAAAAAAATTCTCAAATTAAAAGATTATACCTTATTTATAACAGTAATGATGTATGCTCTGTGAAATTAATTTCAAAGCATATACACAATGTATAAATACAACTTACATCTAACATGCAAGTGTTTTTAAGATGTAAATGAACAACATAAACTCTCAAAAACTGTACTGGTACAAAATATTAATTGTCAGAAATGCTAGCATCTTGGTACTTTTCAGTGAGCTTAATTCTTAAGTTAAAACTTGCTATTGTTATTCTAAAATTGGCCCTTCTAAATACAATATACCCTAGGTGTCAATTAAGATCGAAATATGAAACAAGTGCACATTTAGTCCATGGATTTCATTTAAATTGCAGATGACAATCATCAAGACGGATGATATGGACTTGGCTGGAGATGTGATTCAGACCCTGTGCCAGTTCTTGAACGTAGATGACATGCAGGTCTCTGCAGACGTTCCTAATGAGATGGAGAAGTTAAGAAGCATTCTTAAGAAGCATTAATTATACCAGGCCTTGGGGAATGTCTTGTGTCAAACTCAACGGCCTTTTCCTTCTCAAATCTGAGAAATTTTCTCAAATCCTTGAGTTTGACACAAGGAAGTGTGCCACGAAAATAGTCTCACTCAAGTTGAGAAAATTATTAGTCTCAACTTTTTCTCAGAATATCTGAGATTGCTAGGCCAGGCTTCTGGGATTATAGAAATCAGCTACATTGGAAGTCAGTAGAGAAGGTTAGACAGTTATATGGTTTTCTTCAACAAGATATGTTTTAAATAAGGAAATCCATAGTGAAAACAAAAACCATGGGTATTATTTTTCACAATTGAAAATGATGTTTCATTATAAAATGATTTTGCTGCTGACAAAACTGGGCATATTGATATTAATTTTATACCTTGCACAAAATGCACATGAGTTTCACATGTTGACAAACAAGACTCGACACCATTCAGGAAGTTGATTCATTGTGCATCAACAATTTTACATTTTTAACTTCTTCTTGAAAACTACAAGGCCAATTGTTACCAATGTTGGTGTGAAGCATCTCTATGGTATGAGAAATCTAAATTTTGAAATTCATAGCTCTTCCAGCCCCGGGGTGCCACAGGCGGGGCCAAATATGCAAAAAAAGCCAAATTCTCAAAAATCTTCTTCTCTAATCCCACACATTTGAGGAAAAAACTGAATGCATGGTTATAAAGTCCATGAAGCCCTCAACCAAAATTGTGAAATTCATGACCCTTGGGTGAGGGGTTCAGGCTCTAGGGTGGGGCCAATTTGGCCATATATTGAAAATGTATTAAATCTTAGAAAATCTTCCTCTCTACTCCCATATATATTTGTTAAAAACTAAATGCATGGTTATGATGTTCATGAAGTCTTCTACACTACAGCCAATGCGGATCACATATTTTCCCATGATACCGTGATGGTATTTTAATCCTTTCTGCGATACACTGTCACGGTATTCTAATCACAGTGATCGCGGGGCCACAATATTACCGCGACGTGTAAGGTACCGTGACAGGATCATACACATGTAAGTCTATATGGTATAAGTTAAACTGAAGAAAAAATTATAAAATAACTTTTGTTAAAATTAAGAAATATATGAGATGATATATTTGTTTTTACAAAGGAAATCCTTGTTATTTTTTTTTTTATGTTGTTTAAAATCCTAAAATTACTCTTAACACCGCTCTAACCACTCGGCCATCTAGGCAAGACAAAAATCTTGCTTTCGATGACGAACCCTAGACACAAGATTTTTGTCTTGCCTAGATGGCCAAGTGGTTAGAGCGGTGGCCGCTCACTGCTAGGAGAGTGGGTTCCAAAGGTAATGATTTCAAGCCCCGGCTGGGGTGGAGGTGAAGCTCAAATATAGTGAATTTTCCTGTGCTGTATGTATATCTATATCCTTCACTATGGGCAGGTATATGTCAATTTGAGAGTTATTGCAATGTTTGTGCTTATTGTATATGTATATTTCTATGCAATGTGTATCGTTCTGATCCTCTCAAATTGTTGTTTAACTGTATTCCACCTGTATCTCAAATGACTGTGTAGTGCGCGGCCAGCGCTTTAGGGTCCGTTCGTCATTGCAAGCAAGATTTTTGTCTTGCCTAGATGGCCCAGTGGTTAGAGGGGTGGCCGCTCACTGTTAGGAGAGTGGGTTCCATAGGTCGTGAATTCAAGCCCCGGCTGGGCGGAGATATATATATATGTGTGTGTGTGTGTGTGTGTGTGTGTGTGTGTGTGTAATTTAATTGCGTCATAATTTTAACGACTGTAAAATGTCTGAAGATATGAAATGAAAGTGCTTACGTTTTACAATTGCCTTTTTTTCTTTTTTCCATATTAATTACTGGACACTGTGGAAATAGATTTGTATTTTGGATATATATATATATATATATATATATATATATATATATATATATATATATATATATATATATGTGTGTGTGTGTGTAAGTGTAAGTTCACTTTACTTGCCTCTTGCATCACCAGCCACGTAGAGAAAAGTAGTCTAGTTTGATTACATGTAAAAATGGTGACTCTTGAACTGCACATGAATTTAGCATACTTCATTTTCCAAGATCTGTAAGTGTGTTAAGAGAAAGTCTGTAAAAGCCTCTAAAAATACAAAAGAGATTTAGAATCTCTCTCTCTCTCTCTCTCTCTCTCTCTCTCTCTCTCTCTCTCTCTCTCTCTCTCTCCTCAATTTGAATACGGAATTATTTCATTATTCAGGCAGGTACACAAGTACAGCACATCTAGAATGTGAATACCTGTGTGTATATCTTTTACGTAATACTTCATGTCTGTAAGAGCACCCATGCTCCGACCACGTGCCGTGAGAAATCTTATCTAATCCTGGGATACCTTACATACTCTAGCACCCGGTAGTCGCAATTTTTAACATTTGAATGAATGTTTTGAAATCACTAAAGAGTCAACAATGCATAACATTTATTTAGTTAAGATTTTTGATACAGGTAAGATGCAAACAAGATATAAGAATCGTTAAAATCCTCATCATGAACACAAACTTGTTATGGCATACATCAATAAAATCAAGAGGCTTCAGGCATAATTATATCATTCACATAACATGTCCACAAATTGTTACACGTTCCATTGACACTGAGTCCTGAAATCCTTTAACTGGTGAAACCGAACACATCACTTGGACACTGTTGGGTCGCTCTCTGGGAGGACGTGGAAATGCTGTCTTTTTTCACTCGTTTGTCATTTCTCCTCAGACACTGTTGATTTTGATCACAATTCTTTCCCTCCACGCCGCCTCCGATTTGAATTCCGGAAAGAAGAAGCACACATACCGCCTGATGATTTGCTTCTGTATGGGGTCCAACTCTTTTTTAGTATGTTTCCCCCCTCTGTACCAGTTGTAATCAAACCGGAGCTGGCCCTCACCGAACAGTTCTGGAAACAGCTTCCTTGTTAAGTTCACAGCTTTAACTGCAATTCCAGTGAAGCTGTTCTTCTGTTGGAAATATCGAGTTTTCTGTTCATGTTGTCTAGAGTTTGTCGTAGTTCCTGTACTTCCTTCAATAGGACCGGAACCAGGCAATTATCGTCACCAGTAGTATGCCAAAACAGACGGAAACAAACATCTGTCCTTGGAGTGGATGTCACTGGTGTCCAAGGCTCTGGAAGAGATGCCGATGGAGTCTGAGGCTCTGGAAGAGATGCTGATGGAATCCGAGATTCCAGAAGAGGTGTCGACAGCTCTGGAAGGGGTGTCGACGGAGTCCGAGGTTCGAGAAGAGGTGTCAATGGTGTCTGAGACTCTACAAGGGGTGCTGACAGAGTCCAAGGTTCCAGACGAGGTGTTGACAGCTCTGGAAGGGGCGCAGATGGTGTCCAAGGCTCTGGAAGGGGTGCCGATGAAGTCCAAGGTTTGAGAAGAGGTGTCAATAGCTCTGGAAGGGGTGTCGATGGATTACGAGGTTCCAGGAGAGGTGTCGACAGCTCTGGAAGGGGTGCCGATGGAGTCTGAGGCTCTGGAAGGGGTGCAGATGGAGTCCGAGGCTCTGAAAGGGGTGCCGACTGAGTCCAAGGCTCTGGAAGGGGTGCCGACGGAGTCCGAGGCTTTGGAAGGGGTGCCGACGAAGTCTGAGGTTCTTGAAGGGGTGCCAATGGTGATAGAATCTACGCCTGAGTTTCTGAAACAGTTTGCACAGGAGTATCACACTTATCGGCGACTGTGTCCACTGGAGTGTCTGTTCAACTGGATTCCGGTGTTCTGAGGGAGCCAAACTGACAGCAAAAATGATGGCCCTAGGTTTCCCTGTCTTCCCCTGCAAAAAATTGGAGACAATTCGTTTTAGACAAAAAAATAATCTTTTCATTTTTTAAGTACTAATAATATACTGTTTAAAATAATTTAATTTTAGACAAAAATACATAAATATATAATTTAACGAATGTACGTATGACTTCTTGAACGCTGTAAATCCCGATTATGATCAATATAGCAATTATTTGGTTTGACTTCTGAATTTATGAATACCATAGATATTGATTCATAAAGAAATTGTCCATATATATATTTGTTAAAGAAATATTAATAGCTCGATTTATTTAAGTTCTGTACTCTTTCTAACTAGCATTACAAATCCGTCTTTCAATCAAATGCATACATGTGATATGTACCGGTGGTACGCAAAATGTACCGTTTTTTCTACCCCATTCAGGGTGTACTGGCGGGACACCAAAATTCACAGAATATGAAAATTTGTACAGTATTTTGAATTTCTCGCTAAATGCCGCCATTTTCCTCTCATTCTCGCTCGAGAGACACTGGAAAACATCACCTGTGTTTGAACTGCCAATTGGGATAATCATCTCGCTATATTTACATTCAGTGTATATTTCTCCTTACGATTGCATTGAAATCTGCGACATTCAATTTCCTATGAATACACTTAGCCAATTCATGCGCCATGAGCACAGATATAAACGTCACCACGTGTTTTGAGTATATTTATTATTATTGTAAGATTAAATAAAACACTCAAAGTTTTATAACCAATTTGATATGTACTAATGGAAAATAATTGTTAAATCAAATCTATTCATCAATAAAAAGTTTTTTTCGACAAAGTTTCTGGCACTATATGTTTCGTCGTGCTAACGCGCGGTATTCAATTTGTCTGCACTGCTTGGTGTGTTATAGGACCGATGACATCCAAAAATAAGCATTCAATGCTTAAATAAATCCGTATCAAAATGCCCCTTTAGGTAGCTTTGTTTTTAAAGGGGTATTTAATTATAACTGTTTTAAAATATTTCATAACTTGATCGGAAATCTTTTAGCCAACTTTAGAAATATACATGAATCTGAACCAGCTCTCCGTACGTAATAGATACGATGAATAAACGTGTTAAATATGCGTGCATATGCTGAAATAAAGGATTTTTTATGTGCAGAAATTTATGTAAGATTGCATTTGCTGCTGTTATTTACATTGCTGGTGTATATATCAGTAATATATTCATGAATAAGATGTAAATTGGAGACATCGACTCTCACGTTATACTATATATAATTGAGGGGACTTTGGGTACTGAAATATGTGTAAAGGGTAAAATTAGGGTGACCAGGAAAGAAGAAAAAAACAAGAAATATAGGTTTTGATTTACAATTGGATAATATTGTTGACCACATATTTAACAATTCATTTTTGCAGTTCTTTGCTTGTTTTTTTTTTTTTTTAATTTTATATGCATATTTAACTCATATTCTATGGACTCAATTAATATCTGCTGATCACCTGTCGATAGAATTTGGATCAATATTATGTTGTTACCAAGGTTTTTTCTTAGTTTTTCTTATTTTTTGTAAGCTTCATATTTGCAGTGCCTTTAAAATTTTCTATTCCTTTCAAATTGATTAACTGATGCTATTCAATGTCAATTTAATGTCATCTTAATATTTATTTTTCAGAAGATCATCATTGTATGGGGATTATGCAGCTGGACCAGCAGAGCGATTTGGATCAAATACTGTCTCCTCAAGAACCATTTGATCAGGAAAGCTGAAATTTATGTTGAAGCATCCTCAGGTAGTGTAGATTCAAAGTTGTGAAAATCATGCCCCTGGAGTTATGGTGGGGCCAAATGGGGGGGGGGGGGGGGGGGGGGGTCAAATTTTTACATAGGAATATATAGAGTATACTTTAAAAATCTTCTTCTCAAGAACCATTTGGTCAGAAATGCTTAAACTTATATGGAAGAATCCTCAGGTTGTGTTGATTCAAAGTTGTTAAAATCATGACCCCGGGGGTATGGTGGGGCCAAATGGGGGGATCAAATTTTTACATAGGAATATATAGAGTGGATCTTTAAAAATCTTCTTCCCAGAAACCAATCAGCCAGAAAAGCTGATACTTATGTGGAAGCATCCTTATGTAGTGTAGAATGAAAGTTGAAATATGCAAGCATTTTGACATATTGCTGATTCTTTAAAATTGTTTAGACTCTGGCACCTGGACGATTCTTGGGCCTCACAAGGGGTTCAGAGCTTGATGTAGGTTTATATCCCATATATAAACAATTGTTTAGGATCTTTTTTAGAACTGCAATGCTCAACATGTGATATGACTATAAAATCATCCTGTTAGAAAAGGGACTTGATTATAAACATAAGAATATCCAAGGGGAAATGGATTTTTATTAATACAGGATCTACATGTATTAAAATATCACATTGTCCAGATATTTTGTATAATGACTCCATTAAGCTGATTTTATCATGCCTATTGTTGCTCAGGTGAGCGATGTGGCCCATGGGCCTCTTGTTAGCAAGAAGGATTACATGTTAGGTATATGTATGGTCTGGAATGAGTGTCTTTTACCCCCCCCCCCTCCCCTTTAGAAAGGTGTGGGGAGGGGAGTGTTATACATGTTTATTGCACATGAAAGGGAAATTGGGGTTATGACACCTGGGACTCATGTCGGCTTAGTATGGGGTATATTTTATTGGAATAATTATGTTCTACGAGTTTAGTAGGGACATTTTGTAAAGTTTTCATGGTTTAACTGCTTGAAACAGTCAACAGTGTCCAATGCAAGATAAAAGTTTTAAGAGTTATTTCCCTTAGACTAACTGACCAGTGATTCAGAATTTCAACATGATGTAATTCTATTTATTTGGACAGACTGTATGTAATTTTTTGATGATTTACTTGAATTATGTTCTGACTACATAAATCACATTTGGTATTACATGTTATTACATGTATTTACATGTTATAGTGTTTTTTATGTACCCCACCCTTGACAGGTCATTTAATTCAAATTATTTATGTATCAGAATGTATATATTTTATTTGTAAGGAATGTATGATAATAATTGATGTATTAAGTAACATTGTTTTGTGCAGTAAATACACATAGCTCTGATTTTTCCTCATTTGTGCACTTAGAATGATTTTCATTGTTCAGCCGCCTCGGCCTTGGAAGATGATGATGGCAGGGCGGTGGGTCATTAAGCCCCTTAATGATGCTGTCGGACAGTCCGTAGCCATCTGATCCATCATGACGGACACTCTTTCATATAATGCAGGTCAAATTTTCAGCGTACTTATCTCTGTCTCTTTACTGGGAGGCACTTTGTGATTTGACACCAGAATAGTTACCCCTCTTGAATTTTGACTTTGGTAAGAAATTGACCTTTTCTAGATGTAATTTTCAATAATTTTACAATTAAATAGTTCTGTGTATTACCCCAGATACCTAGCTGTAATATAATGTCAAAATTATGTAGTTTTTCTTTTGCTAGAATACTGTAATCAAAACAGATAAGATGACACCTGCTAGTTCTCTAAGCAGCATTAGACGCGGGGGGGAGGGGGGGGGGGGGGGAATATTGTTCGTACATGTTCAAACAACAGGAGAAAGGCCAGATTAGAATTATCAGGCTTATCAGAATCAATAATGGATAATTGTTCATAATATGAACATTTTTCATTCACTCGATTGATCCCTGTAATGCCATCTGGTGACTACATCCATGACATTGAACTCACAGAACTCAAATTTCATACATAAACTCAAACTCAGGTAGGTCTAAAGTCTTTAAAAAATAGCAAATGGACTAATTCTTAGGTATGTAAGATTCTAAGTATACCATACTGTGCGACAGAAGCTCACTGCTGAATGGCTGACCATTCCAATCTAATCAGGAGCATGGTTGTGCGGGCAGAAGATGCCAGACTGATGGACTGATGGGCGACATGTAAGTTATAGTAGACACATGCACTGAATCGCTACAAAGTTATTGTTATGTAATGTTAAGGTTGCTTGAGGTTTCATTGAAGGCACATCAATACCACACAATAGGGATACATGTAGATGTTTAGTATTCTGCTTAAAGCAGTAGTTTTTAAAGGTTTGGAGAATGCATTTGGTAGTTACAGGTACCCATTGCTTTAGATTACACACACCGTTAGCCTTGTGGGTTCTGTAGGGTCTTGATTTTTAACGTTTACTGTAAATTTATTTGTGCTTTATTTGTCTATATACATGTGATAATATTTGTAGGAAAAACATGAGAAGAGGATACTCTGAGCTGTACAACATGAACCGAGACTTGATCAATGACTACACGATCCATTGTAGCAATCATCAGGAACTGTTGGCCAGCTTGAAACAAAGTGACACGAAAAGCTGGCAGACTAAGAGGTAAAACTAGAAAGATTCCTCAGTATTTTCCTTATGTTGATGATAACAAACACATGTGTATATAATATTATACATGAAAGAAATAAAAAAGACAACACTAATCGTAAAATGTTAGCGCTTTCATTTCATTTCTTAAGACGTTTTACATCCGTTAAAATATAATATATATAATTATATTGTAATAGTAATTTAGAAAATCATTTTATCAATGCAATTTTTTTAAATATTGATTGTGTTTATTACATTTTGTATTTGTACAAAGTAAATATTAATGCATGGAGCTGTAATTATGTTAAGTTTTTATGGTTATATTGTAACAGCTTTGTATCTCTTTAGATATGAGTATCATAAAAATTATAGCAATTAATTACATTTTGAAATACAAATAAAGAATGATTTTAATATAAATGCTATTATTTAAAATTGATGCAAATGTAAACTGTAGGTGTTCTCCTATTAATTAAATGACAATTAAAGATTACCAGTAAAAAAAATTCACTGTCATGCAGACTGATCGCTTTTGGCACAGTTCATTGGGACATTGCCCAAAAAAATTTCCTAGCTAATCAAGTAATTAATTACAAGCGGAAATTAAATTATTGTATGTTAAAACAAGTTTGTTCTTTTTTATTCCAGTTGGAAAATACAAAACTCAGGTGGTCTCTGCATGTAGAGCGGACATTAAAAGAAATAACGTCAGTGATTTGTTTAAAATCATGAAAACTGCTGCATCATAGGTGTTCATTCTTAGTGGAAATTGGGAGAAGTATCCTCATGTACATTTCAAGTTCTTTATGTGGGACAAACTGACAGCCCCACAAAGCCATTGGTTGCTGGGTTCAATCTCTTGTGCTTATAAATTGATAAAATCCAGAAAAGTGAATTGTGATTTTAGATGTAGTGGTTTTCTTTTCACTTTTCTGAGACCTTAATGCATTATTCATTTGTGATTTATTGTCTTTTTTGCTGACCAATGATATGTATTTATATGACTTTTAAAGCAAATTATAACCATTGAATATGCAGTCATATAAATCATTAAGTTCATTTACAACTGAAATGACTATATGAACTTAATTCTGTTGGTATTTGAACTAGATGAATAACTGATCAGATATGAGAGATTATTCAAATGATGGCGTCAACTTTTTTATGCACGCATACACAGTTTGACATATAAGGTACTGTCTCTTCCAGAACAGAGGGGTTTCTTTAGTGATGTTTATAATCATAATTAAGGGAATACTCTTTCGTGTAATTACCATATTATTTGTTCAGGTATATATGTATTAATTGTTTGTTTGATTTTATTGTTTCAAATTAACTCTAATGTATTTATTTGTTCTGTATATATTTGTACATTGTATATATACAATTTTTAGTAAAATGAGAATGTTCTGCAACATGTGCAGTTACTAAAATTAACAAAATTTTTATATATTAAGTTATTAATGATCCGACTCATGCGACCATGAGAAGTTTCCATATATTATCATTGTTAACTTGAACAATTGAATACAAAGTGGTGTTTATCCTCTACACTGTCAGACTTGCAGATAGTATACATTTCCTTTCATTTACATGAGTATGGCTGTGTGTGTAACCAACCAGTTTCAAAAGCTAAAGAGCAAGAACTGATTCTAAAATTTGAAAACAGATTTAAATTATCAGAGTTACGAATTACAGAAAAGTATTTTTCTCTTCAAATTTAAATCTTGTTTTAAAGAGTGCAAATGATTTAACTTTACCAATATGTCTATCTCAACTGCATTGTCTGCAAGTACAATACAGTGCTTTTATATCTTTCACACAATTTATCTGTAGTTATTGACACAATATATGTTTGTCTTGTTACAGGTGATGTAAATCTAAATTGTTCTGAATAAAGTGAATATATACTACTGCTGGAGCTGCTTTTGTTATTCTCATACATTAATCCTAACTGGGGGACTAGCAACTGCTCTTTGCAGGGCAAATTCACATTAGGTAATAGTTTGATAAAATTTAGTATACATGTAGAGTGAGATATATAATTTTGCTGCTGAATATCAATCACTGTGATATATAGACATCATTGAAACTACGCAATTTGCCATTCAAAAGAGCAGTATATACTGCAGTTACCATGAAAGAGTGTATATATTTAAAAAATACAATGCTTTCTTTCATGATTCATGCAGAATATGAAGGTAGTGACATTGCTAACCTGGGTTATGTAAATATTTTGATCTGCAATGATCATGCCTCCTTCATAACCCACATGAATTATCAAAGAAAGCATTTTATTGTTTATATTTACATCTTTCTTTTAACAAATTAGTGAATTGATCGTAAAATGTAAGTAAATGTAACTACTGATAAATTATTGTTAAAGTAGTCATCAGTATGTTAGATAAAAGGTATGCAAGTGATATTATCATGATTATGTAATGGTCAGAGCGGTTCGAATACCGACGCCACATAGCTCAGTTGGTAGATCACCTGACTAGAGATTCAGGGGGCCCGGGTTCGAATCCTGATCTGGTCCATCATTACTTCTCCCAGCCCGTTACTTGCCAACCCCTGGAACTAACAGTTAACTTGATGGCAAAAATCATTTAAGGGGGTAGAAATTTGATGATCAGACCGGTTCGACATAACTCAGTTGGTAGAGCACCTGACTAAAGATTCAGGGGGTCTGGGTTCGAATCACGGTCTGGTCCCGTTACAATTATTTCTTGTAGTCCATGATTTTTCTTAGGTTGCTGCAGGGTTTTGACCATCAATTAATTTCTGTAAGAAATAGAAGGAGTCATACTTAGTGGTAGTCCGAAATATCTGACGTTTTCCTGGCTTTTTGAACGATTTTGATGTTTTAATTGCAAGGAAAAGGAAAATATCAAAACCGTTAAGAAAAGCCAGGAAAACGTCAGATATTTCGGACTAACTTAGCGGAGGCAAATCTCTCTGGAAAGACAGAACAAACAAAAGCACCAAATAGAAAATCAGCAAGACCAGAACTTTGAGCAGCAAGTCTTTTAGTAAGCTAAAATGAATAGAAATCACAATTTTACAAAAACTTTTGCAAATGGAACATCTTCTTACACATTATAACACTTCATTACCAATATAATTGGGCTCTCAGACAGTAGGTCAATTTTGTCAGGTTTTACATGTGGCTACATGTAACTTAATGTAATCTTGAGTAATTAAACATGTATCTATAAATCATATGGCTATCTAATGTATAAAAAAATTGGATTTAAAGCAGAATATGTAACATTACATTATTATCAAAAATCTACAAAATGTACATCTAGTCTCTAAGGGGGATAACTTTAAAATTAAATTTTCACCATCTTCACATCACACACTTAGTGAACTGTAGTTACAAATATTGTAGAGCTGAGGCAGGGGTTGTTAAGGAAATATTTCCTAGCGCAAAAACCAAAGCGTTCTCCAACACTATAAAATACTGTAAAGCAACTTTTATTCGCGATGACATTATTTCGCGATTGACTTAAGTGATAAAGTGGTTTTCGTCGACAAAATTATTTTACATTATAAAGTATGTTTAAGATCTTTAACTGATAAGCATTAACAGACTGATTTGCGGAGAGAAATATTCTTGCATGCGAAGAAAAGTTGGTTTAACCTTTCTTGAAATGCGCGTATTACTATTTATCTCAATATGCGGTGGATATCACTCATGGGATAAATTTTTGATATTACACTGTGTGTTCTTACGCCAAGTGACGTCATAATTAAACATTACGTAGGTTTAGCCGGTTGATTGACAACGTATAATGAAAAACTAAAAAATAATACAGTTGAAAAATGTTGAGTTGTAAAAGTAAAGCATTTAATGTTTTCTTTATTTTTCATGAATTCATAAAGAAATTGTTCGAAAATGAAATGTTTGTTCGTTAAACTTCAAGGAACTCTTTTCCATGCGTAAAGTTGTTGAAGTCTCATAGTTAATGTGTTGTGCGGCTCACAATTATAATTTGTACAGAAAAAGTTGAGATTAACAAAATATGTGGTAAAACGCGATAAAAAGAATCTCTCATGATTTGCGATGGTATATGATTTTTATCCAACTTGTTGTGTGTTTTCTATCCCCTCGCCAAGGCTCGGGGATAGAAAACACAACTCGTTGGATAAAAATCATATACCATCGCAACATATGGAGAATTCTACTACAGCTATTGCCGAGATCAAAGAGATGCCGCGGACATTATTCTCCAATATATCACGAACGTCATCAGTAAATTATCAGATCAGAAATACCTATTTGTCTCGCACTGATCAAGAAAGTACAACTTCAAACCGTAAAAAGTTTTAAAACCATGTCAATTTCACGTGTTAGTTCCAGTCAAAACGATGTGTATTGCCTCAAATGTTTATTTTTAAGAGATCAATGCGGCTGTTCCCAGGACGTCCCTAGCACAGTTTCACTGTGTTTTTACGTAAAATATATAACATGTAGTAGTAATAATCGTCTTAAATTGCCCTTAAAATATTAGGAATATGATTCAAAGATATGAAATAAATAAGTGAAGAGTATTAAAAATCCAAAGAAAAATTCTGTCGTCTGCATGTGATTCCTTTGATCGATACACATGTAAACATTACAAACAAAACCATTGGGGTTACACGGAACAGCCGTCAAAATGACCTAGATCATCTCTCTATAGGAGAAACGATCTGTAGAAATACTGGGCTGTTAGTAGAATAGAAATAAAGTTCTTGTTATCGTGAATGTTGCAGGATAACCTCCTGGGTCTCGAAATTCGAAATATACATCATTACATGCAAACAATAAGTTTTTAAAATTATCGTTCATTCATTGAGAGAAATAATATGTATATTAATTATTCAAACATACGTAATTCACAATTCAATTTTATTTTATATATTGTTAACTTTAGTCAATCAGAGGAATAAATGGTGTAAAATAAATGTTGAAAATGTTCAAGATATTTGGGTCAGTGCTTGTTTATCATCAGCTGAGTCAGCATGATTTTGTCTGTTAAACAAATATTTTCTGCTTGCATAATTAGTCTGCTTAATGTTTTAGCACTTATTAATATATTATTTTTAACAAAAGTATGATTTATTTAAGCCTACATGAAATATCTACTATATCGTATATGGATACCGCCGTGTTTCACATTGTTTCATAGTCAATAGTTTTTACAAATTTCTTTCTATAAATGCGATGTCAGTTTACAACAAATACTTAAATATATTTTTTAACCTTGTTATATCATCTTGTAAAATTTATTTTTACTCCAAGTCGAACTATTAACGCACAAATTAAAATAATATGCTCACAAAAGTGATTCATTTGAACATAACTCTCCATTGTTTTCATGTAATAATCTATATATAAAGTATTCGGTACATTGTGTGGTACTTTCGTAGGTACACAGTGTTTTACAACCTTTAATTATAGAAGAAACACTAAACTTTACTCAATATTTCCGAAAATAATATACAACGAAGCACAAAATCATATCAGCTGATCGGAAAGGGACGCAACTCATTGTCTAGTGCGTTGACTCCATAACTCCTTTCTCAGACGTCCGCTCTTCGGCTATATAAACGTGACACTCGGGCAGTGCAGTCATTTAGAGAAGCTACCACTAAGCGAGCACTTTTCTTGGGCACAGCTTTATCAGGCGACTGAGAGACTGGATGAGGGTAAACGGCAGAGTAATGAGGCATGGCAACCTGGATGTCCACCTGCATGGTGTTGGAGGCAGAACTGTCCCACAGGTGTACCACCTTGACATGCAGTTGGTAGAGAGGATCAGTCCTGACGTTATTTTGCTTCAGCTGGGGGAAATGACATCAACGACATGACCTCCGCAACTGATATTCTGGTGAAGCTAAAGAGGCTGATTACCGTGCTGAGGGAGAAACACCCCGATTCCACCATCATTGTGGCCTCCATCTTTTGTCGAAGGCAACCCAGGGGTCTTTCTTTGCGGTCTTATGACCGTAAGAAGAAACGGGTCAATAAATTTCTTCTTAAAGAATTTGGTGCTTTCGAGCAGGGGAAGAAAGTCTTTTTCTTTACCCACAAATTCTTTAAGGAGAAACACTTTGACAGGGATGGAGTTCACCTCAATGATGATGGGAACAGGTGTTTCTATCACAGCATTTTTTCAGCCCTTCGGCTGGCCCTGTGATGCACAGCTGCCTCCTTCCTATTCAGATTGGTACAGATAGGTTTCCTGTTAGCTGACCTTTGCTGTTGACCCTACCATCCAGTCAAAACGGCCTTTTTCAGGGCCACCAAATGATTAGAAAAGATGCCTCTATTACAATGCAAAAACTTATCACATGTAAAAATAATAATTTACACAATAATGCTGAGTTTAATTACTTTGGATGGTAAATTATGTGAGTGCCTACTTAGTTGTTCACGAGCAATTGTTCTGTGTTTGTTGTGAGCCCTATAAATAACAATATAATTATTTTGGTATCTTATTGATAAGACATTTTGTTAAATTAATAAGTTGACTGTTCTAATCCATCAATACATCAAGTTAATGCCATTTGTTAATATTTCACTTTGTGCTACAATAAATTTAGTAGGAAATTGCTTTAGATAGGCAAATACATATGTATATGTAAAATAGCTATATGAAGAACAGAACATACCCAGAATGTATACATGTAAAACAAACATAAGTTATCACCTTTAAGCCAAACTTAGAAACTTACTTCTTTGCAGTTGTAAGCATACAATCTTAATGGAGAGTTGGTATTCTCTAATTTTTTAAAGTTTTAGAGGTCTTCGTTCTATAGCAAGTCATAGTATGGATTTTTCCTTTATAATATTTAATAATTATATGTACATGTATCTTAATTCCATGAAATTTTACAGCAGTGTTTCTAACTTATATGAATACAATTCTCATTGAATAAGTAAAACATGCAAATGGATTATTTAATTAATCAAACATTTAGCCTAAATGCAACATTTGTCCGTGAATTAAATGAGACCTCTTGGTTAGTATTGTAATAAATACAGGCAGTTTAACTCTAACAAATTCTTTCCTAGAATTAAAATCTTAGGAAGCTCATATATGCACTCCTTGTACAAAGGTCTCATTATACCATTAGCCTTACCATGATATATTTTTCCAGTATTACATGTATACAGGGCAAACTGACTGTGTACACTGTATTATCTGAATAAAAGAATCTGGGTTTTCAAACAAAACTACACCCTCATATCATTTAATATAAAAAGGTTGCCAAAAACCGGTTTGTGGAGAAAAGAAAGAAGAAAAAAAATATCAAAAACTTTATTAAATAGTACAATTACAGCATAAGTATACTACTTTTGTGTACATGTATTAGATATATATAGCTATAGTTATTATAATATTAGCTAAATCTCTTAGATTTTACAATGTAGTTATGAACTAATTTAAATAGTACAGTATTTTCATCATATGAAATGTCTTCATCTCCAAATAACAACAAATCTAAAGTTACTGGTTTTTGTAAGTCTAATATTGATGTTTGATAAAAAAGACTGTTTCTTTCTTCAATATATTTAGGACAGTCAAAGAAAAAATGATATGCATTTTCAGTATAATAGCCACAATTTTCACAGATTGAATTTTCACGAATAAAATCATCAAAAAGGTCACCATTTAAACTATACTAGGCGAAGCATTGTTTCTTAATTGACAGTGTAAAATATATTGTGATTCCCAAAATTAAAAAGTTTATTTTGAGTTTTGAAATATTGTTTCTTAATGGAATTTGAAAAAGAAAACAATGATGGGAGACTTCTGATGTCCGAAGGTAGTTCATTCCACAGCTTAATTGTAGAGGGTATAAAGTTTTTTTAAGTAAGATGTAGTTCTGGCTTGAGGAATGACAAAAGTAAGACCATCATGATTTCTCAAGGGATAAGTGATTTCAGGTGGAATACAGGGTTCAAAAAGTTTTAGTAAGTAATCTGGCACCATACCATTAACCATCTTATAAAACAAGATTAATTTATGGTCTTTCTGACAACTTATCCCACATAGTTCATGAATACAAATTTTATCTGGAGGAGTTAATTCTTAGACCTGTAATTATCCTAGCAACTGTAATTTGAACATCATTTGAACTAATAAAGTTGATTCCCTATCATTGCAATTGTTCCAGATTATATCCCCATATTAACTTGTCAAGGTCCCTTGTTAGAGAGTCTGCTGCCTCAACAATATCCTGATCTACAATAACATAGAGAGATGTATCATCAGCAAAGAGGTGAACATTATTTGTTAAGTCGGAGGAAATATCATTGATATGTAATAAAAATAAGAAGGGTCCTAGGACTGATCCCTGCGGAACACCTGAATTAGATGAACCTAATGATGAAGTAAAACCATGTAGGACTACTTTTTATTTTCTATGGTGATTTATGTGGGCTATGAAGGTAGCATTCATTCACGCAGCAGAAAAAGAAATAGCTAATGCATCTGTGTAACTGAGGTCCTTGTTTATATATTATTTAGTTACCTATAATAAATTCATATAATATTATAATTGTTTTCACAGGTATAAAAAATACATAATATATCAATGCTACAATATGGAAGAGTTATTCCCCTTTTCACAGCATTTTACATGCTCAGATTTATCATTATAATCATTATTGATCATTTAAATACTCAATTACATATTATCCAAAAAATATAAAATTGATTAAATATATAGTTAGGACAAATAAGTAGTACCTGTTTATGGAACAGAGTATGGTACAAGCTTTGATACACTGTCAGTTTTAAATGAGTCTGGATATCTCATGAAAAAAAAAGACAGTCAGGTTCACAATTTACAATAATCTGTCTTTCTCGATCATAATTTTATAGAAAAGATATTTGCAAATGAAGGTGCACTATTATGATGGTATAGTATAAATTAACCTTCAATTCAACTAGGAATCCCCAAGACCTACATGGCACGACAGATAGTATTTTCTATAAATCATACCTATTAATATACATGTATATAATTTACATTTTTTAAATCCATTTCAAAATTATCATATTTAAGATGTAAGATAAACATCAAAATCTATCTTATTTGCCATGTAAGTTTCTGCCCTTTTATTGGTACTGATTACACCTATCGCCATAAAGAGAATAACTATATATATATATATATATATATATATATATATATATATATATATATATATTTATTTATATAATTATGTTTAATAATTTTACATAAAATTTAATCTGGAAATGAAACAAATTGGTTTGTTTTCAACTACAAGGTTAGGTACTTCTGTCCCAAATACATGATAAACATACCTAGAATTAATTTTTTTTATAAAATTTTTATTGTACTTTTAATTTGATTGAGCAAAAATTAAATATGTGTGCTATTATGGTTTCATGTGGTTAAATTGTTTATCCTGCAGTACTGGTACTTGATTTTATACATATTATACATGCATCTAAACTAAATGTAATGCAGGATAAACTATTACAAAATGCTGAAGTTTTTCTTGTTTATTAAATAACAGTAATGAAATTTTTAAATAAGTAGTGAGTACACATTCAGCATTTCATAATTTTTATATATAATTAACTGTCCGGGCTTCATCAGTTGGGAAACAGTTAATTATGCTAAAAAAAAACCACCAAACAAACAAATAAACAAACAAAAAACCCACAAAAACAACACAAAACTACAGGTATGTAGTCCACATTGCTCATGAACTTAAAACAATCTACCTCCAGAAACATTGCAACAATATTTACTTTCCATATGAATTTTGTTGGTAAAAAGTGTGTCTTTGACATACACAGAACACAGATGGGGAAGTCAATGATTGTGTGGTTTTAACTTCACAATCTTTGCTTGTTGTTTTAACAGTGGAACATTTATAAGTGAATAGCAATTGAAATTCACAGTGGTGGCTGATGCAGTGGCTCTTTCATTCGAGCTTAATATGAGAATAATACAGGGATTTTAAGGCATTGTGGAGCACATGGCTCAGTGGTTATGAGCGTTACGAAAGGTCTCTGGTTCAAACTCCGCTGTGGTCACTTGATGTTGTGTGTTGTGCACTTAGACAAGGCACTTTATCTACATTGTCTCAGTCCATCCAGCTGAAATTGGGTACCGGCTTATGCTGGGGGCTAACCTGCAATGAACTGGTGTCCCATCCAGGGGGAGTCAATGACTCTCATCTGCTTAGCACCATGGAAACCGGAGATAAGCACCGGCCCTATGCGCCGCGAAGCGGTTTATAAAATAGCGTAAACTGTTTCAAACCATTCTATATCGTATAAAACTAATAAATATTGAATTCATTGCTTATAATTTAATTTTTTGCTATTAATTAAAGATGAAAACAGTCAATTGACCCTTAATCGACATTAAATCGTACAAAATTCAAACGTAATGCCGGTCGGATTGATACGTTTTTGACATTAGTCTTACTATGACGTAGGCAACATTCTTTATACGATATAAAATAATTTTATAGCCAATCAGAAAGTACGTTACAACCAGAATTAAATTATTTACATTTACATGGTTGTATATTTCATTAACAGCAGCATGATCATATTTTCAAAATTTTTCTCATTTATTTTTCAAAACAAATTTGTAAAGATATGTATCAAAATGTATCACATGTACTTCACCTACAAGATTTCTCTGTTGCGTTTTTTTTTACTTTCATAGTTTAACAATTAATCATGTACCATTAGTGGAAAATATGATCTGTTGAGGCTTTCCATCTTTGATAGCAGTGATCCTTTTGCCTAACATAAGATGGTGGTATTCTCATCCAAGATGGTTGACCCAGTCCGCCCTGGCCAATACTTTGTAATAAAATCAATAAACATACATAAGCTTAACAACATCAAATTCAATAACTTCAAAATACAGTATTTATTGCATTTGACTGGAGTAGTTTTAATGTGCTTGTAAGTGATTACAAATAATACTTAAAAAAATTGCAAGTTACAAATCAATTTAACAAATTAAAGTAACTTACGAAAACACATTTTGGTCATCACTTCGAGACACTTGCATTGGTTATCCTTGGGGATGAACCAACCTGACTGGAGGGTAGGGAGCAAAAGAGCCAAGAGATGGTCCTGCTGCTGCCTCCTCTGTCTGTGTAGGCAGAGTCTCCCCTTCATTCCTGTCATAATGAGATTCAATGGAATTAAGTTAGCATTTGTTAATCAATTATTGCATTTAATACAAGTCTCATTTTCATTAAGCTTTTAAAATACATGAAGCTGTATATATTCTCTTATACAATTTCTCCATAGTCAACATATATTTGAAGTACATTGTATTTATCTTTGAATCTTCTGTGAATCTTCAACCAAAACATAATCAATCCCTATTATTGATTAGTATATAATTTCAAAAAAAAAATTTAAAAACCTTAGAAGTTTTTTTCATATCCTCTTATGTTGGTCTCTTCAGTGGTGTTTTCCTTGGCCGTCCCCTTTTCTTTTCAGTTTTGTGAAACCTTGGTTGCAGTATATTATTTGCATTACCTGCAATTCTTTCGGTGGGATTTAGCTTCATGGGCTTTTCATCTTGAATGGTCATGCAAGCTTTATTTCCTGAAATTAAACTTTCTAAAGACTTAATTATTGTAGATAATCTATATTTTATGACTTGTGGATTTTTAACCTGATGACCAAGTTCATCGAGAAGGTTATCAATTAACTTATATTAACTTATAACTTATATTAACTTAAATTATATCTGGTATTGTTTGCTATAAAGAAACATTTTTTAAGTTGCTTTAAAAAACTTACACTTAAAAAATGTTTCTTTATAGCAAACAATACCAGATATAATTTCTGCTTATTTTATTGAAAAAGATTTAGAATATATCATTGCAAAAATTACCAGATATACGGTACCTTAAGAGGAATCATTGGTCGGATGTGCCATTCGTCATCACCTGGGGGTTTCCGGTTTGTGGTGTTCGTTGGTCAACTGTAGGAAGCTGGGGTTGAATATCCTAATAATTTTAATAAAAAATTATAAAACCATTGACTTTGTTTAGACAAATAAAACAACTATGTGTAACAGCTAGAAGAACAATTTAAAATGCCATGTGTTGATTAATTCATTGTTACCAAAAATGGTAACAGATAAGAGTGTTAATTCTTGCCTCAAGTAAGGGATTATTTACTGCCATTATATTTTAAGCTATTCTCATATATACAGCACAAATATTCACTGAAAAAGAAAAGTAATTATGCTCCATCCCTGTATACATGCATGAGCTTGACATAATCAAGCTCAGTATGTATGCTTGAAAAAGAAAAGAAAATATCAATAAATAAATTTTGAAAACAGTGCCTTTTTAAAAAAAAATGTAAATGCAGAGGAAGGTTATAAATATTGCTACTGTGAAATGTACAGACCAATCTGTATGATGAACTTAGTTCACAGATTGAGAGCAATATGTATCATAGCATAACAGCAATTTCATATAACAAGTTGTTCTACCGTTCTACTATATGTATAGACAATAACAATAATACAATATCAGATTAAGAATCTAATAATACAGTTGCAACACATCATTTTCACATTGCCAGGGATCCAGTGTCCACTAGTTGATGTAGGCTTACTGCTGGACACAGAACACCTGACATTGTGAGAATAACAACAAAGTATTTGCAAGTATGGTTTCAAAACAATCCAAATACCAGACTAGAAATACATTTTGAATGCAAATATATCTATAATACATGTGTGTATGTGAACTTTCCAACTGCTGTGGCTAGGCATAAGTTAACAGTACAGTGCCTGGTATATTGTCCATTTTTTGTGTGTGTATCTTTCATTTATAGACATTCACTGTAACATTAATGTAGTAATACACATGTATATATGCAAGGGCCCATAATTGGAATAAACTTATGATCTTAACCTGTTTATCTCTTTATTAAAAGATGAACTCGCCTTACAATAAACAAAGATCCCCGTCCACTTTACTTGAATCAAAGAGCCCCGCCCACTTTTCTTATATCGATATGTACAGTGCCTTGTTTATTTGTTTGTTTTGCTTTTATAAAAAAAAAATATGAATATAAAAACCAACAAAACAATACCATAATAACTTTGTTCATTATCATTTATGGCATTCTACCAAACACGTTTAAAAGAAACTCTCATTTTAACAGGGGCTACATACTTCAAGTTAGTCCGAAATATCTGACGTTTTTCTGGCTTTTTTAACGATTTTGATATTTTACATGCCAGGAAAACGTCAGAACCGGTGCCATTACGAAAACTGGAAATTCACCGCCTCCAACTGGAAGCGGCATTCTAGGCTCGATTTTAAATAGATATATATTTAAACTCAATAATACAGCTTAAAATGTAATTTTACTGCACAATTCGATAATCACACTGATAAACAATAGTGTTGTTGACCTATTTTCTCGCGAGATTTCAAAAATGCACGGAATCAAAACAAATCTCAACAGTTCGATAGAATGTGTTTAACAGCTTGTTTATGGGATGTAAGGACCCATAAAAGCGATATTAGTGAGTAGCAAAATCATCGTTTTATTAATTAGTTGTGAGTGAAACATTTGATTCAACTCGTAAATATTTAAAATCGAGCCGAGAATGCCGCCTCCAGTTGGAGGCGGCGAATTTCCAGTTTTCGTAATGGCGCCGGTTCTGACGTTTTCCTGGCATGTAAAATATCAAAATCGTTAAAAAAGCCAGAAAAACGTCAGATATTTCGGACTAACTTCAAGTCTACAGCATAAGTGTGTGATATATTTACAAGCAATATAAGAACTTTCCAAAGCTAAAATGATCGATTTACATTAACTGTGACCTCTTTCACCTATTCGGGTCATTTTGATTGCAATCTCGAAGTTTTTAAATGTAAAATTCACACTTACAAGGATAATGACTGAAGTTGTGAGGTTCATCTTCGCCATTGCTCAGAATGAATGTTAACCCCATGACGTCAGGGGTCAACGATATCTAAATATTGATATTTTAAGTTTAAAAATTGAAGTATACTAATTTAATTAGTTGAAATATTTATAATTTCCCTTTAGAAATAAAATAAATGTATACATGGTAAATAATAACATGATATAAAAACATTTTCATTCATAGCGATTGCTTTATTCATTTTTGCCGCCATTAGTCACTTAGCAATCCGGAAAAATAAAGTTGCCCGAATACGACTTCGTCAATAAAAAATATCCGTGACTTCATCTGCGGTCATACTAAAACACGCCTGCCGACGCCTGCCGGGAAAAACACGCATGCCGAGAAAATCAAGACGCCTGCCGTTTACCTGACGGATTATTTCAATTTTTTCTTTGATATTTTACTTAACCAAATTATTGATCATAGAAATAAAAAGTTTACTTTATATTAATTATTTAGCTCAAAATATTAGCAAAAATGTTCAATGTTGGTAGAGATAGATAACTCTTACGTAGAATTTATACGCCTGCCGAGGAAATCCATACGCCTGCCGTTTAAGATGGATTATGTAAATATTTTCTTTGACATTTTATTTCACTTATCTAAATAAATGATAATACAAATAAAAAGTTGACTTTATATTCATTAATTAACACAAAATTAATAAAAATCGGGATAAGAAGATAACTCTTACGCAGAACCTCATACGACCCTTTACTTCATATACTTATCAGCTTAGGATGTTTTTAAAATATTTCCTTTATGCTTTCATATTTAACCGGTTTTATTTTGCGCAGTGTAAAATTAAAACTGATAACGGCAAATTCCGGGGACAAAAAAATGCTGTTTTTTAAATTGTTCTCAAAATAAACTATTTCACTCATAGAATTCAACTTAAATATCATGAAATGAACATTTTCGATATTGAGATAAAGGGGAATTTCGGTAGTTCCCATATAAACAATTTTGGTAATTTTAGAGACATTTCGGTAAATTAGGGCATATCGCTTTAATTCGTGTGACCTCCTTAACAACCACAAAGACCAAAATAATATGTAAATTAAATTATATTATCAGATATTTTTCATCAAATCCAAAGAATGATGCTTTTAAAATACTTCAAATTTTTCATTGTACAAAATATATCCCATCAGGTCCAATCAGGACAACACTCATTCAGGTTATTAGACTCTACCTATATAAAATGGAAACAAATACGACCAGCTTCTTCTGTCTGTTATTATTAATAAGCGCAACAGCGACGGCTTTTCTCGATATCGATGAACTAAGGAGTATAAAATATGGCATAGACATACTCAACAAACCCGTTCTTTTATCTACTCAGGTATGCATTGAGCAGAATCACCTAACGATGTAACCGTATGTTTTGGCATCTTGTTCGAATTTTCTCGGCCTTTTTTTCTTTTTTTTCATTTTATGGGGGGAGGGGGGGGGGGTTTAAGGTTTATTGTTTTTTAACGGAGGGTTCATTTGACCATGGCGGTGCATTGGGCAGTTACGGATAATGGACAGTAATGAGTTGCTTTGTTTGATCCAAATTGGAAAGAAGCAGCAGGTAATTAAATAGGTACTGTGGGTAATAACTAACGTTAATTATTACGCCTCTTCTATATATTCAATACTCATCTATTTTTGCATAGTTTTAAAGAAGTTTTATAGTGTAAGCATACTATGCCGAAATATAGCATGGTGAATGTTTTCAAGGAAAATCTTAAGAACACAGACAGGTTTTGAAGTCTTGACCCTAAAATAATTACGTCATTATGTTAAAATGTCATACACAAATTATCACGCCCAACGCACTATGTACCTTAACGCCACAGCAGGCATGACTTTTTAGCTTATATATCAGGTCTTAATAATAGCTCAGTGGTTAATTAGAGCACTGGCACGGCACACTGGAAACCCAGGGTTTGAGTCCCATGCAGTTAAACTTCACTTGTAACATGTTACATTCAAAATACATGTCTCTTCTTATGATGTTTAGCTACAAGTTGGATACACAATACTTTATAGTTTGTATGCATGTATATTGCACAGATTAATACAAAGACTAAAATCTAAACGTTAATCTTGAACTAATACCAGGTTACAGGTACTAGAGTTATGTGATGATAAAATTATATACATGTATATAGAGTATTTTGTTACTTTTTAGGGTATTGATAAACTAAGTGAAACAATAGATGTGACATCGAAGCATGGCCAAATATATCGCTGCATCATTCCAAGTCAGATGGAGGCAGAAAAACAGAAAGAAGAAGAAGAAAAGATAGCTATGGAGGCTGGAGTTCCAGAGTTACTGAAACCAATGGAGTCTGGCCCATGTCTCTTCAAGGTTAAAAATCATTCCACAATTGGATCCCTATTAATTATGAATGTTTTTAATTGTTTGAAAATTTAACACATTTTTCTAGTTTGATTTCAATATTTGTATGATTATACAAATTATTTATACATAGGAATGTTGCATTAAATTTTGAATGCTGTGAACACTGTAAAAATATGCGTAAACTACTGCATTACGGTTTGTATTTGGTCACTTCCAGGGTTTGAGATGTACAGGGCTAGAAGAAACTACATGTCTATTTGTTCATTGGTCACTCGATCGGGCTGTCAACAAGAGTAAAAATTTTCACTGGTCATATATTTACAGATACACTGACAGAGTTATTGAAAACATATTAAGATAGCCAATTCTTTGGACTGACAAGAAGACAAAAACTTTTAGGTTAACTGCCTTAAACAGACTACTATGATCATTGATGATATGACACATCATATGAACTATCATGTAGCATGTTGTTGAAATTTTAAAGATGATGAAAATTTCAAAGATGATGAAAATTTTTACTATCTCACAATTGTCCAACATTATTGACAACAAAACTTAGAACAAAATGCTTGTTTGGTCTTTTAAGTTGATAGATAGAAAATTCCCAATTTATCTCATTTAGACAATATTTTTCAAAATTGAATGAGTATAGGTATTATTCCAAGCTAGTACAAAAAGAAAGTGTTGGGTAAACCTGAAATGTCTGGAATCATTAGACGTATGCACCCTTGTGATTGTCTTGTAATGAACTTGTATTTATAGAAAAAAGGAAAATGTTTTATTCATATGCCTTGTGAAATTTTATTACAGACCAGAGATTGGTGGAGTTATGAGTTCTGCTATGGGAAACATGTGCGCCAATTTCATATGGAAGGTACTGTACCAGTACTTATTAGGTGGAATGCTACATCAAACTTTTATCATATGGATCAGTAGAGTACTATTTCTGAAACATGATTCCGTTGTTCAAAGAAGGATATATGCTCTTAATTAAGGTGGAATGTCCCTCTGATAAGAGAGATAACTTCTGTAGAAAATAATCTCACTCTGTTTCTGTTAACTCACATTTATTATGGCATGTAGCAACAAGGGAGGCGGTGCTGGGCCCCAATTTATGTTGGAAGGCTACATTTATTTAGATTCAAAAAAGAAAATTAGAACGGAACGAACTGAACCCCAACTGTTAGCAGGGAGCAAAAAAGTAAAGAAAACTTTTACAAAAAATTACAAGAAGCGAATCATATTGATCAAATTTTTATGAGGCAATATCTACATGTATATCCCTCCCCATCCCCCCTCCCCTGATGGATTAATTCTTTTAAAAATATAACTAAATTTTATGTACTACGTGTTTGATGTTTAAGGCCAAAGAATTTTTGGATGAAAAATTTTTTATTTCTCTATTTATAGCTCGTTCACAGGTGAATGAATTATAATTGGGAAAAATGTGACCAAGACAATTGCAAACTCTAGACTTAGTTATCATCGTTTGAAACTTATAACATTTCAAATGTTTAAAATTGAATAAGGGTTTTCTATTCTGAGAGAGCAAATATGGGAAAACAAAATTTTAAAAATACTAATATCACATTTTATTCAAGACAATATATCCCGATATTGAGATCATACCAATTACCTGGTACTGGAAGATCATTCATTTGATCCCCTTTTTGTATTATAACAAAATGCTCTGGTTTACATTTTTAGCATTTCTAAAACATATAGATCCATTTACTATTATCTTATCCAAATTTAAAAATAGAAAACCTTTTCTGAAAAATTAGAAACTGTGGCAATTTATCATGTACTGTATGTAAAACATGTATGTAAAATCTTCAATAGTCTTTGATAAAGAAAGATAACTCTTTTTGTAATTTTTGTTACAAATCTATACAACAAAATGCTATTCTGAACTAAAAAGCAGCGCTTCATTATGTTTTATAATATGAATTGACAATGTATATAACTACCGGTATATATTATTTTCATATACATTTAATATTTTTAATTTTATGCTGCGATGGTAAATTTTGCTTTTTCTAATCAGTATGTCTAGTTTTCTTCATATCATGATTATATAGACACATTATTAATTTTTGAAAAATCTAGCAGCGCTTCATCACTTCAACTTTGTTCCATTTGAATCTATTGATATTGACTTTGCATGAATTTTTTTAAAAATATATAATAAAATTAATAGCAGAGGGATATTACACCTTAAAAATTAATTTTTTATGAGAAAGTGGAAAATTTGTTTTGGTTGCAAGTAACACACTGTAGAATTTAAAATTTGGTGTGAATAAATCTAATAAATCATGTCTCCAGTAATGTCATAAGACCTTCTTTTTTTTATTATAAAAAATTATATATGAAAATAAAAAACAACATATTTTTCAAACCTATGGATAAAATCTTTTAAAGAGACGTGTGTTATAGAGAATAAATATGAGACAATCATTTTGAAAAAAGAAATTGAACCAAGATGGCGAATTTTTAGAAATATTGCTAATTTTTAAAATCAAACCATACCCAATCAAAATTAAACTGATCCTGACTCGAATGTTGGAAGATTTAAACAAATAAATAATCACCTGAAAACTTGGCTGTAGTATGATTTGTAATTTAACTGAATAGTTATACTCAAATGGTTTCTTGGCTGGCAATGAAGAAATATTGTTGATTTTTAAATTTTTTTGCAAGTTAGGTCAGGATCAGTTTTTTTTTTTTTTAATCGGGATCGATCAGTTTTTGAAAATTACGAATATTTCAAACATTTCGCCATTTTGATTCAATTTCATTTTTAATAATGATTGTCTTCTCTATATCACGTTTCCTTAAAACAATTTATCCATAGGGTTGAAAAATATGAAAAAAATATTTTTTTATTTTCATAAATAATTTTATATTTGAAAAAATTAAACGTCTTATTGACATTACTGGACATGATTTATTAGATATTAATACCATGCATTTATTCACACCAAATTTTAAATTCTACATTGTGTTACTTGCAACCAAATCATATTTTCCACTTTCTCATAAATTTAAAAAATACAAAAAAAAATTGTATGAAATAATTAAGAGCATGCATCTTTCTTTGAACAGCAGATTCATGGTACTCTAACAATCCATAAAATAAAAATTTGATGTAGCATTCCACCTTGTTCCAAGACTTGTGTGAATCGTATTACTATAAATCCCCCCCCCCCCCAAAAAAAAATGATTTTTCATGAAAACTGCTTTATCATTAAAGATATTTTTTGATTGTAGATGGTAGAATAGTTGGAAATGTTATCATGTTGGGGTACTATGAATCTGAGTTTGATTGGAAAAATGAAACAAATATGGTAAGTAAACAAACAAATATGTAAATTTATCAACCTGTATAGTGTAATATAGAACTTTCCTTTCTTGCCAACTTGTAACATTATCATACCTGTTATCCTTTCAAAGCTGCTATGTGGGAGAATCTCCCCCTGACCAACTTGGCTAAGGGGGAGATTTTGCGTAAACTACCTTTTCTCACATGAAATACAAGTATATGGTATATAAAAAATTTGCTAGATACCTAATTTAACAATTGTAATGCATTTGCAATCATTTTTAAATTATTTTATTTCTATGACTGCCGGTTTGCAATTACAACTTGTGTTGCTGTGTGCAGAAAACTATTATTTTGTTTGCATGGTACAATTCAAGGAGCAAACGGTGTCACTTTTTAGGTCACATGAGTAAACTCAGGTGACCTATTGCTATCTGTTTTCGTCTGTTGTGCGTCGTGCGTTAACAATTTTACATTTTGAACTTCTTCTTGAAAACTACAAAGCCAATTGTTACCATTTTTGGTGTGAAGCATCTCTATGGTAAGAGGAATGTAAATTGTTAAATTCATGGCTCTGCCACCCCCGTAAGGAGGGGGGGGGGGGGGAATATGGCTATATAGTGTTAATGCATATAATGTTTAAAAATCTTCTTCTCTACTCTCACACATCTGTAAGAAAAACTGACTTCATAATTATGTTAACCAGGGAGATCTCTACTAAAATTGTAAATGTCATGTCCCCTGGAGTATGGGTTTTGAAATTTGACTCTAGGGTGGGGCCAAAATGGATGTAAAGTGTAAATGCATATAATGTTTAAAAATTATCTTCTCTACTCCCACACACCTGTAAGGAAAACTGAATTCATAATTTTGTAGACTAGGAAGCCTTCTAAAATAATCCTAAATTTCATGTCCCCAGAGGTAGGGCCAAAATAATCATATAGTGTAAATGCATTTAATATTTTAAAAAATTGTATTCTTTACTTCTGCTGATACTGAATAAAAACTGGCTGCATATAAAGAAAGAAAATAAAGCCATCTATCAAAATTTAAAATTTCATGTCTCCCAATGTAGGGATTTGAATCTAGGGCCGGGCCAAAACACTCATATAATGTATAGGGTAGGGGTTCTTAATGCAGGGTGTGGACAAAGTGGTCATTTAGTGCTAATGTATATAATGTTTAAAAAAATGTCTACTGACATAGACTAAAAACTGACTGCATTTTTAGAACAAAAAAACATTAAGTTGTCATCTTTAATACTATTTCATGTCACCTACATGTAAGTGTTATGGCTGGGGGGTATATATTTGTCTTATTATTTTATTCTGCTCAGGAATTTCAATGAAAGAAATGAGTAAATTCACATACTATTATATAGAAAAGAGAAGGAATATAGCTGCCTATCAAAGTTAAGATATTGTGAAACCATTTGGAAAGAGTTCAGGGGGAGTTAATGGAGTTATCTTCCCTTGCTTCTTCATAAAGGAGTTATCTTCGTTTTCTTGTTCAAATTAAGTATTTAATCATTGAATATAATGTAATTGAGAAGTTGTAGGATCAAAAGAGTTATGCAAGTTTTTTTTCATTTGAAACAAAAACAGTTTTTGAATTTTCTAAATAAACAAATAAACTTGCTTGTTGATTGTAAAGTAATAATTGGCTAACCAAAACACCGTTAAGCAGTACATGTAAAATGATTTTGGTATAAATGCCAGATAGTGAAGGGCTAATATCGAAAAAATTGAATAGGAGTAACACTAAATAGCCTCTGTCAGCTTTTTTTTTTGTTTAAATGCCCACAGGGAGAATTTCTGTCTGCCCCTGGGGTGGGGGATTGGAGGCTGTTTTAAATAAAACATGAAAACTAGCCACCTTGTTTTAGTTTATCTATGAAAACATATACATGTAAAACCTATCTTGTCAAAGTTGACAAGTATGGGAAAATTATTTTCTATCAGAGTCTTGCACCTTTTCAGTATTAGGTCATGCACTCTATTATGATCTTTCATTTTTTCACTAAAATTATAGGTTTCATAGTCCGTTTTGAAAGATTTCAGGCAGGGAGGTGGTCTTCTTTACAATATTATAATTTTTCTACTCCAGAATGAAACTTAATTAATGCATATCCTCGACAATTTTTGTATGGGCTATGGTACTCAGGCCTATTGGCCTCTTGTTATATTAAGTCTTATAATTGTTCAATATTGAACCATCACTGCATGCTGACATCTAGCGTAAACACAGGAAAAAAATTATTTTGAATTGGCAGTGAAACCCAGTTAATAAAATATCAGTGTAATAACATTTTTTAAAATTAATTAAATTATGTTTTGAATAACAGGAAATAAAATCCAGGAACAAGAACAGATTGAATCGATACCACAGTCAGCAGTATATCAATGGTTCCAAGTGTGACCTTACAGGAAAAGCAAGGAAAACGGAAGTCAGGGTATGTAGACAATTGAATGGAAATAATATTCTATAAATGTTGTATACAATGTGTCCTTGTGATAATTTATATTTGATGTATAATCTTTATTTTGTATGCTGAATTCTCATGAAAACAAAAAGGCATTCTTCTATAAAGGAATTAGTAATAACTCATATCTCAGTCTTGTTTTTAGCTCACCTGAGTTGAAAGCTCTCAAAAACTATTAGGCCAGAAAAGCTCAAATTTGTGTGGAAGTATCCTTAGGTAGTGTAGATTCAAGTTTGTTCAAATCATGGTCCTTGGGGGTAGGGTGGGGCCACAATGGGGGGGGGGGGGGGGATCAAGTTTTACATAGGAATATATAGAAAAAATCTTCTTCTCAAAAACTACATGTATTAGGCCAGAAAAGCTCAAATTTGTTCAAATCATGGTCCCCGGGGTTAGGGTAAGGCCACAATAGGGGGATCAAGTTTTACATAGAAATATATAGAGGAAATCTTTAAAAATCTTCTCAAAACTATTAAGTCATAAAAGCTCAAATTTGTGTGGAAGCATCCTCAGATAGTTAAGATTCAAAGTTGTTTAAATCATGGTTCCCAGGAGTAGGGTAGGGCCACAATGGGGGGATCAAGTTTTACATGGGAATATATAGAAAAAATCTTTACATAACTTCTTCTCAAAAACCATATGGCCAGAAAAGCTCAGATTTTTGTAAAAGCATTCTCAGGTAGTGTAAATTCAATTTTGTTCAAATTATGGTCACCGAGAGTAGGGTGGGGCCACAAGGGGGGGGGGGGGGGGGGGTTAAATTTTTACATGGGAAGATATAGAAAAAAATCTTTAAAGATCTTCTGGAAAAGCATTTAGCCAAAACAAAACTGAAACTTGTGTGAAAGCACAGATTGTGCAGATTGAAGTTTAATCATGATTTCCTGGATATGACAGTGGGGCCACAAAAGGGTGGGGGGGGGGGGATTTAAATAGGAATAGAGAAAAATTTAAAACAACAAAAGGAGCTTGGAAATATGTGGATAAAAATTGACTGATTTTTGTGTAAGATTTACTGTACTTAAGGATCCTCGACACCCCATGACTTCTACTCTTTATGACAGTACGTCACAACATGGCGATTTGATCACATTGTGAAATAGTTTACATTGCCAAAATTTGTTGTCTATCTCTGTGGCACAATGGATGTAGCTTCAATCTACCAATCTGCAGGTCCCGAATACTGCAGGGACTTTTATTTTCATGAATAGTAGTACAATTTAAACAATTGATTATTTCCCCAAAAATTGATTTTTTTTCTGTCATTTTCAAGTCGAACACATGCTAGAAATACATATCTTTAAGTAATTTAGATGTTCAGGTTTGTGTGCAGAACTTTTCCCAGGTGTGTGAAGGACCCTTAATTTTCAAGATATTTTGAATTTGATACTATTATCATGATGCTCATTTAATCAGAGTTATGGCTATTGTTGCTCAGGTGAGCGATGTGGCCCCTGGGCCTCTTGTTAATTGTTTTGTCTTACTTTGCTGCTTTTGTGATCATAAAGGCTGTTGATGAATAAAAAAAACAAGCCTCATATTTAAATTTTGTATCAATAAAAAAACCATTAACTCTTGAATGTTAAGATTAAAAATTCCCAGTTTTCCCTGTACATTGAATGATTTAATAACTGATCTGATGTTCATCATGCTTTTAGTTTTTGTGTGAAGAAGGAACGGGTGACTACATAGCCAGACTGGACGAGCCAGAGACCTGCACGTACGTGATGACCGTACACACCACAAAGATCTGTCACCACCCCTACCTGAAGCTCCCCTCCCAGCAGAAACCAGTCTCCATCACCTGTAACCCCGCCGTCACCGACCAGGTCTACCAGGACTATCTCCAGGAACAGGAAGGTAGAGTTCTTGGTCAGTGTGTAGTAGAATTCATGATGGTTAAATTTTTTGTGGATTTAGTGGGTAACTCCTCATTCATGAAATAACATTCCTAATGTTCCAAGCTACTAGGATCAGAAAAAAAATTTCACATGATTTCCATTTTGTTGCTGTCATGCCATACTGATTAAATGGATGGAGTTTGCCACCTGCTGACAATCTTTTAATAAATTAAAAGTGAAATGTTTTAACTGATATGAATTACATATAATTTACTCATGTACTTTATTTGACTTCACACATTGAACATTTCCACATTTTCATACAATTGTGCATTAAATATTTCCATGCAGTGACATAAATCTTGAAAATTAAGAATATTTTGCAAAATAAAAATTATTCACTCCTTTTTTTTTGGATAAAAAGGCTAAAATAAGTTGATATAGTATGTAGGGCATGATTTACACATCAGATAAAATTGTATTAACCTTTTGAAAATTTTATCAAACAAACATAGTAAGGAGGTTATATAATAAACAATGTTTTTAGTATAAAAACAGTTTGGTAAATAAATGGTCAAGAATTTCTGTGTACTATTTATTGATAAATGTCTTAGAATGAATTAAAGTTTGCATGCTTTGAGTGTTCATCAGATGAATGATATGATGAAGGATATGAGGAATATTTGTTTCATTTTTAGAAGAAAAAATACGACAAGAAAGTTTGGCAGAAGAACAAAGAATTGAAAAAGGTAAAATAATAGGTCTACATGGTATTTTTGGTGAACATAATTTTAATTAATAAGAATTGCAATCATATCTTTTTATATGCTTGACTGATGTCATTAACAAGGCATATATCTTCTTGAATATGTGTTATGATAATTGTCCTTTGTAAATCGTTTATATGCAAACTTTAAGCATGGCAGCTTATATGATTTTTCTTAGAATTAAGAGATGCAGAGGCTTTGTTTAACTCTGATGAAAAAGTCTTGGACCCCAAAACCAGCAGAGAAATTCCAAAGCCAGATTCCATTACGAAAACCAAGAATGGACGGACGTTTGAATTTAAGGATGTTTCAGATTTAGATCCAGATATGTCAAACATAGAAAAACTGATATCAGAAGGCCTGAAGGATGATATGGTTAAACTCTCAGATCAGTTTGGAGGTAATTAAGGCACGGTTTAATTTTCCTGTTGGATTGAATTGAATTTAAACATATTTTATTGAAAATTCAAATGAATTGGGTAACAGGCAAAGCCTATGCAAACCCTCTCCAAACACTGGATTGAATACTGTTTGATTTAAATCTTAATGGAATTTCACACTATTGCTGAAATTTTAAGCAGGACAAGATGGAGACATGAAAATGAAAGTGAAAGTTGTAAAAAATATGGATGACTTGGAGAACATATTGAAAAAGGCTCAGGCAGAGGTAGACAACTTAATGAAGAAGAAGAAGAACAGTGAGGAGGAAGAAGATTTAGTGAAGGAAGAAGATGAATCTTCATTAGATGGTGATGAACAAAAAGACAATACATTGAAATATAAAAAGTAAGATCTTCTTTTACTATTTATCATTCATTTAATAAAAGGGGCATAGTAACATTGTTAATTGAATTTTTCCACTCTTAATGGTTAAAATGCATATCTAAGGAATTTCTTATGGTCAACCTTAATTTAAATGTCAGATGTCAAGTTTCAACTGAGATACAAAGTCCAAATATCTTTGTTATGTAAACAACTTGGGCCCAATATGGAATTCAAATTTTGGTTACGCTTTAGAAAAATCAACTATTTGTTGAATTTATTGCTATTGGATATATCAACTTGAATTTGAAATATGATACTTGAAAAGTCAGCCATTTGTAATCAATTTAGAGAGGACTTTTCAGTTTTCTTTTCAAAGTTTTGTCTTATATAGAATCTTGAAAAGTTTTTATAGCTTTTAATTTTCATTTTAGGAAATCTATCACTGAAAAAATTCAGGACACAGTGAGTGATTTGGACAAGGAACTTGATGGTGTGGACAAAAAAGTTCTTCAGTCTTTCAAAGGTTACTTAAAATATTTTTATAAGTCTTGCATTTCAGTAGATAATATAGAGGTTGAGATTTCAAAGGTGTACAGGTACCTGTACCTCTACTAGGGGAATCACCTAAATTCTTTGTGTATTACATCATCAGTTTTTGTGATGACAAGGTTTCTACACGTTCTCTTAACTCTCTTAACTCGTCTACACATAAGTACAAACTTGTAGCTTTTGCAACAAAGACAATCTAATTGATGAGTGAGTATATTCTTGTGATACATTAAATATATTTTTAAACTTCATTTGCATGCAGATTGATAAGAAATTCACCATTTATTCAAAGTTAATTAAGTAAATTCATATCACAAGACTGCGTCGAGAGGCTCAAAAGTCATCAATCGTTTATATCCTATTAGTTATGAAATCTCAACTGATAAATTACAAAAAATGGGTAAGTGTACATGTAGTTATAACACATGTACATGTACCCCTACACGTTTGAAATCTCAACCTCTCTAATAATCCAATGGTAGGCCAATTTTTTTGTAAAGTCCAGAGTGCGTCAGATTTTTTGCTTTTCTGAATAATGTATTTATAAATCTTATTTAACAATTGAATTTCTGTCCGTAGAAATCAAAGAAGATGAGATCAAAAGTGTTAGAGAGGAATTCACCAAAAATAGGAACAATTTAGCAGCTATCAAAGAATCACTTCGGAGAACAATGGAGAATGAGTTTGATGATATTATTGATGAGGTTTGTGTATATTTTTAATTGGTAATGACATAATTGTGATTTTAACTTTTTCAAAAATTATTTTAACTCCCTACCTCCTTTCATACAAAGTTTTGCAGGCATGTTGTAATTACCTGTATAATGTCCATCTGTCCATCTGTCTGTAGACATGATTTTGTCCAGACTGCGGCGTAAAGAAGAATAATGACCCCCGTAGAATAATGACCGGGGGTCATTTTTCAAAGAAAAATAATGACCCCCCAGCTGTAGAATAATTGGATTATTTTGAAGAAAAAAGACCCAGGAGTAATTTTTCTTCATGTTAAACCTGAAGAGAAATGACCCCCATAGAAAAATGACCACGCTGTAAACAAGAATAGATATTTGTTACCCCATCTCCAAGCTATTCGACTTTTGAATTACTTGAATTTTCCAAAAATAGCATTTAAATGTAGTTCATATTATAGATTTTATTCTTTATGCATACCAAGTTTCAACTGCAATAATATGTTAAAGTAAATACAGTTCATCTCTGATCACGGTGTAGGAACGGACTGAAGTATAATGTGTTACATTACGCAGAGTTCCTAAGGAGACATGGTGGTCAACAAATTAACCATCAGATATGCCTTTAACTTTAACATAAGATATTTTTATCTATATACTAACATTTAGTAAAGAAAAAAATCAAAAATTCTAGCTTTAAAATTTATCAGTTTCCTTTATCTTTATACAGATATATATATATATATATATATATATATATATATATATATATATATATATTCTTAGTAGAATTAAATAGTCTAAAAATGGCCACGACCATTCATCCCTCTTAATAATTCGATTTAAGGTACCTTGACACACCAATATTTTATTGATAGATTGAAAAAAATCTTTTTTGAAATATGATTTTATAAAACAGACACCACTATCGGCTTTGATTTATTTTATGTGATTTTTATATATTTTTTAAGTGAAACAGAAAAAATTGTTTTGACTGTGAACAAGGTATTTTAGAGCTTAAAATTTGATAGATAGATAGATCATTCAAGTAAGAAGTCCTAACAGTGAAGTAAACGTTTCATAATTTTGATTTTATCATTAATTCTGGGTGCTGCCCTTGCATACCCAGTAGATAGTTGTAGGGGAAAATTATAAACGTCAATGCAAGTAAAATTCATGACCAATATAGAGTCTACTCTTTCATCGCCAATGAACAGAATTTCGTTATATAGTGAATCTCGAAATGAATAGGGGCCGCTCTGCAGGCGCCCTATACACAACTTTTTTCAGTTATCTTTCTTAGTATTTTTTACCGCCTATAGGTGGTGCTTGTGACGCTCCGCCATAACAACCATGAATAGAAAGGTAAACAATGAAATATACGCGCTAACTACGAACACTCGTAATGGAAATACTTTAATTTCTTCAATTTTCTAAGTGAAACAAGCTTCGATTTTTATGCGATTTACAACAAATATATATAATGAATGTCTCAACGAACATAAATATCCTGTCAATTCAACCTAAAGATGTTAAATTATCCAAATGGAGAGACGAGATGAAAGATTGGCCTTCCATTGAGTACGGTGATATTTACAATTATCTCATTCTCAACCGTGCCAGTGATGGCGAACAAATGAGAAATTATAAATCATTAGACAGTTTTAATTATTTTAAGAGTGGATGTGTTGGTAGAGTTCTTCATTATAACTTTAAGCATGTCAACACCCATGAAAATTTCATCCTTCTGAAAACCGAAGTCCTTCCATCGCAAAGGACAAATGCCGACTTCCACAAGCCTTGGATCCTATGTAGCGCAGTTGGTACTGTGTACAAAGCAGACTGTTCGTGCATGGGGGGGAAATCCATGTCTTGTAGCCACATAGATGCTCTGCTATGGAAAATTGGATATGCAGTTAGAAGAGGGCTGGCGGATAAAAGTTGTACCGATGAACAGGTCAAGTGGAATAAGGGCACTATAGCAGAAATTTAGAACCGGGTGTTATCAAAGAAATGAATTTCAAAAAGCCAAAGATAACATGTGAAACTGAAGATATCTTTGATGATGAAAATAACAATATCCAAAACTCAAAATCTTCATTTAATATGTTTACAAAACATGGAAGATCTTCTTTCATTTGTAGAAAAATCTGCATTAAAACCACTGTTTCATCTGAAAAATTCAATCATCTCTTGATCTTTTCATGCTAACATCAATATTGAAATGTCAACTTCTTTGCTTAATCATTCTGAACATACTGGGGAGAAATCATGCCAAAAATGAGTTTTATGAAAAGTATTTATGTCTGAAAAGACACAAATAAATTTTCTTGAGGCATATGTACTGTAGAACAAGGCAACTCTAAATTATGGCACGACAGTCGTCGAGTAAGAATCACTGGAAGTTCAGCAAGTAAAGTCCATATTCGGGAAATTACAAACCCTAATAATTTTATAAGGGAACATCTTTATCCAACTTTTAAGGGAAATATGTTTACAAAACATGGTCTAAAAGAGAGTGAGAGTGAGAGTGAAATAAAAGCAAAACAAGAAATAAGGGAAAATGGCATCATTATTACTGATGTAGGTACCATGGTTAATGCTGATGAACCATGGCTTAGTGTTTCATCGGGTGGTATCATTGATTCTGATAATTCTTTGTTAGAAATTAAATGTCCATTCCTGAAAAATGATTCAAAACTTGATGATCTGTTCAATTCTGGTAAATATGATGTTGTTTTTGATTCAGATAGTGATACTCTAATTCTAAAATCAAATTGACACAGAGGTTATTAACGGTACTTGCAAGTTCAATTGACAATGCATGTGAGTGGTACAAAACAATGTAAACTTGTAATTTGGTCACAGTGAATATAGAATTGTTCATGTACAATATGATTCAAGTTTTTGTGAAAATGCTATCTAAAGACTGAAATTTTTCTATTTCTCAAAGTTTGTGTCAAGAATCGTTGATGATTATGAGTCTGGACGGCTTAAATGAAGCTCTGCCTATATGAATATTTTAGCTCACAAAGCTGATTGAAATATCATTAAAAGGATTCCAATCCTATTCTGTGGGATGCATTGGCATGTGTACTGTATTAAAACAAACAGAACCATATGAGAAATTTAGCATTTACATAATAAAACATTTAAATAAGTACCCGTACTTGTATTTAGTTTTCATACCAGCATCCATCAAACACTTGAATAATGATAAGTCTACAATGAACAATCTAATTGAAGATAATGCAGATTCACGAACATTTATTGCTTCATTTACAACATTCAGTACATGTACTTGCAAAATTACAGATTCCCATAAATACTTCATGACTAAAGAAATTCAAATCGTCCATAATTATTATGTTGACTAGCCTTAGGTTCTATTAAATGTAATTAATAACATCATATGTTATTAATCATGCCTGTACATATCATAGCTAGATGTCTTCCAGTTTCCAGTCAATGGTTATTATGTGAAGGTCATTCTCATTATATATTTTTAAAAGGATATGACACCTATTTAAATCATCAATATGCTTGTATTTTTAATCATCAAAATTTGCATTGCTCTCTTTTATTAAGTCAGATCCTAAATTAACCAGAACAGAACAAACAATCAGAATATCATCAACCTTTTAATATAAATAATTAAAAAATCCAGAGTTTTCAACAATGAATTTGTCACTGGCACGACCACCAAAACCTTTGGAAATAAACATGATTTGTCCATGCGGAGATATTCCAACAAAATATTTTACAGTATTGTGAGATTTATAATGACTATAAGTTTCCCCCCTGGTTTTAAGATTTTTCGGTCTTTGCATGAATGTTTCAGCACAGTCAATTTCACAGTTGTCCTCGGGTACCTTTCTTGAAAGCTTGACGGCATTGTGGCCCTCAGTGTTTCTCTGGGAAGCCAGTGTACCAAGTCCCTTAGTTTTTCAGCCTGGAATGGTAACCAATTATTAAAAATGTTGGAGGCATGGCTTTCAGATATACCAAATCTACATCCTAAATCAGCAAACAAGAGATTTAATTTTATTTTCAACAATGTCAGCAATACTTGATCTCGAACAGGCTTACTGAACTTAAAAGGTTGATCACTTTGTTCCATTACTTGAACTAATGTTTGAAATGCAGTTAGTGACAATCCAGTATAGAGTAAACATTTAGAGACTGTTGTGATATCATCATATGACATGAGAACATGAAGGGTGTTGCAGTTCACTCCTTTTTCTTCAAAACTTTTTGTATTTGTCTGGGTTGACTTTTCCTTGGAAAGAGAAAGATAATCTACATCTGTATATGAATGGTCTTGCAGGCTTATATCTGTCCACTGAGTGGACATAGAACTTGAAGACAAGGCATTGATATCTGTGTGAGATGCACAGTCAGAACGGGGATGTTTTGCTGACATATTTTCATGATAATCAAGATGCACATGTAAATCACTGGCCCCAACTTCTTCATACATATCTGAAGGTGTTCTCCTACAGAAAAAAAATTGCATGGTACATAAAAATGAAACCTTTTAGTTTCAAAGTATTAATTAGCTGCAGGTCTGTAGCTCCCGGTCTGAAAAAAAAATCGGATGGACGACCTGGGAGCTACAGTGCCACCCATTGAAAAAATTGTGTATTTATTGTGCAGAAAAATGTGCAATAGTTTTGGACTGATTAACCTTATTTATACGCAAATTCTGTGAAAACAATTAGTACCATTAAATTCTTCATGCAATTTACTACTGATATTGTTTCTTTACTTGCCTCAGACTTTCTCCGAAACACACTACCGACCTCTGAAAATCAAGTATGTTAAATTTACATCGAGAGTTGCCATTTTTACATGTAAACTGCACCACTTCAATTTACGGGGCTGGTGATGGTGTTTAAAAGACTATCCCAGGCAAGTAAAGAGACAATATCAGTAGTAAATTGCATGAAGAATTTATTAGAACTAATTGTTTTCACAGAATTTGCGTATAGATAAGGTTAATCAGTCCAAAACTAGCGCACGTTTTTCTGCGCAATAAATACACAATTTTTTCAATGGGTGGCACTGTAGCTCCCAGGTCGTCCATCTGAATTTTTTTCAGACTGTGAGCTACAGACCTGCAGCTATATAAGTATTAATCAGCATCATGCTTTGTGCAGGAATAGTTATGCATGGTTAATTTTTTTGATAATATGTTTATCAGCATTATGTACTGTATATGAAAGACTACTAAATTATTCAGCATACTTGTATATCTATTTTGAAAAAATGTCAAAATTATCGATCACAATCATGTTTATCATATATATTAAACATTAATTATATTTACCTCCTTCAGACTGCATTAGTTGTGTTCTCAACAAGTTTCCTCTTTAAAATTAGTCTACCTTGCATCGTAACATTTAAAATATAAGTTCATATATCAATCTACACATTGGGCTGTCCTTATAATTATTTTTATGTGTTTTACTTTCGTGTTCTATTTTTTTCTTCTAAAACCCCTACTTTCAATTTAGATCACTGCGTAAACATACCTAAATTAATACTAGGAGCGGGATTTCGAGAAGATGGACGACCGTCAATGAAGTGCAAGGAGCATATATAAATGTTTTTCGGGAGATTTTTCCGTTTTAATGCCGCAAGCCACTTCAAGCGAATTTCCTCGTCTTTGGGTAAATTTTGAAGTATGGCATGCAACAAGGACAATCTTGATGTAGCGCATTATGGATATCACAAAAAGATGTTTTCCACAAATGTACTTTTTTTTGATTGCTTGTACAACCAACAACTGCAGTCCGCCCGAACATACAGCTTTCATGGGTTCAGCAGTCATGGTTGTAATGGCGGACAGATCACGTGATCAACTATGGATGCGACTGGTATTATGATGCCAGATTAGAGAAAAAGTGGTGTTTAGTGATCAGTCTGTCCGTCCCTCCATCTGTCCATCTGAGATTGCTTGTCCGGAGCATATCTTCTCTCCCCTTGGCCCAATCTGGCTCATACTTCACCCACAGAGTGCCTTTGGGTAAAGGATGTGCAGTAACCTTGAACCATGTTTCTAGGTCTAAGGTCAAAGGGTGTGCAGTGACCTTGAATAAAGTTTGTAGGTCAAGGGTCAAGGTCATAACGGACCATGCAAAAATCCTTTTTTTTAAAGCATATATACTTTCCACTTAGCCTTAGAAGGTCATCATGGATCTCTTTATAACTAGTTTTAGACTGTAGATTATTTCCCATATGCTTTACCTTGCACAGATTGAACAAAAATGCCTGTATGTAAGGGGTAATGAGATTGAATTAGAAGTTCTATGCCAGCTTGAAAATTTCTAAGTTATAGGTCAAGGTAAAAGCAAAATTCTTTGAAATTCTTTTTATCCTATTGTCCATTATTTAAGCGGGGCCCTTTGAGATGATCACCATTTCAATGTTGTCTAGTTTTAATGTGTTTTCACTCAAAATAATGAGATACATGTAACTCGTTTTGATGAGAACTATACCTCGGTACAATATGTCAATATTTTCTTTTAAAGAAAGGATATTTTTTTTTTCTAAAATATGATCCTTCTTATACTTTCAGTTAATTTGAATATGAATTAAAATTTCAATAAAATAACAATATTGTAGAGACCATTTTACATATAACAAGATGAGATACTGAAAAACTTGACTTTATAAGGGGGTCATTATTCTACAGGGGTCACTTTTTTCATGTAGAGTGTGCTCATTTTTATGAAAATGACACTTATTCTTCAGGCAATAAGGTCATTTTTCTACGTAAAATAATGACCGGGGGTCCTTATTCTATGTCAAAAAATGAATCCACAGGGGTCATTATTCTGCTTTACACTGGGCTATAATGTCTGGTTCATAACTTTTATGATGAGAAATATCAGTTTATACTTGAATTATGTTGCCTGTAAGCTAAGGTTGTTTCATGATATATATCTGAGGTCATTGACCAAGGTCAAGGTCACATCATCATCATCATCATCATCAATAATCATATGGCACTTTTCCAAAAGAGGTCATGGAGGGAGTACTGTGAAATCAACTGTGAAATCATTTAAATTTGTGAGGGTCAATTTATGTAGATTGTCAGGTCTATATGTAATGGTTAGATCATATTAAGTAAAAAATTAGCAATTAAAAAAGGGGCAGAGGGAGCAAAGCTTAGAACATAACCCACTTTTTCATTGGCTGATCAAAAGTTATGCACCAATTTATAATATTTTCTTTATTTTACGGTTCTCTAAGCTGTCAATTGAAAATTTGACATTGCTATGAAATTATCCTTCTCTAGTTCTGATAAGCTTTGCACTGAAATTTAAAAGAAAAAGGGATCCATGTATAGAATGCTATTTTTCAAATACAGAATACAACATCTGTTTATTCAACTTTTCAAGAAATGTTCTATTACATGTATTTTATTTCAAATTAAACCTAATTACACATGATGGTCATGTATAAAAGATGGGTGAAAGTGAAGGGAAAGAAAAGTTATTTTCATTGTTTCTGAATGATTGCAATATAAAGTCACAGAGTCATTGTCATATTTTTACAAGTACAGATGTTTGAGTCTTGTTTAATTTTTTTTGCCCTGACAGGCAGAGGAGGAGACAGGGATTAAGCTGGAGGACAGGGGCGGGGCACAGCGGGAGCTGAGTCAGACCCTGAACAAGCTGGTGGAGCGACTTGACAAGACAGAGAAAGGTGACCTGTCAAACTGTTCTGTCACTTTCTTTTCAAATTCATAATTTTGTTTTATATATTCTCTCAGATAGAGAAAAAGAGAGAGAGAGAGCAAATCATTTTGCTATTTAACAGATAAAACATGTTTAAGTGATGCATTAATTTATAACAAAAACAACTTTCATGGCTTATCACATTTATATATCACACTGACAAGTAGGGACTTCCTGACAAAAGTTATCGAAGTATAGGAGACAGGCATTGTAGCTTACATGTAATTATAAGTGAGAATCGTAGTTTGTTGATAGAATAAATTTGATCAACAGTGTCCCAAAACAAATGTTTCCTCATTTTAGAAATAAATATCCTGGTAGCAGAATTGTTTTCCCAAATAAACAATATTACTGGGCTTCCAGATTCTACATATAGTTGGAAATTTCTGTTCTCATTTCCCTGCCCCGACAACAGATTACAAAGAAAAATAATTTGATCGATATCTTATCATGAGTTTTTGCTCTGATCACAATTTTGATATTAAAATATTTTATCACATGTTTAGCTCAATATACAGTGGATATCACTCATGTAATAAAATTTTGATATAACACTGTGTATTCTTATGCATGACATCATAATTAAACATTATGTAGGTTTAGGCGGTTGATTGATGTAGAATTAAAAAGCAAAGAAATTGAAAAGTGTAGAGTTGTACATATGAAACATTTAATGCTGTTTTATTTTTTTTCCATGAATTGATAAAAATATGTTCGAAAATGAAATGTTTGTCTGTTAATCTTCAAGGAACTTTTTTCCATGCGTAAAGTTGTTGACGTCTTGTAGTAAATGTGTTGTGCGGCTCACCATTATAATTGTTACAGAAAAGATTGAGGTTTTACAAAAGACATGGCAAAACATGTGATTAAAAGAATCTCTGATGATTTGCGATCGTATATGATGTGTTTTCTATTCCCTTGCCAAGGCTCGGGGAAAACACTCAACTCGTTGGATAAAAATCATATACCATCGCAAATCATGAGGGATCCTATATGTAATATATTATTGGAGTGTCTTTCCATTTGATGATTACTTGAGTATTCATCAACTACCTTACAATCAGTACAATGAATGTCAAATGAATCTAAGTATTCCCAATACATGTTTATAAATCTTTTGAATTTATGAATTTATTTTGTAAAATTTATTTCTTTTATTTGAATTCAGACATTCAAAATGTTGATAAAGAGCTGGAGAAATTATCAAAGCAAAACGATAAACTACAAGAGACATTAGACAAGGAATTAGAGGAAAAAGTAACGGGTAAGGAAACACGGATGTTTGTACATTAAAAGCTGCAGTAAAGAACTATATATGATATTAGTCAAATTTGACCCCCATAATTCGCCATTTTTTAAAGTGTTTCAGGTACATTTAATTGTTGTGTTAGTTTTTGAAAGAGTTAATATAAAATATATTTTTCACCTTTTTATTTGATTTATTTGCAGTCACTGGCAGTATATGACGTCAGAAGTGATGCTATTTTTAAGATTTAATCAAAATTAGTCATTATTTGACATTTTTCTTATCTTTTTTGAATGGGAAATATAGAGCGACACTTTGAACAAGAACAAACTTTTTGTCACTTATAAGTACTGAATAGATACATCTTTGGTGAAAATATTTTGTTTGTTCAAGCAATCGATCAATGTTTTCATAAAGAAAAACTGCTTGAAAACCAACCATTTTAAGCTAAAAATGCGAAAATGGCGGGAAAAAGTTAAAATTGATGATGTCATTTTTAAATTGTGGGCACTTCATTCAAAATGAAAATCATAAATAAACTTCAAATGTACATCTGTGCAAAGAAAACAAAGAATTACAGTAAAATGATAATGTTCATTTAAGGGGGCCATTTTAGGCTCAAACCATATATACCGGTAGTCCTTTTGTGCTTTTGTTTAGCTACATGCATATTTGATTATAAACACTTAATGATATGGGATTTTAAGCATATGAAAAAAAAATTATTGCAGGTCCATCTAAAATAGATAAAACCTTGTCTAGCAATGAACCAACAAAATCATCAGTTCCCTCCTCATCATCATCTTCTCCTGTGCCATCATCATCTTCATCAGCAGCATCAGCATCAAAGGATCGTATCAAAATAAGGGTCACAAAACTGAACAAGGGAGAGTATCAGAAAAATGCACTGAAGAGTACCCCAGAGACTCAGAAACTAGAGGAAGATGTTCAAGATCAGCTACAAAAAGCAGGATTAGATCTTGGAAGTAAGTGTTTGCGTTTTCTACAACGATTAGTTTTTCACAATTTATATGTTTCAATGTTTTGAATGCAAGATGACAAAGATTGTTAACAGAATTTATTCATGAGATTCCTGAATCGGTATCTGTAACTTCTGAGCTTGTTTTTGGGATTAGGTGGGAAGATCCAGGTAAAGATTATCACTGCTGGCTATGTGGATGATAAGGACGATGTTCATCTTCTGTCAGCGGAGGATTCCAGTGCATTCAAAAACATGATAGTCTCTATTCTGGTATAGCATGTGACTTTATTTATTTGTAGATCATATTTGAATCGGTCTCTCAACCAGTCTAGGAAAAATTTAAGATCAATTATATTACATGTACATGTGATTACCTTCATTAAGATCTTTCATATTACATGTAGTATGGTATAAATAAAATGGTATCCTGCTGTATTACAGGGCGGGGACCACGAAGCAGCACAAGAGGAAGCCAGATATACAGAAATGGAGTCCAATTACAACACGGTGTGGGGCAAAGACAAAAAGAAACCATCAGGGGTCATTCCATAGCATACTCCCCCCACACCCTTACACTCGGTGTCTTTCAACATTATTTTATATGAATATTATTGGTGTTGTGTATAATGTAATAAGAAGTTTATTAGGTTACCATTTTCTTGACTTCTGTGGTTTCAACAATAGTTTAGGGCATCAAATTTTGTGGATTTAATGAAATTCACAATTTCGAGGGAATGTAAATTCATGGATTATGACTATATTATAGCTGCTTGGTCCGATTTTATATCAAATTTTGTGTACGCATTTAAAAGATGGTTATGTTACATGTAAGAATGTGTATAATGATAGACATTGCTGTAGTTTTCCCGGTCAATTAAGCCATATTTCAATGAAAAAATGATGTACAATTTTTTTTTTTTACAAAACAAACGACATAAAAAGGGTATCGCGATATTTCGCCTCATATTAAAATTCGCCCCTAACGTCGAGGCGGGGAAGATTGTATTACGACTTTGACATCGCTTTTAATAAAGTCTAAATATGAGTAATGTTTTTGGCAAATCAAAAATAAACCTATGTACATTTGTTCGCTATTATTTCTGACATTTGTTTTGTTTACAATCGATACATAACATACCAGTTGAATAAACCCACACATTCGGGGGACGAAACCATACGGTTCCCTTTCCTAAACATTCCCATGATGCATTTTGGATTTTTTTTGTATGCCCATAAAGAAATTATTTTTATCTACTTTGAATATTTCTAACTTTCAAAGGAGATTGACTCTGCTGGTGTATATAGGCGAAAGTTTATAACTCTCTAAGATAATTGGTTTGTATAGAAAATTTTTTGATACTGTAATAATGTAAAAATCGGACCATGCAGCTTTAATAGACTTGGCTATCAAATAGTGTGTGCAGCAAAATTTTTGCCGTGTTTTGCTTGTCATTCCCTTTGCCCTCATTGCCAGTGGTTGAATTTCAAAATTGGGCTAATTGAAATCTGCAAGGTTCTTCTCTTTAGTGACAACCATGTGAGGGTAAAATTAAACAGGTAAAAAAATTTATTTACAACTGTGAGGGGGGACAACCTTGTGTAGAGTATCTTTTTTTAATGAACATTAGTGTTCAAGAAATATTGATGAAACCACAGTATAATTATAATCAAACATGGTGTTTAAGCAAGTTTTGGTGCTTTCTTACAAGTAATATTTCATTATTTGTGTGTTTAGAATGAAAAGGTGTGTTAAAGTGAAATGAATGTGTGCATTTTTCTTTTACATTGCATTTTTATCTTTTTCGTTTAAAAAAGTGCATTTTTCATTGGTGTGGATACTCTTTTGATACCATATAAAAGAATTAGTAGTGCAATAAAATGCTGTGCAGTAGTTTAAAAGTCAAAATACAGGTACAGCGTACCTGGTTCTTGTACATGTATATCTTCTGTTTCATGTTCTGTGATACATCTGAATATGAATGCATACAATTAAGATTATCACGGTGAAAATGGAAATTATAAAAGAATGTTAATTGTTACAATATGTTTTTAAGTATTTTAAGAGATCATGATAATTTTTGTATTGTGCATGGCTGCTGTATTTGACACCTGACATCTTCAGGTTTAATATACATTTTATGGATGAAATAAAATTTCGACCTCTTTATTTTGTTTAGGATAAATTCAATTTATTTTAAGGACATTCTGCAACTATAAACGAATGCTTTTAAATCTTGTTGATGGTATTTTTCTTATGAAGTGTTTACTACATCAAGCTATGAATTGTTTTAATTTGTCAGGATTATATTAAAATACCAAGTTGGGCTCATTTGTTTGCTTTACTAGTAATTCTCGATGTCTAGATTTTGTATTAAAAGCCCACCATCAATGCAATAACAGCTGATAAATCACTGAGTGCAGCAACTTGAAACCATGTGCGTGTGATTTGAACTTCATAGAACTCATTGGTCAATACATGCAGTACAATCCTGACACTAACTATATGAAGATATATACATAAGTACAACAGTTATATATATTTCTGTGCCTTCAGGCATTTAGTCTTAATATACTTAGCAATCAAGTGACACAGATTTATTGTTTTTTCTTGTCTCATTTTAACTTAAAAGAATAAAAATAAATTATTTAATATATTAAATAAAGTTTCATATCCTATTTACAGAATCAAGCATACTTGCACATATTTTCTATAAAAAATCCAGATTTGCATATTGAAATAAAAGGGCTACTGAGAAGGTACAAAACGGAATGGTACCAATAAAGAGGTGCCATAAGGGAAATGCACTATTTAAAAAATCAAACCAAACCAATTCTTGTATGTATTCTTAAAGTTTCTCATATATAATAGAGGTTTCAATTTTAATGTGTATGCACTGTTTGAAAATAAACAAGTACCGGTGAATTGCAGTGTGAGTTTTCACCTATCACATATCATAGTAATTCACCACTCATTCCACTTGTACATGCAGTTTGTTAGCTGTTAAGGGGAACAGGACGTTGCAGTGTAAAATTATTTGTCAATGATTTTTTTTCTTCTTTTTTTAACACATTTACATTAAGATGTCCACTACAACATATATCATTTTCATGACTAATTTGTTACCTTGCAAGGGAGATATTTTGATAGGAATTATCCCCCTTTTCTGGCATTATGAATTTATTTAACAATTTCAATTTTATGCAATAATTATTTTATTTGATGGAATTTATTTGCAAATTATATTCATTAATTTTAAGAACGGAAACAAATTTCAAAATTATGTACAACATATTGGCCTCTTTTACATAGCAATATCATAATTTTATCAAAATATTGATGAAATCATTTTGTACATTTACATTTCTGAAATTAAAAATGTTAAATTTGCCCCAACTCATGTTGTGAAAATGACTACTTTAGAGCCATTTAGTACGGGAAAAAGATCTATCAAATCCCATTAAATGAAGGTGAAAGGAAATTGAAATATCATATTTTTCTATCTTTTTTACTATTATACAACTTGGCATAGAAATAATAATCAAAGTTTAGAATCTAACAAGGACTATATTTTTGGTGGAACATTGGCGTAGGAAAATATCACATGTTTTTTGCAATTCAGAATTGCTATAGATTCATGAGTTTATTTAGCATTTTTAAAACAATAACATTAATGATGGATTTTTTCAACTAATTTGAACTAGTAATAAGATACTAGAGTTTAGAATATGTTTTTAAAATGTGATTTGCCTATCAAATTACATTTTTATAAGCTTTTTTAAGCGCTCATTCTATAAATAGATTTGTGTGAAAAAATCACTAAAATCAGATTTTCTCTCTTATTAAATGGTCAATATATTAGATTTTCTGTCAGTTTAAATCTTTATGTATAGTCTTCATAATATGTAAAAATCAGAAATATTTTATTATTGGAAGCAAAGAAAAATAATCAAAATATCTTCAAAATTTAAGAAAATTAAAGGAAATGCGGGCTAAGCAATATCAATTTTAGTTTAAATGTTTATTTAATTTAGTAGTATAAGCTGATAGACATTCTAATACTCTATCATTTCATTGAAGAATACAAACTTTATATCTTCAACAGATGTCTACAAAACTGGAGATTTATCATCCTTCAAGTTGAGAAAAAAAAGGTCGTGACCTTGACCTCACCTTCATGCGAAAACAAGGAGGTCAAATTTGATTATACTGATACAATCATTTGGTGATATGATCTGTTTGACTGTAAAAATTTAACGAATTTCTTATTATAAGAAGTATGTCTAATAACGAGAAGACTCCTTCCTTAATATAATATAGCTTGAAAACTTACATGTATGTATACATTAGTGGGTATTGCATAGTTTAAAATATCTACTTATAACAACCATTTCTGGTTCCATTCCATTCCGCAAATTATCAACTCCTGTGTGGTTATTGATATTATAATGAAAACGGAACAGAACGAGGCAAACCATTTATTACACACCCATAGTTATATTAACTGTTAAAGAAGGCCCGATGGTCGTGGCCATTTTTAGACTATTAATCTACTTTCGAACGAAGAAGAGCTCTATATGAAAATATAGGAAATACCCAAATTTAAAAGAAAAAAAAAGATTTTTTCTTTTCTAAATATTACTTTATAGCTAAACAAATCATATCTTAATTTTTAGGCATATCTGATGGTTAATTGTTGACTACCCAGCTTCCTTAAAATGCGCATTTTTGCATTTAGTATACTTATTCTTTTCTTGTTTGGGAAAACATTTACAATCAACATTATTCAACAAATCGACATGATTATTTGACAAGCTTACATAAATATTTCACAAGTTATTTTGTTTTCCCTCGGACTGAAATGTCACACTCTCATTGGTTTAAACGTAGCACGTGACTGCCTCATTGCTAGCGCTCTCGTGCTGGAATACGCATGCTCGACTTCATGGTCGGGGATTCTGGGAATACTGTACTACAGTAGATAAACAACCCCTGCGAATGTGTTCGGAATGTTTTCTTTATCGTTGTCAAGTATGTAATAAATCCAGAGATGCCCGAATGAAAGTTCACGAGACTTTTCCGAGATTTGTTCAGTTCCTGTGAAATTTTGAGTGGAAGTATGAGTGTTCGGATAATATTCTCAAAATACGTAAGTTCTGGTCGTTTTTTGTATCATATCTTACTTTGATATATGTAAAAACATGAAAATCTATTAAGATCTATGTCTTATTTCATCATCTAGCGGGGTTTTTTTAAACTAAACGATAATATTCAGAACAGAGTTATCGTTCGTGTTCAACACTCTACACGTGGTTGAAAATATAAACATTGGGTTGCTTGATAAAATCATAGCAATGTTTGATGCTTTGGTGTGCAATACCATGCTTTTTAAAATCAAAGTACTGAAAGTACTGTTAGACGGTGGCGCCATTTGAAAGTGGCATATTACATGTATGTAAATTATTGTTGTCGAAAATCCACAGCCAGCGTCTCATACATGTACTAATACCTAACGCTTACTCGCACAACTGGTCGTGAGTTACTTACATGGATAATTCTGTGGAAATCGTAGTTGTGTTCACAATCCACACTTTACAAATGTTGTGTCTCTTTATCGTCATCTTTTTGGGAAAATCCATAGATTTATCACAGTAGCCTTTGTAGTATAGAAGTTTGTATCTATATGTTTTGTATCTATATCAGTTGATATTAAAACTCCGTTTTTGGTAATACATGTACTACACAAATGTATTTTGATTGCCCCAGAATGACTCATTAAATATGTAGGTTGTCACCACATATTGAATGAATAAATCAAATCCAAAGCGATTTCATCACAGTACGCCAAACTACATGTATTTGATTGTATAAAGAAGGGGAATTTTGGTTTTTTCCCTTTTGACCTTTGGGGTGACCCTGCAAATGGGGAACAACTTTTGAAAAGTGTGGATTGGACTTTTGTGCTTTAAAGATATTGTAGATTTCTCAAAGTAACAAGAACAAATAAAGCTTTAGTATGATAAAATACTTATCAGGTTTTTACTAACTATTTGGGCATACATGTAGTATGTTTATTGTCCCTCTCGACAGCATTTTCCCTCAATTTCTTCACGGGGAAAAAGTTGCATCATCACACTTGCTTGTGGACCATCACACTTGCTTTTGTCCTCATAGTCAGTTATACATTTAGGTGTACAGAAAACGGAATGGTTTGCAAGAAACTGTTTGATAAAACTGATATTGCTTTTGGAATGCACGTCATCATGAAACAGAAGAGTCAATCAATATTTTATCTTCGACTGTAGTGGATTATTTCCATTTGCTCACAACGAAAGTGAATAAAAATTTGAGAAAAAAAATATCATACAATATTCAGTCGCGGCAGTTTCATTAATCAACGTTTTAAAGTACATTTGTCTAATTGTATTTAGCTATAGATTTATTCAAATCATTTGAATGAATTTGGGAAAGTCACATGTATATTTTATCGCTTCTCAGTACACTTTAACACGCATAATTTACTTGCAACATTAAACTTTTCTAGTAAACTTACAAGAAATATAGATTAATTATTCAAAATTAGTTTTTAAAAACACCAAACAAACAAAATCCAAGTTAAACGCATGTGTTTTCTGACCGTACAGCTGTGTATATAAATTTCATTTTATTCTTTGCATGTACTATAGTCTATACATTAGATCTACGGTCCGCAAATCCCGGCAATATTTCCGGAAAGCTAAAGTTCTGTAGCTCAGCAGAATACTAGTTATCTATGAAGCACATTTTTTACCTTCATGTTTCATTATTTATCGCAAATATAGCATGGATGTATACGCTACGGTCGATGTAGCATTTCGTTGAGTGATGACACTTATTTCAATTGCGAGTCGCAACAAACTGGCGCATTTATATAGGCCCGCCTATTTGTAAATGGAAACAAATGTCGGAGAAAGCTCATACTCGCGAGTTAAAAATTATTTGAGAACAAAAGGGGTGATATTTACGTACATGTGTAAATAATGTTATCTGTTTGCGAAAAAATCCCCCAAAACCAAAGAAAAGGTTCTCTAGTAGCAGAGACGGGTGCATATGGATTAAAGTCACAGATTGTACTTCGCTCATCAAATTGCGTTATTTCAGTTAAATGTGAAAAATTCGTCAGAAACTGTTAAGTGAACAAAATTATTATATCTTACATTACCGTTCAAAATGTACCATAAATGTATATGGACTATTGCATGAGTTGAACCGATTGTTTTTTCTCAAAAAAAGCTAGCGTTTACTGCAAATTAGAGATACACGAGCTGATACGCCGTGCAATCCATAAGACGTTTTACAGCATGTCTTTAATCCCTTATTTGCTTACAAAAAATCTGAACTGAAAATCTTTAAAACATCGTAAAATGTTGTTTGTTTATACATGTACATGTAAAATGGCGACTTGATTTGCACGTGAATTTTACAATCCGAGGTCTATCGATTAGCGTGTTTGAGAGAAAGTCAGCAGCAAGTAAAGCGTCAACATCAGTAGTAAATATTGTCTGATGAATATTGAGGTGCCTGTAATAATATTAATGTTCCTACAGACTGAGTGGGTTACAAAATTAAGTAAATCACAGGATAGTCCAAAATTAAACACATTTGTATCGTAAATTTCAAGTTTTTTGTGTGTTAAAAGAACACATGAACACTTGTAGAAGAAAGTGTGCCATTGATCGGTTGAAGTTCAATAAAATGTAATTAATCTAATATTCATTATCAGTATCTGTTGTGAATTCTTTAGAATAAGTTACAAATATTTTTCCTCAACTAAAATTAATGCGTTGAAAATGAATTAATTTATCGATGAAGCATACTTGCTGAAATATGAAATGGCAAACTTTTTTTTAAATTGTGTGTGTTTCTGACAATTGTTTACATCATAAAAAAACAAGAAGCGATTATTGTGAGATGTCTTAGCCAATTATCGCAGTGATATAGTTTATGCAGTCCTGATACACAGTTTAACGTCACAACTGGCAGTTGGTGCATAAATTATCGATACCGCGTAAGCAGACATGGTAATGGCTCATTTAATATAAAACACAATTTCATAAATTATTTAAATATATGTACAAAATGATTAGCAGCTATAATGCTTAAAATATCTGAAAAGATTAAAATTACTGAAATCGACACATAGATAAACATTGCGTGTAACACTGCATGCCTAACAGAGTTATCATTCGTTATCCGCTAGGGTCCCCGTGAGAAATACTCTTCCGGTCAGGACCGTAGCAATAGACCGTGGCTATTTATAGCCACCGTCTAAAAAAGAATGGATGTCTGTTTTATGTAAAAACATAGTATATCGAGCCATTGTCAAGGAACATTCTGCATAAAATAGTATAGTCTGTTTCACTATTGATGCTATTACTAGGTCAGGCGCGGATCGAAAATTAATTTTTAGGGGGGATCGCTACTAAGCATGTTAATTGTTGCAACATAAAAAATAATTGTATTTTCTATTGTCACATTTATTTCTAGAACTCATTTTATCCACCAATTAATGAAGATAAAGTTTAAAATTAATACATGTACTATATGTACCTAGGTTATAGGATATAGACCTAGGTTATAGGATATAGACTATAACCTCGAGGCAATATTTTTACTGCGAAACTGAAAGGGTCAAATAAAACCACGTGGTCTAAATTTAAATGACAATGACATTCGCAGGGGTGTAAACTGTACCATGTGAATTCCGTTTTATCATCAACACATGATCTGAAGTTTTGTGTTTTATTGTAAATGCCAAAAAGTAACAGTAGCTTAGGTCTGATAATGCCAAGTTATTTTTAAAAATATAATGAATAGCTAGCTTTATCTTAACTACCTTCAAGCAACATCGGATATGTTTTCCGAGATAGCCGGAAAGACTCGAGAAGATACGATTGCGTCAAAACAGTACCAATGGTTCTACGATCTTGAAAATTTTCACCTCGAAATTGAAATTACAGTAAATACAGAGTTAATGAGCTATGCCATTGCCGATGTGAAACCCACTCTAGATTCACAATTCTAAATTGGGACCCCCACCCAAATGCACACACCATTCCTGTCCTCCACTGTGCCTTCCTGTTAAAAAGAAAATTAAACCAATGGTTTAGAAATCTGCTATTGTGTTTTATGACGGCTACAGCGCTAGCTCACCAATCCTTTTAAAAGATAAGCTTGTATATCTTTATGTGGGTTCGTTGAGAATTTATATTCGACAATACGGCCGTCATTGCTCATTGCATGCTCATTTCGACTTTCATATTATTTAAAACAAAAACCGTATGCCGTAAGTTCTTTAAATTTTTGGAGTAGTTGCCCTTTGAAATTTTCTAAAATTAGAGTAGTTGCCCTTTGAGTATTGACATCACATTGTTGTGTCTGAGGCAGAACAAAATGGCAACGTCGAGATTTGCAGAGGAAAGGCAGAAAACGTTTAAAATTGAATAGCAACAAAACATTGTAAGTAAACATGGTTGAAGCGAAGATTTTCAAAGAGTATTTGAAAGGTGAGATTGATAATTATGAAGAGTTTAAATGAGTTAAATTGGACGAGATTTTAGGCAATTTGTACATGGGTTTGCATAGATCATCGCTTTTTTGTGAATCAATGAGTCACCTTGACAGTCCTCGGGAAAACAGAACTCTTATTAGGTTGGTTACTGACTGACTACAGAAATATATCGGGTTGATCAATCTCATAGACGGTTCCGCTTCGCCTCGCTATCTATGAGATTGATCAACCCGATATATTTCTGTAGTCAGTCAGTAACAAACCTAATAAGTAATAGTATAACATACTATGAACTTGTTACGTGGATACGTAGTTATAGTCTGTCCCAAGATATTTATGCAGCACATTTGGACGATTTTTAATAAAAATACACATACCTGTGAAAGAAGTGCAATTGAAATCGATGAAAGTGAAAAGTTCCAAGATAACTTCATTCACACATTATCATTTTTCCTTCGTCAAATATCACAGGAACGAAAACAGATTTCTTACGGAGATTTATAATGGGGAATGTTGACATCTTTTCTCCATTCGGAACTCACTCGGAATACCTCGCACAATTTTTCAACGTTATCATCCGGGTACTTTCATCTCTTTTGTAATGCAAAATCCCCGTAGACTTTTTATTTTTAGCCGTGTATTGAAACCTGACAAGCTAGAGGGGGCGTTTCTAAGGGGAAATCTTAAGATTTTATCATACTATTGAATGAACATATATGAACCCAGAGGTATTGTCCTTTCCGATACATTTCATTTTATCAAATAAAATATACAACATGGATATGTTTAATAACAGTGTATGTGTGTTTAATTAAATACATATATGGGTGAAATTGTTTTGTGTAGAATATGAATATAGGAATTTTTAGCTATAGTTTGTTTGGGAAAGTAGGGAAGTAGTTTTGTTTTATTGTTCTCAATATTTCGTTCAGGTTTACTGTTATCAGCAATGTTCACATTTATTGCCTTTTTCTTTTAATTCAAAATTCATTACAAAATGTTTAAACACAATGATTACTTCAAAAGTTGTTTTCGGCATATCTGACAGTTACAGATTTTTTTTTTTGTACAAAGCAACGTTGTTCAAAGTAAATACCTAAAGGTTGTCCAATTACTTATCAAAACTAATTAATTACATATAGGTGTTACGATGTTTATTAAGGTTTCCTTTTATCTTTTTTTACCTGGTGTCAAGATCAAGATGTGCTCAGGTGTCAGTAGGTTTTTCTTTGTTGGGGGATTATCTATGTTAAACTAATTATTTCTTGATGGCCAGTGTCCGGAGATTACGGTCATGTGGGTCAAAGTTAAATTACCAAAATAGTCTTCAAACAAAGAATCTGAATTTTGATTGGGTGAAATAGACCAGGGAAGCCCAGATCGGAGACCTGCTTCAATAAAGTACGTATCATCATTTTCTGAAGGCTTCCCTGCTTCTATTTTCAGATAAAATCTGATTTATGTTTATGTTCTCTTCAATTTCAAGGTTAATTTAAAATCCTTTTCATTTCTTTATTTTTGAATATATAACAGTTCTTTTCATCTTTGAAGTTAAATTTGTTTTTAAGAAATTTGAGCTTTCGGCTAAGTTAAACAGTTAGAGTTTTGGTTAACTTCATTAATTTTCTCAATCAGGTTAGATTTGATTTAAACCTTGCTTTTCTATTTTAAATTGTTAACTTTAGTTGCAATTCTGTTTTGGTTTATGAATTCATTATTTTAATCAGTTAATTATAGATATTTTTGTGTATTGATTCATAACTGACATCTGCGGCACTTGCGCTGTATTTCTTTTTACAAAGTCGGAAATAGTTATTCCGTTTTTGGTTCTTGATTTTAAGACTTGTTTTACTGCACCGCGATGCAACAGTCAACATTTATATCGTTAGTTAATACTTTGATACTTAATTGATCCTTATTTAAATGAATACTCAGGTAAATTTATACATTGTTTGAATTACTGCTTCGTTTGCGTAAAGCTTTGTTCACCAGATAACTGTTGACTTTATTTACTTCTCTAAGTTCGAATTTCCTCGACAATTGTTTACCTTATCTATTATTTAGAAAAATGTCATTGTTTCGATTTTTTGTATACAGAGTGAGTGTTTTTATATTGTTTAATCACTCTGATAGTCACCAGCACCGAAATTTGTAATGCATAATGCAGATAGTTACTATAATTTTTATTATGCCTGGTGGCTAAAATTGTATGCATTCTGATCGGAGACCTGCTTCAATAAAGTATCATCATTTTCTGAAGGCTACCCTGCTTCTATTTTCAGTGCAATAGTCCCAAACCTTTCTGGACTGGACATTGCCAAACGGGTCCTCCACAACAAGCGAGTATTAGAATTCCCCACATAAAATCATAGTCGAAAATACGACACGACAGTATTTATAAATGTAGAATAATTTAAGAAAATATGCGGCAAAAATAACTTGGGACAGACTATAATAGGTTTATGGTATGATATTACCGGTTGCATTTAATGAAATCTTTAAAATATTCGAGCAATATACATGATTGTATATAGTTTAAGTTTCAACAAAGGTATCACTGGTTCCGATTTGGTTCCAAAATACCAGTGACGAGGTCGATATTGGTGCTTTGCGAAAAGAAAGGGACCACTCGACGTTTAAATACTGGTACTGTACCACTTATCGGCTAAAATTTGTTGTTGGTTAAAACATATTCAATATGAGAAAGTTTTCAAGCAAACTTACTTTTCTTTATTCGAAACAGACGACTGAATTAAATAATCTCGGACTGTCGCGTGCTATAAACCCGAACTCTCAGTTTAGCCGATAACTGGTCTAAGCCGATAGCTGGTACAGCACCAGTATGGTATTCGCGATTTCCACAAGCTACTTTGTATATAATATATCAAAGATATTCCATCCAAATTGTTGACAAATTTTGATATGTTAATGAACGTAAAAAAGCACATAGTGCCATTTCAAAATTCATTACAAATAAATCATGGTGGTGATATTTAGGAGGGCGGGATGGTTGGGACCATTTTTAGACTGTATTGATCTCCTTAAAGGGGCATGATCACGGTTTTGGTCAAATATTATTCCTCCTTCACTTAGGCATTTTAATAGGCAACCAGAATCTGAGTGTCATTCGTTGAATTATAAGCGAGTTACAGGGCTTACAAATTCTTTGTTATGAAAATAAAGTTTTTGTTTACATTACATGTAGAAATAAAAGTTCCAGTTGTGATTTTTAGACTTAAAATGAATGTGTTAAACATTAGGAACTGTTTATTTATGCTTAAAATGAATACGAAGATAGACAAATCAGCTTTAAAAAGATTTTTATTGGTTTATTGAACCTATGTAAACAAAAACAGGGCACGAGCCTTGTTTACATGACAAAGAATTGTGAGCCCTGTATCTTGCTTTTAACTCTACTGGAAATTCATTCCTAAAGCATTGCAAATAATAAAAACTGAAAAATAGAATTTGACCAAAATCGTGATCATGCCCCTTTAAGAACTTTGTATAAAGATATTAATAGGTCTCTGGAAGTATTATGATGTATATAACATACATGTCCATTCAACAGGTATAACACTGTCTCACTTTTTAAATTACACAACTCGACTATAATCGTGTGCAAACTACATTATACATCTATTGCATGATGGTGAGGGAGATATGAAGATTTATTCCCCCCAGAGAAAATCATATTTCCCAGGGTAATATGATTTTTTCGGGTATCTCCCGAACGTTCATGCAATAAATTAATTATTCATTATACCGAACGACAGGTTTACGTTGATATCATCCGATAAAATTTTAGAAATAATCATTTGATGACATAGTATGCGCATCCTCGCGATTTTTAATACGCATGGAATGAAAATTCACGTGACGTCCGAAGGGGTTGGATATGTTGAAAAAATATGACAATGACAGAGAAATATGAAGTTTTATTACCCTGACACGTGATTGTTTAGAACCAATCAGATAACGAATTATATAGAATTATTATAATGAGGAGTAATAATGTGTTTTTTAGTAATTAAAACAATAAGATGCACACAAAAACATGCTTAATTCATTGATGGTTACTATCATAAATTGCAGTTGTGCAATGATATAATGACCGACTGGCCTCTCATTAATATACTAGTAGCTTAAGGTGAACATACTGCACTAACATCATTTGTCCACTGACAATTGTTGTTTTTGGGCTGTTCATTAGGTTAAACTAATATTCAGAAGGTTGGATGGTTTCCAAGAAAATTTCATCGACCAGACTCGGGTCCGACCTCTCGCAGGTTTCATATTTCTGACTCCAATACTGGTACATCTCATCGTTCAGAAGTGAGGACATAACGCATGCGTGGTCGTAGGCCTCGCGACAGTCCAGCTTTTCACACACAACCCTGACAACATCGAAGTAGTATGTAAAATTGTCCTGCATCTTTTGCCTTCTAAGTCCATAGTAAAGATAAATCAACACCTTGAACATTGTTCTTTCGTTGAAGTCGAAATATTTCTCCAAAATCTCCACTGAACAAGCTGGACTACTTTCATAGTCCAGCTTCTCTCTGTACACCGTGATGCACAATATCAGACAATCGACAGCTTGTTTGGTTCTGTATTTAGTTAGCAAAAACCATGCAAGATTGGTTAAAAGCTGACACCTATTGCTAACCATCGGGGCTGGAACAAGGTGACTCGCATAATCTTTGGCGTAAGCGTCCCCCACTACTTCGCCCAGAGTGACTGGCTGCATATTCAAACTCAGCTCGGAAGACATATGCATCCCCAATTTTTCATCGGAATATAGAAGGAACCACCATTGACTGTCTATAGAAATTCCTTGTACAGCTTCATTGAAAAATGATTGGAACGGCACTTGGTCGTCACATGTAGCCACAGTTAACCTGTCTTCGAAAGCACTTTGTAAAGTATCCAGAGCCTCACTGAATCGCTTTCGTAATATATTAGAGCGAGCTATTTTAATTGCATATGGAACAAAACAGTTAAGAACACTTTCTCTAGTGTTACGTGTAATCTTGAATTGTTCCTTGTCCTCCATGATCATTCGTTGAAATTCCCATCCCATTTCATGGTCTTTAACCATATTCAGTACATGTTGATGAAGACTCCAACGAAGTGTATTTAACTTGTCTAACGCGTCTTTGATCTGGTCTGAGGACCAGTGATCAATTGTGTTGTTCCTAGAAATGAAGTAACAAGGGATGCATTTGTTTTCGATGTAAGTGACGAGGGAAATAAGCAGATAAAATAAGCAAGATCCTTTACTCGAAGACCAAAGGTCTAACGGGAGTTCTTCACATGCGTAGAAAAATACTGCTTTTAGAAAATCAGTGGTTAAGAAAATGTCTTTCAGTCCATGACTGCAAATGGCCAAGAAGACTAGGAGACAATATCTGAAATAAAGAAATCCAATATTCATCGCCCTATACATTAAAAAGTAAAACAAAAGTAAATAAGAAATCGACTTGATAATTCATACTTTACCTCTGATCTCTGCTTAAAGCCTCGTTACAAAGTGTTCTTTCAGCGACACCAAAGCAAAACGAAAACTCAATATCTGGATTCACACTTGTTGGATGTGCTTCACTGACGACATGACAACCATCCGCAACAATGGAATTGATGATCGCCTCGGGAGGCCATTTTGATGGACGTTCCCTCGTTATCCACTCGCTTGCTTCTTCTGGCCACGGACAAGAAACTGCTGATTTGTATAAGGTATATACTGAAAATAATGTCGGATAATCGCATGCATAGGCCTCCTTTTTTTCTTCACTAGGCACATCGTGTTGCATTGTTGGGAATACAGAACTCTTAGGAATGCAAACTAAGTTTGTTTGCTCCTCCGCCGTGCCCGACTGAATCGAGTCGTATGTAAGAAGGTATAAGTACCCAGGATGTACGTCATCACTTCTTATTATACCAAATTTTCTCCGTGCCTTGTTAACTTCTTTAATATTTGTATAGATTGTCATGTCATTGTAAAGAACAAGAGTTGGTACATCAGACCAGTTTTTGTAACCATCTTTACCCTTGAGTTTTTCTTTCAGAAACATATAGTCTACAAAAAGCCCATTAACGATATCTCCTATCAGCTTGATAGGTGGTGGTTCCGCTGCGGTGTTTGTTGATTTTGCAGACGTTTCTGTATATGGATGGTACCCTGACGCCGTACTCTGCTGCTCTTGGTATTCCATTGGAATAACTTTATGCATCCATTTATCAGCGTCATTTAACACAATGCTTATTGGCAACAATGTCTTAAGCAGGAATGACATGTGAAGAGACGGTATATCACTGTACGGATCTATATAATCCTCTACAAACACTTCTTTTTTTCTGGGGTCTGAAATGAACAAGAAAGAGGCATTTACAATATGATCTGATGCACAACAAAATACCTGTAGTCTTTATTATTAAAGTTCAAGAATCACCTTGAATTGACGATAGACTTTGAGAAAAGTTGATTAAGAACATCTCTTCTTCTTCGCCACTGGACAATTCTTCTAAAATAACAAATCATTCGAAACACTGTTGACATCACAATTCGTTTAGCATTGGCAATTAATTGAGTATCGGGTTCTTTTAAATATATTGTGAAAATAACGACACATTTTCTTAAAATTAGTTGAACTTGTTACAAGTAAAGATATCATACCTTGGTCTCCATCCTGAATCTCTCTTAGACTCACGTAGTGAAATTCACCGACGTGCCCCAGGTGAAGGGAAGCCTGGTGTTCCTTTGCTTGAGGTGTGTTTATTTTTGTAATTTCCTCCTTCTCGCCTCCATGTAATACTTCAATATTTCGTTTAGTAACCTGATTTTGCAAATAAAAGTACCAATTTACATTACTAGACTCCTTTTCAAAAACTTTGTATGCAGATACTGTATTTCCAGGAGTTTTCCATTAAAAGGTTAACAAACAGAATTACATTTACATAATTCTATTATGCCTGTTAACAGCGAAATTGCAATAGGAAAAAATGACTGATTTTTATAAAGTCATTCTGTTTAAATGCAAAGCAAATGCAAAGCAAGAGTGTGATATATTTCGAAATCAGTTGTTAACCTTAAATCTCCTCGAGACGTCAACTAAAGCTGAACATTGTTCCATATCAATATTTTCTATATGATGGAACATTTCCCACGCTATGTTTTCGCCCTTATTGTTAGTGGACGAATATAAAACGAATACACGCCTTTGCTTAATTATTTTTTATTACAAGTGAAACATAAAAACCGAGTTGAAATAATACGGTATTTTGATTTTTCAATATAATGTCGGAAACTTTTATGGCTGATTCGAAGGACTGCAGTTAATTGATTACAACACAATGTGCCAAAACCTCCAAAACAAACATAATATGGTTTTGCACATGTAGCATACTAGTATAAACGTACATATAAATTTGGAAACTAGTGGAATGATATTTTTTACATTATTTAAAATTTTAAAACGCCAGTAGTCTATTCATTTGCTGGGTTATAGTAGTTGAGGAGTCGATTCTTTACTTTGATGTAATTTACTGGGTATAAGTTTAATCATTATAACTGACAACCAGTGTTACGACACAACTAGTAATTATGATGCAATTCACATTTTGAATTCACTGATAGTATTACCTTAGTGGCGATAAGAGTGGAATTTTCTTGATGGAGCGTACAACAACAGCAATATTCCCTACCTGTGATATCGCCTGAAGGATCAAATGGTCTCCCCATTGCCCTTCTTGAGACATACGATTAAGATAATCAGACCAAGATTCTCCATCCATAAACATTTCAAAGTGAGTCCCGTCTTCTGATTCCGGGTTGCATTTCAAGTGCTCCACACATGCCTGACGGAGAGATTTGGAACTAAATGAATTGTCGTTATTAAGTTCTAGTTGATCCACTATGGCAGCAAACATACAGTTTCCATCCGGCACAACATTGTGAATGGTGTAGTTTTTAGACTTTGCAGCTGATGTCATTGCTTTCATAAGCTTCATAAACTGGCCTTCACAATCTCTTCTGCCACATCCTGTGGTTAAATACCCATGTATTTGAGTTTAAGGATAAGATAAACTTGCATAACATAATGAATAATTATATCATACACCTTGCAAAACATAACATTGCATATAAAAACATATGTATTTTACCTGCGCAGGTGTGTTTCGACAGTTTCTTTTTCGTTCGTGCCGACGGAGACCCTGTTTTGTCTATTTTTGTGATTTTATTTTCTATGTCGGGTGTGCTTTCATTAGGTGACCGACAGTCACTTACCGGTACACCCTCTCTCTGACTCTCGGTTTTTAGAACTTTGTCCCCATCTCTATGTTGTCCACTGTCTAGCAAACTGTCATCTTCCTTTTTTATTCCGGGAACTGGCAATTCTGGTACGGTTGGGATTTCCATAGACTGGGGAAATGACTGGTGCTGTTCAACAGTGGGTATATTTAAAGTTGTTGACTTGGATGACAAAGGTGAACCATTTTCTTTCGTTTTCAATGATTCAAAATCATTCTGAATAAATCCCATATTCCAGTTGTAATCGCCGGAAAACATACCCCATGACTGGTCATACATTGAGTTATAATTCCAGTTTGCATCCAGTTCGTTGCTTTGTGGTGACATTTCTTTCCACTCTGGTGGCTTTCGTGAAATATTACTCTTATAGTCTGGTAACCCATATTTAGATTTTTTCTGAACGTTTGGGATATCATTTAATACAACATTCGCAGAACTGCGTGTGTCTTCAAATGTTGCTGTTTCCTTATTTGTCTTCATATTAATCTCTTGTTCTGGGTCTTTTTCTCTACTGCTTTGATGATGAGAAATGTCTTTCTCTTCATTGCCACTACGAATAAAATTATCTTGATGCTCAGTTTCGCACATTTCCCATTCATGTACCATATCGGATGGACAACCAGATGCTGAACTTTTGCCTCCATCGTGTCTGTTTTCTTCTCTATTTACATTTTTCTCTAAAACGTTTAGTTTTCCTGATTGGTTGGTGCTGTCACAGTGTGTGCTGTCATCATGTTCGTGATCCAAACAAATCTTTTCCGATGCAGGGCTCTCAATACTCGGTAGAGACTCTCTTCTTAAACCACCGCTGCTTGAATTGCTGCACTGAACATCGTGCTTTTTATCATTGTCTGGAACAACTACAAAATACATGTTATATATGTTAAGTCGTGAGTAAGATGGGGCGTCATTTTTCATATTTATACTTTGTGTCTGTAATTGTATTGTGTGTGTGTGTGTGTGTGGTATTTTATTATGGTGTCTACTAGTTATAATACCTATTTCCTGCAAAATACTGCACGGGCACACATCTCCACTGGTCATAAGAAGTAGTTTTGTTTTCATTTCATTGCAACTAACACACAGAACCTGGTGAAATCGAAAGTAGAAAATCAAGACTTAAAACCAATATAACCTGAAATAAATCTGTAACAGAAATGCTGACAAATATTTAAATAAATGAGGTGTTTATTACCCTCTGGCAGTCAGGACAGTAAATTCTTTTCCCATTACAATTCAATGTAGATCCACATAAATCACACACGTCCATTGCTTCCCTAATGGTTCTAAATTTAGTACAGTTGCCTATTCTTGTCACTACTATTTGTCACAAGAAAATACATCAGATTTCACCGATTGCTTAAAATAGAGTGACTGAATGTAATTGATCGATGTTGGAAATTTTCATTTACAGTCTGGTCTACTTTCGGTTTATATTGGTTTGGGTTTTTCGAAAGATTATGATAGCCTAAACATTTTTTTAAACACACACACACACACACACACACACACACACACACACACACACACACACACACACACACACAACTTGACCAATTTAAATCCTAATCTACCGTCGATATATTTCGATAATTGTTATCAAAACTTCCTTCTTTTAATATTTTAATATACACACATGTATTGTACAAGGAAACTTTTCCTTGCTTGAAAGCTTAGAGTTGTATACTATTTCTGTGCACATTTTACATATATATTTCATTAAACAATTTCAATGTTGAGGCTTAGCCTGGTCTGAACTGGTAGTTCATCTGCACAATTATTGTTTATTACATTAGATTATGTCAAAATATTCAATGTCCACTATTCTTTAATGTTAATGTTTCTGATAAACTGGTTGTTAACTAATATTGAGTCAACATAGGTTTCATGCGCAGATCTAGAGGGGGTAGGGGGTAGGCGGGGTGGGGGTGTCCGGACCCCCCTGGAAAATTAAAATTTATTACATTCACATCTATGGGCGGCGAAAAGGGTAAAAAAGACGTTAATGCAAAACGAACAACTAATTTTTAAAAACATGCTAAACTACGAAACAGACCGGCTTAAAACACAATCAGCAGTCTCTCTCGCAAAATCAACAGATACCAATTGCAAAACAAACGATCACCGATGCAAAACCAACAGTCGTACACTGAATTAACGCTAGATGGCGTGCAAAGATGTATCAGGAGAAATCGTACCCTGCCCCTCTCTCTCTCTCTCTCTCTCTCTCTCTCTCTCTCTCTCTCTCTGACAGTTTCCCTCTTTCTCTATCTCTCTCTCTATTTTACATTCTTGAAAAAAATTAAAACAAATTCCTAATTAAAGAATAGACAATTAGTTGACTGTATTTTGTACTTTGTATTTCAAATATTCAAACTAACTTTCTCTTTCTTTCTCACACAATCTCTCTTACTTTCTCTCTTTTTGTCTCTGTTTGTCTGTCTGTCTCTCTCTCTCTCTCTTTTTAACTCTTTTGCTCCATCTCTGCTCTTTGTCACTCTCTCTCTAACTCTCTCCATTTTACATTTTTGATAAAAATTAAAACAAATTCCTAATTAAAGAATACACAATTAGTTGACTGTTTGATTTTTCTCCTTTGTATTTCAAATATTCAACCTATTGTTCTCTCTGTTTTTCCTAGAATCCCTCTTACTTTCTCCCTCTCTTTCTCTAAAACTTTATCTCTCTATCTCTTTCTCTCCCTCTCTGCTCTCTGCTCTTTTTCCTCCATTTTGCCCTTCTCTTTCTCTCTTTCTCTCTGTCTGACAAAGGGCAAAAATCAAACAGTCAACTAATTGTCTATTCTTTAATTAAGAATTTGTTTTAATTTCTATCAAAAATGTAAAATGTAGAGAGAGAGAGAGAGAGAGAGAGAGAGAGAGAGAGAGAGAGAGAGAGAGAGAGAGAGAGAGAGACAGACAGACAGAGAGAGAGACAGACAGACAGAGACAGAGAGAAAGAGTTATAGAGACAGACAGAGACAAACAGATGGAGAGACAGCAGAGATGGAGAGAGAGTCAGAAAGACACAAAGAGCAGAGATAGAGAGAGACAGAGACAGACAGAGGGAAACAGAGAGAGACAGACTGACAGGAAAACAGAGAAAAAAGAGACAGCGAGAGTAAGAGAGATTGTGGGGAAAACAAAGAGAAAGATAGGTTGATTATTTGAAATAGAAAATGACAAAAAAACAAGCAGTCAAATAATTGTCTCAAAAATGTATGAGAGAGAGAGAGAAAGAGAGAGAGATAGAGAGAGAGAGATGGAGAGAGAGAGTGTGTCCTTTGTATTTTAAGTATGCAATCCATCTTTTTCTCTGTTTTTTCCCCAATCTCTCTCACTGTCTTTCTCCTTTGTTTTCTCTATCTATCTTTTTCATTTCTCCATCTCTCTCTCTGTTCTATCTTACTCTTTTCTCATCGCTTTCTCTCGGTCTCTCTGTCTCTGTCTCTGTCTCTCTCTCTCTCTCTCTCTCTCTGTTTATTACACTTTTTCTTTTCTGTATTTTTTTCTCTGAAAATAGATTTAATATTTGTAATACAAAGGAAAAAAATCAAACATTCAATTAGTTGTCTATTCTTTAATTAGGAATTTGTTATACCCGCACTTTCTAAAGAAAGTTCGGGTATATTGTTGTTACCCTGTTCCGTCTGTCCGTCCGTCCGTCCGTCCGTCCGTCTGTCACGTTTTACTTTCTCAAACTGCTCTTACATCTTATAAACCAGCAAACTGAACTCTTGGAGTATGATTTGGGGTGTCATGTTGTTTTGTAAAAAGGTTTCAAAAATTCTCTGTTAGTCCTGGGGGTCAAATAATTGGTAAAAAATGACGTTTTTTGACAAAAAACCTTCTTCCTCGAACTCCTTTTACATTTTCAACAGTAGACAAATCATCTCTTGGAATATGTTTTGGAGTGTCCTATAGATGCGCAATAAGGTTTCGGAAATTTCAATTTTGTCCTGGGGGTCATTAAATGGCTGAAAAATGACGTTTTTTTTACAAAAAGTCTGGTTTCAAAAAACGTCAATTTCTTTTTGCAGTAGCCTAATGATCTAATAGGATATGCTTCGGGGTGTCATGTTGACGTGTAATCATGTTTCAGAATTTTTGTTTTTATCACGGGGATCTGTGGGCATAAAAAAATGACGTTTTTTGGCAAAAAAATATGGTTCCCAGAACTCCTCTTACAATTTATGCAGTAGCTATGTCATCTCTTGAGATATGATAGGGACTGTCCTATAGATGTGCAATAAGGTTTTAAAAATTTAAATTTCATCCAGGGAGTCAAATAGTAGCTGAAAATTGACGTTTATCACTCTTAAAAAAACCTACTTCCCAGAACTCCTCTCATGATTTAATGAATAGCCACATCATATCTTGGGGTATGATAGGGGCTGTCATATAGTCATGCAATAAGGTTTTAAAAATTTAAATTTCATCCAGGGAGTCAAATAGAAGCTGAAAATTGACGTTTATCACCCCTGAAAAAACCTACTTCCCAGAACTCCTCTCATGATTTAATGAATAGCCACATCATTTATAGGGATCTAACAGAGAGGCTGAGCTATAGATTTGCAATAAGTTTTTAGAAATATAAATTTGATTCTGAGGGTCAATGCTATCTGCAAAATGATGTATCCGTCCCATAAAGAACATAATTCCTGGACCTCCTCTTATCTCTTGTGATTGAAATAATGTACCATAAGATGCATAAGGAGGAAGAATATATATGCTTTAAGGGTGGGGATCACAAGCATTTTTTTCAAGTTATTTGATCATTTTTGATTTTGGGAGGGTGGGGTGGGGTTAGGGTGACCCCCAGATGCCATGACCTACTAATACCACAAAAAGATTTACCTTGACATGGTCATGGTTGAAGAAACAAAAATATATATGGTTTAGGAGTGTTACTCCTGTTATACTACACAAAAAGATTTACCTTGACATGGTCATGGTTCAAGAAACAAAAATATATATGGTTTAGGAGTGGGGATTTCGATGATTTTGAGGATATTTTAAAAATTATTCAACTATTCATGTTTTCTATTTAAGAGGAGGGGGTGGGGGTGGTTGTTTAAAAACAACTCCGGGGGATGCGGGAATGACCCAAGGGGCAGGGGCCAATTTGTCTTAAATGTATCTTGACATGATCAGCAGAATTGGACAGAATTATCACTATAGGGCATCTGCAGAGTGGGGCCCTAAATAGTTACAAAATCAATCTACAAAAAATATTGATAATATGTTATACATTTATTTAGAAATGTCTTTATTTCCAAAATGATTAAAAAATTAATCATTCAAAATGAGTTATAAATAACCGACTGACAATTCTGCAATTGAGTGCAAGATCCCTAGTATAATATCACATGTTTTTTTTTTTTTATATATAATTATACATGTATGTTAACAATCAGGATTAAAATGCACAAATTTTCATGAGTCATAAATCTTGACATACCACATATCTCTTGACAAAAAAGAATAAGCAATTTAAAATAAAAGAAAATTAGTCATTAACTCTTTTTCTATTACTGGTGTATGATGATGGGGTAGGGGGTATAATGGGAAAAAAGCTGCAGCATGCCTTCATTCTCACTAAAAATGTATATCTAATCCACACATCCTGGGGATGGGGAATGGTTAAGGCCCCTTCCCCTTACTCCCTATTATAACTCATATAAACATGATATTTAATACCCAAATTTAATACAAAATAGGGTCAATATGGAGTCAACTCAATAGTGTAAGTCTGACAAATGAAAAAATATGAAAAAATAAAAAAAATTCTGCAATTAAAATGACAGAAACTGTAGATAAGCTTATTTAAATACAGATGATGATGCAGTATGCTGGCAAATGGAGATCACATTTTAGCAAGTGAAAGTAAAACTTAACTGTTTTGTATACCGGTGTCTCATAATATTGCGCTACTACATGTATTATACTTACCTATATTGGTCAACATCATAATGATAATCCACTTAGCACAATACGAATTCCTTTAGCTGATCACCACAAAAGAAACGTTTATTCATGTTAATTACCCGTAATCCTATTCTGCACATCAAGAAAACATATGCATGTACACCACGTGAAACCATCTAACCAAAGAGCTGGGTAAAACTAGTACCCGATGCAACCTGTACACCTCTGTTGTGTAAGTAACTTCAGACAAAGATCATTTAATTGAAACATATTGCATGTGGCCTTCTTTTTGACTAAAACTAGTACAAGAGAGTGTTATTTAGAGGCAAACACTTGGTGCGGGTATTACTGTCTAATGACAGCATCTAGTTGTAGTTTTTATCAAAAATGTAAACTGGAGAGAGAGAGAAAGAGAGAGAGAGAATGAGAGAGAGAGAATTTGATTTTTGACCTTTGTATTTCAAGTATTCAATCTATCCTTTTCTCTGTTTTTTCCTCAATCTCTCTTACTTTCTTTCTCCTTGAATACTTAAAATACAGAGGACAAAAATCAAAATATCTTTCTCTCTCTCTCTCTCTCTCTCTCTCTCTCTCTCTCTCTCTCTTTATCTCTCCATTTTACATTTTTGATAAAAATTAAAACAAATTCCTAATTAAAGAATAGGCAATTAGTTGACTGTTTGATTTTTCTCTGTTGGATTTCAAATATTCAATCTATTTTTCTCACTGTTTTTCCCACAATCCCTTTTCTTTCTCACTCTCTCTCTATCTCTATCTTTCTGTCATTGTTCTCCCTACTCTGTGCTATTTTTCATTCATTTTGCATTTCTCTCTCTCTCTCTCTCCAGTTTACATTTTTGATAAAAGTTAAGAAAAATTCCTGATTAAAGAATAGACAACTAATTGACTGTTTGATTTTTCACCTTTGTATTTCAAATAATTCATCTATTTTTCTCTCTGTCTTTTTTTTAAAATCACTCTTACTTTCTCTCTCTATCTATCAAATAATCAATCTATAATTCTCTTTGTTTTTCCCACAATCTGTCATACTTTCTCTATCTCTTTTTTCTCTGTTTTTCTGTCACTCTGTCTCTCTCTGTTTCTGTATATCTGTCTGTCTGTCTCTCTCTCTGTCTTTCTCTTTCTCTCTGTAAAAAGTGTAATAAGCAGAGAGAGAAAGAAAGAGAGAGAGAGAGAGAGAGAGCAACGAGAAAAAGAGTCAGAAAGGACAGAGAGAGATGGAGAAATGAAAGACATAGATAGAGAGAACAAAGGAGAAAGAAAGTAAGAGAGATTGGGGAAAAAAGAGAAAAAGTTAGATTGAATACTAGATATACAAAGGACAAAAATCAAATTCTTTCTCTCTCTCACATTCTCTTTCTCTCTTTCTCTCTCTCTCTCTCTCGTTTACATTTTTGATAAAAATTGAAACAAATTCTAATTAAAGAATAGACAATTAGTTGACTGTTTGATTTTTGTCCATTGTATTTCAAATATTCAATCTATTCTTCTCTCTGTTTTTCCCACAATTCTCCATTCTTTCTCCCTCTCTTTTTCTCTCTTTCTTTTTCTCTCTGCTCTCCCTGCTGTCTGTGCTCTTTTTCTTACACTTTGAATTTCTCTCTCTCTCTTTCTTTCTGTCTGTCTCTCTGTATAAGAAAGAAGAGAGAAAAGAAAACAGGCAATAAGCAGAGAGAAAAATAGAGGGAGAGAGAGAAAGAGAGAGAGATAAGGGCAAAATTATCAGGTAAAATAGAAGAAATTTTTTTTAAGTAGATGTATATTATCGAATAAGCAATGTTTGGAGATATCTTTAAGGTAAGAAATCTCTTTCTCTCTCTAAAACCATGAAGATAATACATGTATGTTCTTTCTGAAATCTTACATTTATTTTGTTCTCTCTTTCTCCCTCTCTTTAATTTCTCTCTTACTCTCTTTCTCTTTTAACCCAGTCTTCCTGTCTTTTTCTCTCTCCATCTGTCTGTCTCTCCATCTGTCTGTCTCTCCATCTGCCTCTATCTCTCTCTGTCTCTCTCTTTCTCTTGCTCTATCTCTCTCTCTTTACGTTATATATTTTGAATACAAATTTCAAAATATTCTTAATAGATTTCTAGAGACAGAGACAGAGAGAGAGAGAGAGAGACAGACAGACAGAGAGAGAGAGAGAGACAGAGAGACAGAGAGACAGAGAGAGATTTATTTTTAATGTCTGGAATTCCAAAAACAAAATTAAAAATATTCCGAAAAAAAAATATTTGACCCAGAATTGCAATGCAATTCTAATTTTAGTCTTGCCTCAACGTATAGCAAAGGTTTTCCAAAAATCATAATATGCAAATTTTAAAACTCGTATAAACACATGTCAGCAGTTACAATATATAAGTAACCATTTAATTTGTAATCATTCATGAGATCATAAAGTCCTCGATCTACAGGAATGTTTATTTATCAAAATACATGTACTGGTATTTAATTCTTTTTCTATATTATTTTCATAGCAATAAGACAAACGTCAAAATGATAAAAAAGAATACAGAAAACAAAAGGTGTAATAAGCAGAGAGAGAGAGAAAGAGAGAGAGAGAGCAATGAGAAAAAGAGTCAGAAAGGACAAAGAGAGAGATGGAGAAATGAAAGATAGATAACGAGAAGAAAGGAGAAAGAAAGTAAGAGAGATTGGGGTAACAAAAGAAAAAAGATAGAATGAATACTTGATATACAAAGGACAAAAAACAAACTCTTTCTCTCTCTCTCATTCTCTCTCTCATTCTCTCTCTCTCTCTCTCTCTCTCTCACTCTCTCTCTCTCTCTCCAGTTTACATTTTTGATAAAAACTAAAAGAAATTCCTAATTATATAATAGACAACCAATTGACTGTTTGGTTTTGTCCTTTGTATTTCAAATATTCAATCAATATATTTTCTATTTTTGTCTCTGATTCTTCACAATCCTTCTTACTTTCTATCTCTCTCTTTCTCTCATTCTCTCTCTATCTCTCTCTATCTCTCTCTCTCTCCCCCTCTCTCTCTATTATACATTTTTAATACAATTATATGACTGTTTGATTTTTGTCCAATTGTATTTCAAATATTCAACTAATCTTTCTCTTTGTTTTTCCCACATTCTCTTCTACTTTCTCCATCTTTTTTTTCTCTGTCTGTCACTCTGAATCTCTCTGTTTCTGTCTATCTATCTCTCTTTCTCTCTCTCTCTACTCTTTGTCCCTCTATGTCTCTTTCTGACTCTGTCTCTCCATCTTTCTCCATCTCTCTCTCTCTCTCTCTCTCTCTCTCTCTCTCTCTCTCTCTCTCTCTCTCTCTCTCTCTCTCTCTCTCAATTTAACATATTTGATAAAAATTAAAACAAATTCCTAGTTAAAGAATAGGCAATTAGTTGACTGTTTGATTTTTCACCTTTGTATTTCAAATAATCAATCTATTTTGCTCAGTTTTTTTTTCAAAATCCCTCTTACTTTCTCTCTTTATCTATCAAATAATCAATCTATCTTTCTCTTTGTTTTTCCCACAATCTCTGTTACTTTTTCTATCTCTTCTTTCTCTGTTTTTCTGTCAGTCTGTCTCTGTCTCTCTGTTTCTGTATATCTGCCTGTCTCTCTCTGTCTTTCTCTCTCTCTCTCTCTGTAGAAAGTGTAATAAGCAGAGAGAGAGAGAAAGAGACAGAGAGAGAGATAGAGGGAGAGAGAGCAACGAGAAAAAGACTCGGAAAGGACAGAGAGAGATATAGAATGAAAGACCTAGATATAGAGTACAAAGGAGAAAGAAAGTAAGAGAGAATTGGGGAAAAAATAGAAAAAGTTAGATTGAATACTTGATATACAAACGACAAAAATCAAATTCTTTCTCTCTTTCTCTCAGTCTCTCTCTGTCTCTCTGTCTCTCTCTCTCTCTCTCTCTCTCTCTCTCTCTCTCAAGTTTACATTTTTGATAAAAATTGAAACAAATTCTAATTAAAGAATAAACAATTAGTTGACTGTTTGATTTTTGTCCTTTGTATTCCAAATATTCAATCTATTTTTCTCTCTGTTTTTCCCACAATTCTCCATTCTTTCTCCCTCTCTTTCTCTCTCTTTCTTTTTCTTTCTGTCTCTCTTTCTCTCTCTGCTCTGCCTGCTCTCTGTGTTCTTTTTCTTCCACTTTGAAGTTCTCTCTCTCTCTCTCTCTCTCTCTCTCTCTCTCTCTCTCTCTCTCTCTCTTTCACTCTCTCTCTCTCTCTCTCTCTCTTTCTTTCTGTCTGTGTCTCTATAAGAAAGAAGAGAGAAAAGAAAACATGCAATAAGCAGAGAGAAAAATAGAGTGAGAGAAAAAAAGAGAAGGTGAGAGAAGGGCAAAATCATCAGGTAAAGTAGATGAATTTTTTTTTTAAGTAGATGTATATTATCGAATAAGCAATGTTTGGAGATATCTTTAAGGTAATAAATCTCTTTCTCTCTCTAAAACCAATATGATAATAATTGTAAGTTCTTTCTGAAATCTTACATTTATTTTGTCCTCTCTTTCTCCCTCTCTTTAATTTTTCTCTTACTCTCTTTCTCTTTTAACCCAGTTTTCCTGTCTTTTTCTCTCTCTCCATATGTCTGTCTCTCCATCTGTCTGTCTCTCCATCTGCCTCTATCTCTCTCTGTCTCTCTCTCCCTCTTGCTCTCTTTCTCTTTTCACGTTATATATTTTGAATACAAATTTCAAGATATTCCTAATAGATTTCTAGAGAGAGCGACAGAGAGAGAGAGAGATTGAGACAGAGAGAGAGAGAGAGAGAGAGATAGAGACAGAGAGAGAGATATTTATTTTTAACGTCTGGAATTCCTAAAACAAAATTAAAAATATTCTGGAAAAAAAATATTTGACCCAGAATTGCAATGCAATTCTAATTTTAGTCTTGCCTCAACGTATAGCAAACGTTTGCCAAAAATCATAATATGCAAATTTTCAAACTCGTATAAACACAAGTCAGCAGTTACAATATATAAGTAACCATTTAATTTGTAATCATTCATGAGATCAAAAAGTCCTCGATCTACAGGAATGTTTATTTATCAAAATACTGATATGTAATTTTTTTTCTATATTGTTTTCACAGCAATAAGACAAACGTCAAAATGATAAAAAAAGAATACAGAAAACAAAAGGTGTAATAAGCAGAGAGAGAGAGAAAGAGAGAGAGCAATGAGAAAAAGTGTCAGAAAGGACGAAGAGAGAGATGGAGAAATGAAAGAGATAGATAAAGAGAAGAAAGAAGAAAGAAAGTAAGAGAGATTGGGGTGACAAAAGAAAAAAGATAGAATGAATACTTGATATACAAAGGACAAAAAACAAACTCTTTCTCTCTCTTTCTCATTCTCTCTCTCATTCTCTCTCTCTCTCTCTCTCTCTCTCCTCTCTCTCTCTCTCTCTCCTCTCTCCAGTTTACATTTTTGATAAAAACAAAAAGAAATTCCTAATTATAGAATAGACAACTAATTGACTGTTTGGTTTTGTCCTTTGTATTTCAAATATTCGATCAATATATTTTCTATTTTTGTCTCTGATTCTTCACAATCCTTCTTACTTTCTATCTCTCTCTTTCTCTCATTCTCTCCTCTCTCTCTCTCTCTCTCTCTCTCTCTCTCTCTCTCTCTCTCTTCCTCTCTCTCTCTCTCTCTCTCTCAGTTTTACATATTTGATAAAAATTAAAACAAATTCTAGTTAAAGAATAGGCAATTAGTTGACTGTTTGATTTTTCACCTTTGTATTTCAAATAATCAATCTATTTTTCTCAGTTTTTTTTTTCAAAATCCCTCTTACTTTCTCTCTTTATCTATCAAATAATCAATCTATCTTTCTCTTTCTTTTTCCTACAATCTTTGATACTTTCTCTATCTCTTCTTTCTCTGTTTTTCTGTCAGTCTGTCTCTCTCTGTTTCTGTATATCTGCCTGTCTCTCTCTGTCTTTCTCTCTCTGTAAAAAGTGTAATAAGCAGAGAGAGAAAGAGAGAGAAAGAGACAGAGAGAGATAGAGAGAGAGAGAGCGACGAGAAAAAGACGCAGAAAGGACAGAGAGAGATATAAAAATGAAAGACATAGATATAGAGTACAAAGGAGAAAGAAAGTAAGAGAGAATGGGGGGAAAATATAAAAGTTAGATTGAATACTTGATATACAAACGACAAAAATCAAATACTTTCTCTCTCTCTCAGTCTCTCTCTGTCTCTCTGTCTCTCTCTCTCTCTTTCTCTCTCTCTCCTCTCTCTCTCTCTCTCTCTCTCTCTCTTAAGTTTACATTTTTGATAAAAATGGAAACAAATTCTAATTAAAGAATAAACAATTAGTTGACTGATTTTTTTCCTTTATATTCCAAATATTCAATCTATTTTTCTCTCTGTTTTTCCCACAATTCTCCATTCTTTCTCCCTCTCTCTCTCTATTTCTTTTCTTTCTGTCTCTCTTTCTCTCTCTGCTCTGCCTGCTCTCTGTGCTCTTTTTCTTCCACTTTGAATTTTTCTCTCTCTCTCTTTCTTTCTGTCTGTGTCTCTATAAGAAAGAAGAGAGAAAAGAAAACAGGCAATAAGCAGAGAAAAAATAGAGTGAGAGAAAAAAAGAGAAGGAGAGAGAAGGGCAAAATCATCAGGTAAAATAGAAGAAATTTTTTTTAAGTAGATGAATATTATCGAATAAGCAATGTTTGGAGATATCTTTAAAGGTAATGAATCTCTTTCCCTCTCTAAAACCATGAAGATAATACATGTATGTTCTTACTGAAATCTTACATTTATTTTATCCTCTCTTTTATCCCTCTCTTTAATTTCTCTCTTACTCTCTTTCTCTTGTAACCCCAATTTCCTGTCTTTTTCTCTCTCTCCATCTGTCTGTCTCTCCATCTGCCTCTATCTCTCTCTGTCTCTCTCTCCCTCTTGCTCTCTCTCCTCTTTTTACGTTATATATTTTGAATACAAATTTCAAGATATTCCTAATAGATTTCTAGAGAGAGATACAGAGAGAGATAAAGACAGAGAGAGAGAGAGACAGAGAGAGAGAGAAAAATATTTATTTTTAACGTCTGGAATTCCTAAAACAAAATTAAAAATACCCCGGAAAAAAAATATTTGACCCAGAATTGCAATACAATTCTAATTTTAGTCTTGCCTCAACGTATAGCAAACGTTTGCCAAAAAACATAAGATACAAATTTTAAAACTCGTATAAACACATGTCAGCATTTACAATATATAAGTAACCATTTAATTTGTAATCATTCATGAGATCATAAAGTCCTCGATCTACAGGAATGTTTATTTATCAAATACTGATATTTAATTCTTTTTCTATATTGATTTCACAGCAATAAGACAAAGTCAAAATGATAAAAAGAATACAGAAAACAAAAGGTGTAATAAGCAGAGAGAGAAAGAGAGGGAGAGCAATGAAGAAAAAGAGTCAGAAAGGACAAAGAGAGAGATGGAGAAATGAAAGAGATAGATAAAGAGAAGAAAGGAGAAAGAAAGTAAGAGAGATTGGGGTGACAAAAGAAAAAAAGATAGAATGAATACTTGATATACAAAGGACAAAAAACAAACTCTTTCTCTCTCTCATTCTCTCTCTCTCTTTCTCTTTTTCTCTCTCTCCAGTTTACATTTTTGATAAAAACTAAAAGAAATTCCTAATTATAGAATAGACAACTAATTGACTGTTTGGTTTTGTCCTTTGTATTTCAAATATTCGATCAATATATTTTCTATTTTTGTCTCTGATTTTTCACAATCCTTCTTACTTTCTATCTCTCTCTTTCTCTCTCTCTTTCTCTCATTCTCTCTCTCCATCTATCTCTCTATTATACATTTTTAATACAATTAAATGACTGTTTGATTTTTGTCCTTTTGTATTTCAAATATTCAACTAATCTTTTTCTTTGTTTTTTCCCACATTCTCTCCTACTTTCTTTATCTTCTTTTCTCTGTCTGTCACTCTGAATCTCTCTGTTTCTGTCTATCTATCTATCTCTCTCTCTCTCTCTCTCTATCTCTCCTCTTTGTCTCTTTATGTCTCTTTCTGACTCTCTGTCTCTCCATCTCTCTCCATCTCTCTCTCTTTTGCTCTCTCTCTCTATCTCTATCTTTTTCTCTCTCTTTCTCTCATTCTCTCTCTCCATCTATCTCTCTATTATACATTTTTAATACAATTAAATGACTGTTTGATTTTTGTCCTTTTGTATTTCAAATATTCAACTAATCTTTCTCTTTGTTTTTCCCACATTCTCTCCTACTTTCTCTATCTTTTTTCTCTGTCTGTCACTCTGAATCTCTGTTTCTGTCTATCTATCTCTCTTTCACTCTCCTCTCTACTATTTGTCTCTTTATGTCTCTTTCTGACTCTGTCTCTCCATCTCTCTCTCTCTCTCTCTCTCTCTCTCTCTCTCTCTCTCTCATCTCTCTCTCTCTCTCTCTCCTCTCTCTCTCAATTTTACATATTTGTTAAAAATTAAAACAAATTCCTAGTTAAAGAATAGGCAATTAGTTGACTGTTTGATTTTTCACCTTTGTATTTCAAATAATCAATCTATTTTTCTCTCTGTTTTTTTTTTCAAAATCCCTCTTACTTTCTCTCTTTATCTATCAAATAATCAATCTCTCTTTCTCTTTGATTTTTCCACATTCTTTGTTACTTTATCTATCACTTTTTTCTCTATTTTTCTGTCAGTCTGTCTCTCTCTCTCTGTTTCTGTATATCTGCCTGTCTCTCTCTATCTTTCTCTCTGTCTCTGGTAAA
>CM065926.1:25402479-25429979 GCA_033439105.1 Magallana nippona
ATTATATAACGTAAAAAGAGAGAGAGATAGCAAGAGGGAGAGAGAGACAGAGAGAGAGATAGAGACAGAGAGAGAGATAGAGACAGAGAGAGAGAAAAATATTTATTTTTTACATCTGGAATTCCTAAAACAAAATAAAAAATATTCCGGAAAAAAAATATTTGACCCAGAATTGCAATGCAATTCTAATTTTAGTCTTGCCTCAACGTATAGCAAACGTTTGCCAAAAATCATCATATGCAAATTTTAAAACTCGTATAAACACATGTCAGCAGTTACAATATATAAGTAACCATTTAATTTGTAATCATTCATGAGATCATAAAGTCCTCGATCTACAGGAATGTTTATTTATCAAAATACTGATATTTATTACTTTTTCTATTTTGTTTTCATAGCAATTAGACAAACGTCAAAATGATAAAAAAGAATACAGAAAACAAAAGGTGTAATAAGCAGAGAGAGAGAAAGAGAGAGAGAGCAATGAGAAAAAGAGTCAGAAAGGACAAAGAGAGAGATGGAGAAATGAAAGAGATAGATAACGAGAAGAAAGGAGAAAGAAAGTAAAAGAGATTGGAGTGACAAAAGAAAAAAGATAGAATGAATACTTGATATACAAAGGGCAAAAAACAAACTCTTTCTCTCTCTGTCATTCTCTCTCTCTCTCTCTCTCTCTCTCTCTCTCTCTCTCTCTCTCTCTCCAGTTTACATTTTTGATAAAAACAAAAAGTGCAATAAGCAGAGAGAGAGAAACAGAGAGAGTGAGAAAGAGAGAGGGAGATAGAGAGAGAGACAAATATTTAAATATTCAATCAATATATATTCTATTTTTGTCTGTTTTATCTTCACAATCCTTCTTACTTTCTATCTCTCTCTTCTTCACTCTCTCAATCTCTCTCTCTATCTCTCTCTCTCTCTCTATTATACATTTTTAAGACAATTATATGACTGTTTGATTTTTGTCCTTTTGTATTTCAAATATTCAACCAATCTTTCTCTTTGTTTTTCCCACAATCTCTTACTTTCTCAATCTTTTTTCTCTGTCTGTCTGTCAGTCTGTATCTCTCTGTTTCTGTCTATCTATCTCTCTTTCTCTCTCTGCTCTTTGTCTCTTTATGTCTCTTTTTGACTCTGTCTCTCCATCTCTCTCTCTCTCTCTCGATTTTACATTTTTGATAAAAATTAAAACAAACTCCTAATTAAAGAATAGACAACTAATGGCTTTTTGATTTTTCTCCTTTGTATTTCAAATATTCAATTTATTTTTCTCTCTGTTTTTTCACAATCCCTCTTGCTTTCTCTCTCTCTTTTTCTCTCTCTCTCCCTCTCTCTATTATACATTTTTGAGACAATTATTTGACTGTTTGATTTTGACTTGTATTTTTCAAATATTCAACCTATCTTTCTATTTTTTCCTACAATCTCTCTTACATTCTCTATCTTTTTTTCTCTGTCTGTCTGTAAGTATGTTTCTTTTTTTCTGTCTATCTGTCTCTCTTTCTCTCTCTCTCTCTGCTCTTGGTCTCTTCATGTCTCTTTCTGACTCTCTCTCTCTCTATCTCTCTTTCTCTTTTCATCTCTGCCCTCTCTCTCTTTCTCTATTTTACATTTTTTTTAATAAAAATTTAAACAAATTCCTAACTAAAGAATAGACAATTAGTTGACTGTTTGATTTTTCTCTTTTGTATTTCAAATATTCAATCTATTTTTCTCTGTTTTTCCCACAATCCCTCTTTCTTTCTCCCTCTCTTTCTTTTTCTCTCTTTCTCTTTCTGCTCTCCTTGCTCTCTGTTCTTTTTCCTCCATTTTGCATTTCTCTCTATCTTTCTTTCTCTCTGTCTCTCGGTTTAAGAAAGTAGAGAGAAAAGAAAAAGTGTAATAAGCAGAGAAAGAAATAGAATGTGTGAGAGAGAGAATGAGAGAGAAAGAAGGGCAAAATTATCAGGTAAAATTTAGGAAAAATTTCAAATAGATGTTCATTATCAAATAAGCAATGTTTGGAGAGATCTTTAAGGTAATAAATGTGTTTCTCTCTTTGAAACCATGAAGATGACACATTCTTTCTGAAATCTTACATTAAATTTGTCCTCTTTTTCACCTCTCTAATTTCTCTCTTACTCTCTTTCTCTTTTCTCCCTGTTTTCCTGTCTTTTTCTCTCTCCATCTGTCTGTCTCTTTGTCTGTCTCTCCATCTGTCTGTCTCTCCATCTGTATCTATCTCTCTCAGTCTCTCTCTCTCTCTCTCTATCTTTCTCTCTCTCTCTCTCTCTTGCTCTCTCTCCTTATATTATACATTTTTTATTTCAATTTCAAGATATTCCTAATAGATTCATCAAGAGAGAGAGAGAGAGAGAGAGAGAGAGAGAGGGAGAAAGAAAGAAGGATTGTGGCAAAAACAGAGAGAAAAATATATTGAATATTTGAAATACAAAGGAGAAAAATCAAACAGTCAACTAAATGTCTATAATTTAATTAGGATTTTTTAAAATTTTTTTATCAAAAATGTAAAATTGAGACAGAGAGAGAGAAATAAAGAGAGAGAGAGAAAAAGAGAGAGACAGACAGACATAAAGATACAAAGAGCAGAGATGAAGAGAGAGAGAGTCAGAAAGAGACATAAAGTGACAAAGAACAGAGATGGAGAGAGAGAGAGACAGACAGACAGACAGAAACAGAGAGACAAACTGACTGACAGAGAAAAAAAGATAAAGAAAGTAGGAGAGCTTGTGGGAAAAAGAAAGAAAAAGATTGGTTGAATATCTGAAGTACAAAAGGACAAAATTCAGTCAACTAATTGTCTTAAAAATGTAGAGGAGAGAGAGAGAAAGAGAGAGAGAGAGCAAAGATGGAGAGAGAGAGTTCAAAAGATACAGAGAGAGAGAGAGTGGAGATGGAGAGAGAGAGAGTCAGAAAGAGACATAGAGACAAAGAACAAAAAGAGATAAAGCAGAGACAGATAGACAGAAACAGAGAGAGGGAGGGACATACTGACAGACAGAGAAAAAAAAGATAGAAAGATAGAAGTAAGAGAGATTGTGGGAAAAACAAAGTGAAAGATAGGTTGAAAATTTGAAATACAAAAAGACAAAAATCAAACAGTCAAATAATTGTCTCAAAAATGTATAATAAAGAGAGAGAGAGAGAGAGAGAGAGAGAGAGAGAGAGAGAGAGAGAGAGAGAGAGAGAGAGAGAGAGAGAGAGAGAGAGGGAGAGAGAGAGAGAAAGAAACAGAGAAAAAAATAAGAGGGATTGTGAAAAATGAGAGAGAAAAATAGATTGAATATTAGAAATACAAAGGAGAAAAATCAAAAAGTCAATTAGTTGTCTATTCTTTAATTGTGAATTTTTTTAATTTCCATCAAAAATGTAAACTGGAGAGAGAGAAAGAGAGAGAGAAAGAGAAAGAGATCAAGAGTTTGATTTTTGTCCTTTGTATATCAAGTATTCAATCTATTTTTTTCTCTTTTTCCCCCAAATCTCTCTTACTTTATTTGTCCTTTGTTCTCTCTATCCATCTCTCTCTCCTTTCTGACTCCTTTTCTCATCCCTTTCTCTCTCTCTCATTATCTCTCTCTCTGGCTCTTTCTCTCTCTCTCTCACTCTCTCTCTGCTTGTTACACTTCTTTTCTGTATTCTTTTTTATCACTTTGATGTTTGTCTTATTGCTATGAAAACAAAAAAGAAAAAGTAATAAAAATCAGTATTTTGATAAATAAACATTCCTTTAGATCAATGGTTTTATGATCTCATGAAGGATTACAAAGTGAAATTGTCAGTTATATATATTGTAACTGCTGACATGTGTTTATACGAGTTTTAAAATTTGCATATTATGATTTTCTGCAAACGTTTGCTATACGTTGAGGCGAGACTAAAATTAGATTTGTATTGCAATTCTGGGTCAAATTATTTTTTTCCGGATTATTTTAAATTTTGTTTTAAGAATTCCAGCCGTTAAAAATCTCCCTCTCTCTCTTTCTTTGCCTCTTTCTCTCTCTCTTTCTTCATGAATCTATTAGGAAAATCTTGAAATTGATATTCAAAATGTATAATGTAAAGAGAGAGAGCAAGAGAGAGAGAGATAGAGAGAGAGTGAAACAGAGAGAGATAGACAGATCGAGAGATAGACAGACAGAGAGACAGACAGATGGAGAGAGATAAAGACAGGAAAACAGGAAGGAAAGAGTAAGAGAGGAAATAAAGAGAAGGGGAAGGAGAGGAAAAAAGAAATGTAAGATTTCAGAAAGAATATGTCATCTTCATGGTTTCAAAGAAAGAAAGAGATTTATTACCTTAAAGATATCTCAAAACATTGCTTATTCGATAATAAACATCTAGTTGAAATTGTTCTTAAATTTTACTTGATAATTTTGCCCCTCTCTCTCTCTCTCTCTCTCTCTCTCTCTCTCTCTCTCTCTCTCTCTCTCTCTCTCTCACACACACACACACACACACACACACACACACACACACACACACACACACACACACACACACACACACACACACACACACACACACACACACACGCACACAAACACACACACACACACACACACACACACACACACACACACACACACACACACACACACACGCACACAAACACACACACACACACACACACACACACACACACACACACACACACACACACACACACACACACACACACACACACACACACACACACACACACACACACACACACACACACACACACACACACACACACACACACACACACACACACACACACACACACACACACACACACACACACACACACACACACACACTATTTCTTTCTTTGCTTATTGCACTTTTTTTTCCTCTCTTCTTTCTTATACAGAGAGACAGAGAGAAAGAAAGAGAGAAATGCAAAATGGAGGGAAAAGAGCAGAGAGAGCTGGGAGAGTAGAGAAAGAGAGAGACAGAGAGATAAAGAAAGAGAGAGAAAGAGAGGGAGAAAGAAAGGTGGATTGTGGGAAAAACAGAGAAAAATAGATTGAATATTTTGAAATACAAAGGAGCAAAAAAAGTCAACTAAGTGTTTATTCTTTAATTAAGATTTTTTTAAAAGTTTTATCAAAAATGTAAAATGGAGAGAGAGAAAGAGAGAGAGAGAGAAAGGCAGAAAGAGACATAGAGAGACAAAGAGCAGAAAGAGAGAAGAGAGAGAGAGAGAGAGAGAGAGAGAGAGAGAGAGAGAGAGAGAGAGCAGAGATGGAGAAAGAGAGTAAGAAAGAGACTTAGAGACAAAGAGCAGAGAGAGAGAGAGAAAGAGAGACAGGTAGACAGAAACAGAGAGAGACAGGTTGACAGACAGAGGAAAAAAGATAGAGAAAGTAAGAGAGATTGATATCAGTATAAGTGTCCAGATAATCCCTCTACCAGCTTAATTATCTAAAGGCCTGGTCACCTTTAGAGTTATATTTTTCCGTTACAAAATATTTCAGGAAAAACAGTGCACATTTACAAATAAATTTTCAGTTATCAGCTGTCATTGATAAAGTAAAAATGGAGAAAGAAAAAAAGAAACCAGGTCGTTACAATCTCTTTAAAAAATTAATATATTAATATTTCGATTTGTACATAAATATAGCAAGTACATGTAACAGCAGTACATTTCTCTGGTATATATGTGTAGGGGGATATCAGTATAAATGTCCAGATAATCCCCCTACCAGTTTAATAATCTAAAGGCCAGGTCACCTCTAGACACATACAGTGCCAGGATATAATTTGAAATATAATTACAATTTTTCATTCAATGTATTAAGGATTTCAAAATCAAACATTATGCTTTTTGCTGACTTAGTTGTCATATAAAACTGTGCGAGTGCACTTTTCAAGAAACATAATAAACCATGATATGTTGCAATGTCATTCAAAACTCTGCACTTCATTTCATATTTGTACACTTTATAAGCCACAAAGATAAAACATAATTAAAGATAAAAGTGTTTTTGTTGAAATATGCTGGAAAGCCAATAACAATAACTTTCCATGTTACATTTATATTTAGAATCTCAGATACTTTCTTGCAGATGGGTTTTGATATACAGCAATCAAAAATCAGATGTTTAAAGTCTTCTTCTACATTACATTTTTGATAAAAATTGAAACAAATTCTAATTAAAGAATAAACAATTAGTTGACTGTTTGATTTTTGTCCTTTGTATTCCAAATATTCAATCTATTTTTCTCTCTGTTTTTCCCACAATTCTCCATTCTTTCTCCCTCTCTTTCTCTCTATTTCTTTTTCTTTCTGTCTCTCTTTCTATCTCTGCTCTGCCTGCTCTCTGTGCTCTTTTTCTTCCACTTTGAATTTCTCTCTCTCTCTCTTTCTTTCTGTCTGTGTCTCTATAAGAAAGAAGAGAGAAAAGAAAACATGCAATAAGCAGAGAGAAAAATAGAGTGAGAGAAAAAAAGAGAAGGAGAGAGAAGGGCAAAATCATCAGGTAAAATAGAAGAAATTTCTTTTAAGTAGATGTATATTATCGAATAAGCAATGTTTGGAGATATCTTTAAGGTAATAAATCTCTTTCTCTCTCTAAAACCATGAAGATAATACATGTATGTTCTTTCTGAAATCTTACATTTATTTTGTCCTCTCTTTCTCCCTCTCTTTAATTTCTCTCTTACTCTCTTTTTCTTTTAACCCAGTTTTCTTGTCTTTTTCTCTCTCTCCATATGTCTGACTCTCCATCTGTCTGTCTCTCCATCTGCCTCTATCTCTCTCTGTCTCTCTCTCCCTCTTGCTAGCTCTCTCTCTTTTTACGTTATATATTTTGAATACAAATTTCAAGATATTCCTCATAGATTTCTAGAGAGAGAGACAGAGAGAGAGAGATAGAGACAGAGAGAGAGAGAGAGAGAGATAGAGACAGAGAGAAAGATATTTATTTTTAACGTCTGGAATTCCTAAAACAAAATTAAAAATATTCCGGAAAAAAATATTTGACCCAGAATTGCAATGCAATTCTAATTTTAGTCTTGCCTCAACGTATAGCAAACGTTTGCCAAAAATCATCATATGCAAATTTTAAAACTCGTATAAACACATGTCAGCAGTTACAATATATAAGTAACCATTTAATTTGTAATCATTCATGAGATCATAAAGTCCTCGATCTACAGGAAAGTTTATTTATCAAAATACTGATATTTAATTCTTTTTCTATGTTGTTTTCATAGCAATAAGACAAACGTCAAAATGATAAAAAAGAATACAGAAAACAAAAGGTGTAATAAGCAGAGAGAGAGAGAGAGAGAGAGAGAGAGAGAGAGAGAGAGAGAGAGAGAGAGAGAGAGAGCAATGAGAAAAAGAGTCAGAAAGGACAAAGAGAGAGATGGAGAAATGAAAGAGATAGATAAAGAGAAGAAAGGAGAATGAAAGTAAAAGAGATTGGAGTGACAAAAGAAAAAAGATAGAATGAATACTTGATATACAAAGGGCAAAAAACAAACTCTTTCTCTCTCTTTCATTCTCTCTCTTTCTTTCTCTCTCTCTCTCTCTCTCTCTCTCTCTCTCTCTCTCTCTCTCTCTCCAGTTTACATTTTTAATAAAAACTAAAAGAAATTCCTAATTATAGAATAGACAACTAATTGACTGTTTGGTTTTGTCCTTTGTATTTCAAATATTCAATCAATATATTTTCTATTTTTGTCTCTGATTTTTCACAATCCTTCTTACTTTCTATCTCTCTCTTTCTCTCATTCTCTCTCTCTCTATCTCTCTCTCTCTCTCCCCCTCTCTCTCTATTATACATTTTAATACAATTAGATGACTGTTTGAATTTTGTCCTTTTGTATTTCAAATATTCAACTAATCTTTCTCTTTGTTTTTCCCACATTCTCTCCTACTTTCTCCATCTTTTTTTCTCTCTGTCACTCTGAATCTCTCTGTTTCCGTCTATCTATCTCTCTTTCTCTCTTTCTCTACTCTTTGTCTCTTTATGTCTCTTTCTGACTCTCTGTCTCTCAATCTCTCTCCATCTCTCTCTCTCTTTCTCTCTCTCAATTTTACATATTTGATAAAAATTAATACAAATTCCTAGTTAAAGAATAGGCAATTAGTTGACTGTTTGATTTTTCACCTTTGTATTTCAAATAATCAATCTATTTTTCTCAGTTTTTTTTTCAAAATCCCTCTTACTTTCTCTCTTTATCTATCAAATAATCAATCTATCTTTCTCTTTGTTTTTCCCACAATCTTTGTTACTTTCTCTATCTCTTCTTTCTCTGTTTTTCTGTCAGTCTGTCTCTCTCTCTGTTTCTGTATATCTGCCTGTCTCTCTCTGTCTTTCTCTCTCTCTCTATAAAAAGTGTAATAAGCAGAGAGAGAGAGAAAGAGAAAGAGAGAGAGAGATAGAGAGAGAGAGAGAGCGACGAGAAAAAGACTCGGAAAGGACAGAGAGAGATATAAAAATGAAATACATAGATATAGAGTACAAAGGAGAAAGAAAGTAAGAGAGAATGGGGGGAAAATAGAAAAAGTTAGATTGAATACTTGATATACAAACGACAAAAATCGAAATCTTTCTCTCTCTCTCTCTCAGTCTCTCTCTGTCTGTCTCTCTCTCTCTCTTTCCCTCTCTCTCTCTCTCTCAACTTTACATTTTTGATAAAAATTGAAACAAATTCTAATTAAAAAATAAACAATTAGTTGACTGTTTGATTTTTGTCCTTTATATTCCAAATATTCAATCTATTTTTCTCTCTGTTTTTCCCACAATTCTCCATTCTTTCTCCCTCTCTTTCTCTCTCTTTCTTTTTCTTTCTGTCTCTCTTTCTCTCTCTGCTCTCCCTGCTCTCTGTGCTCTTTTTCTTCCACTTTGAATTTCTCTCTCTCTCTCTTTCTTTCTGTCTGTGTCTCTATAAGAAAGAAGAGAGAAAAGAAAACATGCAATAAGCAGAGAGAAAAATAGAGTGAGAGAAAAAAAGAGAAGGAGAGAGAAGGGCAAAATCATCAGGTAAAATAGAAGAAATTTCTTTTAAGTAGATGTATTTTATCGAATAAGCAATGTTTGGAGATATCTTTAAGGTAATAAATCTCTTTCTCTCTCTAAAACCATGAAGATAATACATGTATGTTCTTTCTGAAATCTTACATTTATTTTATCCTCTCTTTCTCCCTCTCTTTAATTTCTCTCTTACTCTCTTTCTCTTTGAACCATGTTTTCCTGTCTTTTTCTCTCTCTCCATATGTCTGTCTCTCCATCTGTCTGTCTCTCCATCTGCCTCTATCTCTCTCTGTCTCTCTCTCCCTCTTGCTATCTCTCTCTCTTTTTACGTTATATATTTTGAATACAAATTTCAAGATATTCCTAATAGATTTCTAGAGAGAGAGACAGAGAGAGAGATAGAGACAGAGAGAGAGATAGAGACACAGAGAGAGAAAAATATTTATTTTTAACATCTGGAATTCCTAAAACAAAATTAAAAATATTCCGGAAAAAAAATATTTGACCCAGAATTGCAATGCAATTCTAATTTTAGTCTTGCCTCAACGTATAGCAAACGTTTGCCAAAAATCATGATATGCAAATTTTAAAACTCGTATAAACACATGTCAGCAGTTACAATATATAAGTAACCATTTAATTTGTAATCATTCATGAGATCATAAAGTCCTCGATCTACAGGAATGTTTATTTATCAAAATATTGATATTTAATTCTTTTTCTATATTGTTTTCATAGCAATAAGACAAACGTCAAAATGATAAAAAAGAATACAGAAAACAAACGGTGTAATAAGCAGAGAGAGAGAAAGAGAGAGAGAGAGAGCAATGAGAAAAAGAGTCAGAAAGAACAAAGAGAGAGATGGAGAAATGAAAGAGATAGATAAAAAGAAGAAAGGAGAAAGAAAGTAAAAGAGATTGGGGTGACAAAAGAAAAAAGATAGAATGAATACTTGATATACAAAGGGCAAAAAACAAACTCTTTCTCTCTCTCATTCTCTCTCTCTATCTCTCTCTCTCTCTCCAGTTTACATTTTTGATAAAAAAAAAGTGCAATAAGCAGAGAGAGAGAGAGAGAAACAGAGAGAGGGAGAAAGAGAGAGGGAGATAGAGAGAGAGACAAATATTTAAATATTCAATCAATATATATTCTATTTTTGTCTGTTTTATCTTCACAATCCTTCTTACTTTCTATCTCTCTCTTCCTCACTCTCTCAATCTCTCTCTCTATCTCTCTCTCTCTCTCTCTCTATTATACATTTTTAAGACAATTATATGACTGTTTGATTTTTGTCCTTTTGTATTTCAAATATTCAACCAATCTTTCTCTTTGTTTTTCCCACAATCTCTCTTACTTTCTCAATCTTTTTTCTCTGTCTGTCTGTCAGTCTGTATCTCTCTGTTTCTGTCTATCTATCTCTCTTTCTCTCTCTGCTCTTTGTCTCTTTATGTCTCTTTTTGACTCTGTCTCTCCATCTCTCTCTCTCTCTCTCGATTTTACATTTTTGATAAAAATTAAAACAAACTCCTAATTAAAGAATAGACAACTAATGGCTTTTTGATTTTTCTCCTTTGTATTTCAAATATTCAATTTATTTTTCTCTCTGTTTTTTCACAATCCCTCTTGCTTTCTCTCTCTCTTTTTCTCTCTCTCTCCCTCTCTCTATTATACATTTTTGAGACAATTATTTGACTGTTTGATTTTGACTTGTATTTTTCAAATATTCAACCTATCTTTCTCTTTTTTCCTACGATCTCTCTTACCTTCTCTATCTTTTTTTCTCTGTCTGTCTGTAAGTATGTTTCTTTGTTTCTGTCTATCTGTCTCTCTTTCTCTCTCTCTCTCTGCTCTTGGTCTCTTCATGTCTCTTTCTGACTCTCTCTCTCTCTATCTCTCTTTCTCTCTTCATCTCTGCCCTCTCTCTCTTTCTCTATTTTACATTTTTTTTAATAAAAATTTAAACAAATTCCTAACTAAAGAATAGACAATTAGTTGACTGTTTGATTTTTCTCTTTTGTATTTCAAATATTCAATCTATTTTTCTCTGTTTTTCCCACAATCCCTCTTTCTTTCTCCCTCTCTTTCTCTCTCTTTCTTTTTCTCTCTTTCTCTTTCTGCTCTCCTTGCTCTCTGTTCTTTTTCCTCCATTTTGCATTTCTCTCTATCTTTCTTTTTCTCTGTCTCTCGGTTTAAGAAAGTAGAGAGAAAAGAAAAAGTGCAATAAGCAGAGAAAGAAATAGAATGTGTGAGAGAGAGAATGAGAGAGAAAGAAGGGCAAAATTATCAGGTAAAATTTAGGAAAAATTTCAAATAGATGTTCATTATCAAATAAGCAATGTTTGGAGAGATCTTTAAGGTAATAAATGTGTTTCTCTCTTTGAAACCATGAAGATGACACATTCTTTCTGAAATCTTACATTAAATTTGTCCTCTTTTTCACCTCTCTAATTTCTCTCTTACTCTCTTTCTCTTTTCTCCCTGTTTTCCTGTCTTTTTCTCTCTCCATCTGTCTGTCTCTTTGTCTGTCTCTCCATCTGTCTGTCTCTCCATCTGTATATATATCTCTCAGTCTCTCTCTCTCTCTCTATCTTTCTCTCTCTCTCTCTCTCTCTCTCTCTCTCTCTCTTGCTCTCTCTCCTTACATTATACATTTTTTATTTCAATTTCAAGATATTCCTAATAGATTCATCAAGAGAGAGAGAGAGAGAGAGAGAGAGAGAGAGAGAGATAGAGAGAGATAGCATAATTCCTAATTAAAGAATAGACAACTAATTGACTGATTTTTCTCCTTTGTATTTCAAATATTCAATCTATTTTTCTCTGTTTTTTTTCACATTCCCTCTTACTTTCTCTCTTTCTCTGTCTATGTCTCCTTCTCCTTCTATTATACATTTTTGAGAAAATTATTTGAGAGAGAGAGAGAAAAAAAAAGAAAGAGAGACAAAGAGCAGAGATGGAGAGAGAGAGTCAGAAAAAGACCTAGAGTCATAAAGCAGAGATAGAGAGAGAGAGAGAATAAGAGAGACAGGTAGACAGTAACAAAAAGAGACAGTCTGATAGATAGACAGAGAAAAAAGATAGAGAAAGTAAGAGAGCTTGTGGGAAAAACAAAAAGAAAAATAGGTTGAATATTTGAAATACAAAATGACAAAATTCAAACAGTCAAATAATTTGTTTCAAAAATGTTTAAGAGAGAGAGAGATAAAGAGCAGAGAGAGAGAGAGTGAAAAAGAGCAGAGATGGAGAGAGAGAGGGTTAAAAAGAGACAGAGAGAGAGATAGAGAGACACTGAGAGAGATGGACAGACAGAGAAAAAAAGGAATGATAAAGTAAGAGAGATTGTGGGAAAAACAAAGTGAAAGATCGTTTAAATATTTAAAATACAAAGGACAAAAATCAATCAGTGAAATAATTATTTCAAAAATATATATGAGAGAGAGAGAGAAAGAGAAAGAGAGAGAGAGAGAGAGAAAGAAAGAGAGATAAAGGAGAGAGAAAGTAAGAGGAAAAATATAAAGTGAATATTTGAAATAAAAGGAAAATAATCAGTTAAATAATGTCTAATCTTTAATTGGGAATTTGTTTTAATTTCTATGAAAAAAGTAAACTGGAGAGAGAAAGAGAGAGAGAGAGCGAGAGAGAGAGAGAGAGAAACAGAGAGATAGAGATTTAATTTGATTTTTGCCCTTTGTATATCAAGTATTCAATCTATCTTTTTTCTTTTTTTTCACCAATCTCTCTTACTTTCTTTCTGCTTTCTTCTCTTTATCTATCTCTTTCATTTCTCCATCTCTCTCTCTGTCCTTTCTGACTCTTTTTCTCGTCGTTCTCTCTCTCTGTCTCTTTCTCTCTCTCTGCTTATTACACTTTTTGTTTTCCGTATTCTTTTTTATCATTTTGATTTCTTATTTCTATGAAAACAAAATAGAAAAAATAATAATTATCAGCATTTTGATAAACATTCCTTTAGATCGAGGACTTGATGATCTTATGTATGATCATAAAATTAAATGGTCACTTATATATTTTAACTGCTGACATGTGTTTATATGAGTATTAGAATTTGCATATTATGATTTTTGGCAAACGTTTGCTATACCTTGAGGCAATACTAAAATAAGATTTGTATTGCAATTGAGGGTCAAATTATTGTTTCCAGATTATTTTTAATTTTGTTTTAGGAATTCCAGCCGTTAAAGATGAATGGAGGAATAGAACCATTTTAAGAAGACCTTGATCTTTCGTTCGGAGTAACTATCTTTTTCTTGCGTCAAAACAAGTTAAAAATGATCCTTGTTTCAAGTAAAATATACACAGATTGCGAAGACCTAGCTAAAAAGCCAGACAAATCTTGTTGATTTCAAAGAGCAATGGCTGAGTGGCCATCAATGAAATTGCAGGCCTTCGTCACAATGCTGATTGAAACAACTACCCAAAGTCAAAGCTCCTGTTAAAATGGTTCTAAGAGCAGAGTGAGCAGAGAGAGAAAAAGAGAGATAGAGAGAAAGAGAGGGAGAAGGAAAGAAGGATTGTGGCAAAAACAGAGAGAAAAATATATTGAATATTTGAAATACAAAGGAGAAAAATCAAACAGTCAACTAAATGTCTATAATTTAATTAGGATTTTTTAAAATTTTTTATCAAAAATGTAAAATTGAGACAGAGAGAGAGAAATAAAGAGAGAGAGAGAAAAAGAGAGAGACAGACAGACATAAAGATACAAAGAGCAGAGATGAAGAGAGAGAGAGTCAGAAAGAAACATAAAGTGACAAAGAACAGAGATGGAGAGAGAGAGAGAGAGAGAGACAGACAGACAGAAACAGAGAGACAAACTGACTGACAGAGAAAAAAAGATAAAGAAAGTAGGAGAGCTTGTGGGAAAAAGAAAGAAAAAGATTGGTTGAATATCTGAAGTACAGAAGGACAAAATTCAGTCAACTAATTGTCTTAAAAATGTAGAGGAGAGAGAGAGAGAGAGAGAGAGAGAGAGAGAGAGAGAGAGAGAGAGAGAGAGAGAGAGAGAGAGAGAGAGAGAGCAAAGATGGAGAGAGAGAGTTCAAAAGATACAGAGAGAGAGAGAGTGGAGATGGAGAGAGAGAGAGAGTCAGAAAGAGACATAGAGACAAAGAACAAAAAGAGATAAAGCAGAGACAGATAGACAGAAACAGAGAGAGGGAGGGACATACTGACAGACAGAGAAAAAAAAGATAGAAAGATAGAAGTAAGAGAGATTGTGGGAAAAACAAAGTGAAAGATAGGTTGAAAATTTGAAATACAAAAGGACAAAAATCAAACAGTCAAATAATTGTCTCAAAAATGTATAATAAAGAGAGAGAGAGAGGGAGAGAGAGAAAGAAACAGAGAAAAAAATAAGAGGGATTGTGAAAAATGAGAGAGAAAAATAGATTGAATATTAGAAATACAAAGGAGAAAAATCAAAAAGTCAATTAGTTGTCTATTCTTTAATTGTGAATTTTTTTTAATTTCCATCAAAAATGTAAACTGGAGAGAGATAAAAGAGAGAGAGAAAGAGAAAGAGATCAAGAGTTTGATTTTTGTCCTTTGTCCTTGTATATCAAGTATTCAATCTATTTTTTTCTCTTTTTCCCCCAAATCTCTCTTACTTTATTTGTCCTTTGTTCTCTCTATCCATCTCTCTCTCCTTTCTGACTCCTTTTCTCATCCCTTTCTCTCTCTCTCTCATTATCTCTCTCTCTGGCTCTCTCTCTCTGGCTCTCTCTCTCTCTCTCTCTCTCTCTCTCTCTCTCTCTCTCTCTCTCTCTCTCTCTGCTTGTTACACTTCTTCTTTTCTGTATTCTTTTTTATCACTTTGATGTTTGTCTTATTGCTACGAAAACAAAAAAGAAAAAGTAATAAAAATCAGTATTTTGATAAATAAACATTCCTTTAGATCAATGGTTTTAAGATCTCATGAAGGATTACAAAGTGAAATTGTCAGTTATATATATTGTAACTGCTGACATGTGTTTATACGAGTTTTAAAATTTGCATATTATGATTTTCTGCAAACGTTTGCTATACGTTGAGGCGAGACTAAAATTAGATTTGTATTGCAATTCTGGGTCAAATTATTTTTTTCCGGATTATTTTAAATTTTGTTTTAAGAATTCCGGCCGTTAAAAATCTCCCTCTCTCTCTTTCTTTGCCTCTTTCTCTCTCTCTTTCTTCATGAATCTATTAGGAAAATCTTGAAATTGATATTCAAAATGTATAATGTAAAGAGAGAGAGCAAGAGAGAGAGAGATAGAGAGAGAGTGAAACAGAGAGAGATAGACAGATCGAGAGATAGACAGACAGAGAGACAGACAGATGGAGAGAGATAAAGACAGGAAAACAGGAAGGAAAGAGTAAGAGAGGAAATAAAGAGAAGGGGAAGGAGAGGAAAAAAGAAATGTAAGATTTCAGAAAGAATATGTCATCTTCATGGTTTCAAAGAAAGAAAGAGATTTATTACCTTAAAGATATCTCAAAACATTGCTTATTCGATAATAAACATCTAGTTGAAATTGTTCTTAAATTTTACCTGATAATTTTGCCCCTCTCTCTCTCTCTCTCTCACACACACACACACACACACACACACACACACACACACACACACACACACACACACACACACACACACACACACACACACACACACACACACACACACACACACACACACACACACACACACACACTATTTCTTTCTTTGCTTATTGCACTTTTTTTCTCTCTTCTTTCTTATACAGAGAGACAGAGAGAAAGAAAGAGAGAAATGCAAAATGGAGGGAAAAGAGCAGAGAGAGCTGGGAGAGTAGAGAAAGAGAGAGACAGAGAGATAAAGAAAGAGAGAGAAAGACAGGGAGAAAGAAAGGGGGATTGTGGGAAAAACAGAGAAAAATAGATTGAATATTTTGAAATACAAAGGAGCAAAAAAAGTCAACTAAGTGTTTATTCTTTAATTAAGATTTTTTTAAAAAGTTTTATCAAAAATGTAAAATGGAGAGAGAGAAAGAGAGAGAGAAAGTCAGAAAGAGACATAGAGAGACAAAGAGCAGAAAGAGAGAGAAAGAGAGACAGGTAGACAGAAACAGAGAGAGACAGGTTGACAGACAGAGGAAAAAAGATAGAGAAAGTAAGAGAGATTGATATCAGTATAAGTGTCCAGATAATCCCTCTACCAGCTGAATTATCTAAAGGCCTGGTCACCTTTAGAGTTATATTTTTTCCGTTACAAAATATTTCAGGAAAAACAGTGCACATTTACAAATAAATTTTCAGTTATAAGCTGTCATTGTAACAGCAGTACATTTCTCTAGTATATATGTGTAGGGGGATATCAGTATAAATGTCCAGATAATCCCCCTACCAGTTTAATAATCTAAAGGCCAGGTCACCTCTAGACACATACAGTGCCAGGATATAATTTGAAATATAATTACAATTTTTCATTCAATGTATTAAGGATTTCAAAATCAAACATTATGCTTTTTGCTGACTTAGTTGTCATATAAAACTGTGCGAGTGCACTTTTCAAGAAACATAATAAACCATGATATGTTGCAATGTCATTCAAAACTCTGCACTTCATTTTATATTTGTACATTTTATAAGCCACAAAGATAAAACATTATTAAAGATAAAAGTGTTTTTGTTGCAAAATGCTGGAAAGCCAATAACAATAACTTTCCATGTTACATTTATATTTAGAATCTCAGATACTTTCTTCCAGATGGGTTTTGATATACAGCAATCAAAAATCAGATGTTCAAAGTCTTCTTCTACATTACAGTTCAGCCAAGTTTTGTCTAAATTGTCTTTCCATTTACTTACACATTTATTGCAAGATAAAATATTATGCATTAATTTGTAATTAAATTCTGATACATTCTTATCAAAGATCTTTTTCACTTTTTCTTGGTAGATATTTCCCCATGATTGACGGTCATCAATACAAAAAAGTTTGGATCAAATATTTTCCACTCTAGGTTCTTTTGAATTTTTTTGCATTAAGATGTTGTAAAAAAAAAAATCTAGATTTTTTCCCTTTAACATGTTCAAAATAGCCATTGAAATTGAAAAGCAACCTTAAAATTGCACTGCTATTATGTGTTATATTCTGTAAGTTTAAGAGGCCTGTTTTCTAAAGGCACGTTTTAGAGTTATATATTCACATAGATAGTTTTATGCAGATACAAGACTCTCTTTAATTTCATGTATTGTTTTGAATCCATTTGAATTGAAAAGATCATTCACATACCTAAAACCGCTTTTAATCCAATTTGGAAAAAACAATGTTTTTCCTTTATATGCTATGTTTCTATTGAACCATATATTTTGAAACTGGATATTTTCTTGGTCAATGTATTTACACTCATTAAAAGCACATACTACTTCTTTATAAAACTTTGGGAGATACTTGATATTTAAGTCTTGCGTGTTTGTAATATTAGCCTTTAATAAGTAAGAGATATCTACATTACACCTTTCTATACAAGCGTTCAAGAGTTGATTTGAATCATTGTTAGACTGAATACGTTTTGAAACCCATGATGCTTTTAAAGCTTTGACCTTAGTTTCAAAGTCAGTGATACCAATTCCTCCATCTGATATATGTCTTATTAGAGTTTTACGTTTTATTTTTTCTCTTTTCCCCCATCAAATGAGAAAATAATTTTGTTTACTTGTTTAAATATAGCTTGATCAGGGCTTTCAAGTATTGTTGCGACATAAAGAAGCTTGGAAACAATTAAGGAATTAATTATCTGGCATTTCCCGAAAAGTGTTAGCTTTCTTGTTCGCCAAGAGTCTAAGATTTTTTCAAATTCCCTCAGCTTACATAGCCAGTTTTTTTCATTACATTCTGTTTTATTATGCCCTATATAGATACCTAGACATTTTACTGCATTTATGTTTATTTTGATATTTTTTATGGTTGTATCCTCTTTAAGAATGCGTTTAATTTTTTTATAAGTTTTTGATAAATTTAATTTTGTTCCTGAAAATTTCCAAATTTTTCTATGATTGAATTGTTGTTTCTAAAGAGTTTATGTCTCTTAAAGGAAAGGTGCTATCATCGGCATGTTGTATACATTTTATTTCTTTTTCCATATTTTCCAATCTAAATCCTCGAATTGAATTTGAGCTATTTATTTTTTCATGTAGGATTTCCATTACAAATAAAAATAATATTGCTGATACGGGACATCCTTGTCGTATTCCTCTGTACATTTTACATTTTTTTGAAATCCAACCGTTGTTTTTAATAAAGAAATTTGGATTAGTATACACAATTTTTATCCATTTAACAAAACTTTTCCCAAAATTGAATTTTGCTAGTGATTTTATTAAAAAGTTCCATTCAACTGAGTCGAACGCTTTTTGGAAGTCAGCAAATAAGAGAATTCCTTCTGTATTTGTATTTTCGCAATAATCGAAAATATCTAAAATAAGCCTAGCATTGTTACCAATATATCTTCCTTTTATATAACCTGATTGATTTCTACTTATTAACTTATCAATTACTTTTTGTAATCTTCTAGCAAATATAAATGCAATTATTTTATAGTCACAATTATTGAGACTTATTGGTCTGTAATTTTCTAACTTATCTAGATCACCCTTTTTATGTATAAGAGAGAGAACTGAGCATTTTTGTATAGAAGTTAATTCTTCTTCAATATAAATTTGGGATATAGCTTCATATAAAAAACTTCGAATATTTTTCCAAACTATCTTATAAAATTCAACAGGTATACCGTCAATTCCAGGTGACTTATTATTTTTCATTCCATTTACAGCTTCTGCGCATTCTTGTAATGTTGGGAAGTTTTCACAATATTTTTTATCATTTTCTGATAACACAGATGATGTATTAATTTGGGCAAGATATGATTCAATTTCATTTATCGGTATATCTTTTGAGGAATAGAGATTTTCATAGAAATTGCATAGCTCATTTAAGATATCGTAAAACTTTACGAAGGTCGATTTTGCGTTACTAACTTTATTTATAACATTTTTCAACTGATGTTTATTTTCAAGTCTTAAAAAGTAGTATGATTTTTTTTCTTCCTCGTCAATCCATTTGGCTCTTGACCTTTTGCTCATAAAATGTGTCTAATTGATTTTCTAATTCCTTTTTCCGTATCATTTTAATATTTAAATGATGTTGATTTTCTATTTGCTCTAATTCACCCTCAATAAGTTGTATTTTCCGTTTCATATTTTTACTTTTCTCTTTGCAATAACTGATACTTAAATTTTTCACTTTAAGATCAATTCCCACTTAGTTTTTGGATTCATTTCTAACTTAATATCATCTGGTAAATTTAGTAAAAGATCGTTAATCATTTTACAATAATGTATATCAAAAAGGACAGACGTATTTAGCTTCCAATATCCCTTCCCTCTGCTATTAGAGGAAATTTCATATTTAAAAATTATGGCAATGTGGTCACTCATCCTTATATTTGAGACGGATGGCGGCCTACGTAAATATACATTTTCCGGTTTATAACAAAAATGGTGCGTTAAAAAAGCATAGTCTCTTCTGCTTTTTGCAGTGTTGCTACCATCACACCAAGTGTAACCGTTTTTTTTTGTTTTGTTTTTTTTTGGTTTAATTTTTGCCCATAGATCATCAAAATCGAAATGTGTTTGTAATTTTTTAAAACTAATTAAACTTCTATCTTTATCTCTTAACAGAGAACAATTGATATCCCCCAAAAAGAATTACGTTTTCGTTATTAATAGAATACTTTGAAATCCACTTTGAAACCTTTTTTAAAAAATCAACTCGATCGTTTTCAGAATTCGGTGCATAGATATTGACAAGTGTAATAATTTTACTATCATGCTCTATATTCAACAGTATAGTTCTACCATCGGCAGATCCATGCTGGTCTAGTAATGTAAAGTGAAATTTACTACTTATCGGAATCGAAACACCTTTACTGTGCGAAGAAGTTGAAAAACTATGAAAAGACGTACCCTTCCACCCTGAATTAAAAATACATTCTTTTTCAGATATAAAATGTGTCTCTTGTAAAAATACGATATCACAATTAATGTTATTAACTCAATATACCTAATTCTATAAAATTACTCTTTTTTTATAATCATTAAGTCCACGACAGTTCAAAGAAATAAATTTAACAGAACTCATTGTTGTGTCCGGTTAATAGAAATAGTAGAGACAGATTAACACGTGTACTTATCGATACCCTGTTGCCTGGTTTTCACCGCTCTGGACATGGAGACGGATCGCGGCTTCGTTCGTCGTTTGTCCGCAAGACGCTGCAACAGTTTGCCGAACTTGTTCTGACCGGGCCATGCATCTGGAGAGGTATGAGCGGTTTTTTCGGAGTCCAAGCCTGTGCCCCAGTAGAGATCATACACGGAATGGGCGAAGATGATGTTGGGCCTGGAGGAAGCCAAGAGATGACTCATTTCCTTTAGCTGATCGATCTTTGCACACAGTATTTTCTCCATGACATGGTCAGCTTCTTCCCTCTACGGTTGGGTGTTAGTAACGGTGTTGCCGATGAGCTTGCACTCCAAAGCTGACTTAGCATCTCGAATTTTGTCTGCAGCCACAAGGTTACCTGTACGGATAGCTTTGGTTAGCTGGTAGGCCTGCTCGGCAGATTTGAAGTTTTCTCCAAATACTTTCAGATCGCATGGATAGAAATTTGATAGCACATGTTTTCCGCCTTGGACGGTAACACCATTTTTTTTTTATCTGCAACAGATGTTGCGCACACGCTTGAGCCGGGTTCGTGTCCGGGTTTTTTGCACGCTTCGCAGTTTTGCTCATTTTGACAATTACGGGTTAGTGATCATTCTTCCAGCAATTTGTACAAATGACAAAAGGTTTTTCAGAATTTTGTTAGTGATGCAGAATCTTGCACTTCAGCCCAGCACAGTAGCTAAAGCGTGGTAGAGGTTTTGGTGAAAGCGGCTCGATATATATAAAACGATTGCCATTCAAAACGTTTGTCATTTTATTGTTTGCGGGGTTTTCTCACTGTATGGAAAGTGCTAATCGAAAATGCGGTTGATTTGGATCACCGGCTATACTTTTGTCGGGTATCTCCAATTTACTGCACAATTAGGCAAAAAATGTAATATTAACACTTTTAATCAACTTTGATTAAAATTGCATCAATCTATTTGGGCAGTGCTATTGTTAATTTTTAAGTTTATCTTATTTTTTCTTTTGTTTTTATTTGTAGTCACTTGTGACAGGCGTTTATCATCAGTCGGATTGTTATTGTTTGTCTATTTATACATTTGAGTGAACTTTGAAAGTTATCAATGAAAGATGTTTATTAAATGCTATATATTCCACGAATATATACCAAGCATTTACAATTATATTTGATCACTGGTTCTTCTCCATGCCTTGAGAATTACACGAACTATATACCTACCATCGTTTTTGAAAGCTAATTTTTGTTTGCGTAGTAATCTTTTGAAAGCTACTCTTTGTTGTCATGTCGGTTTTACTTTTTTCGGGTAGATCTCATATATTGCGTATTGTGTATTTGAAACTCACTACAAATTATGTAAGAATATTAAAATTTACATTCCAAACGATACTACTTTATTCATATAAACACATCTTTATGCAAATGTCGGTTTCAGGACCAGTATTCTTATGAAGACTTACAATACAAAAGTCATATTCAGGAATATAGTGATTTATAGCGTTTTTGTCTTGTTAAGAGTGTTTTTCGGGAGTTTGGGGATTGGGAGGGGCTACCCAAATCAAAGTACTATAGTACTGTAATATCGGCTCTTTTGATGCGTCTTTATACATATAGTGTAGTAAAGACTGGCTCTATCTCTCTCTCTCTCTCTCTCTCTCTCTCTCTCTCTCTCTCTCTCTCTCTCCTGTGTTTGTTATAACATCGCACATATATGCGCAAACTACACTCTATGGCAGATCGTGCAATTACCACATGCATTTTAAATACGGAGTGTTTTTGTAGAAACTGATGAAACGAGGTTACGTTGTTACTTTCTTGGATTTACTATTTTTTATTTATTGTGTTGAATATAGGGCCGCCGGGGTCTTCAAACAGATGCAAACGATATGCACTCTGCATGAACGACACATGTGTTCGATGTACAGGTGAAGTAAGGAAGTACTATCTGTACAAAATAATACGGATACCTTTAAAAGTCTTTCAAAGAATAAATCATATTTTATGTTTTATTGATTGTAGTTTCCTTTATTGTTTTTTTTTTCCAAACATTTTACTATAATGTGTAGTTCATGCATTAGAAGTCCGTGCAACCTGAATGCCTCGATCGGAAAGCAACCGACCGTAACTTTCTCGACCGGCATATATACAGTCACGTGACCCCAGTGGCAACTGAGGGGAGATCGAATCTAATATGGCGACAAAATGCTTTTATGACTTAATGTCAGCTTTAATAAGAAACACAGAAAAAAAATTACACTCTTCGCTAATTTTATTCGCAAACAAAAAAAAACCCAATACATTTGACAAAATAAGGCTCTCTGTAAAATTATTTGGTATATCGGAAGCTGTGTTAGAGTGTTGTGTTATTTATAGTAACTTTGAAGATTTGCCTCTCTACAGCCAGGACTTTGCTTTCAGTAGAGCCCGTCTAAATATCACGACAAAATAATATATGAAGTTTTGATAACTATTATAACCAAACAGTTTATAATGTTTATATTAGATTCGTGATACTTTTTAACATAAATAGCGACGCATGATATTGTACGTTCATTTATAAATATTTACATCCACCAAGTATGATTCCCTCTATTTCTTACGGAAATTGGTTGTATATTCATAGCTCTGTAGAATCTGACTGGGCTGAAATATACACGCCCCGTTTGTCGATTGGTTGAAACCTTCAACAACTTAAGAAAAATCACAGACTACACGAAATAATCATGATAATGTCAGACTTCAATTCCCATAGAAGAGGATTTGGCTGTTTCTTTTATCTAAGATACTGATGTACTTTAACAATTATTTAGTTAATTTTCTTAATTTTAACGATCAAGGACAGATATAAATATAAACAATAAAATGCTTTCTTTGATGATTCATGAGTGTTATGAACGTAGCGGTCATTGTAGAATGCAATGTCGCCACCTTCTTATCCCGCATGAATCAGCTCTAGAAAAGAAAGCATTTTATTGTTTAAGTAAAACGTAGCTTGTCCTGAATTGAAATAATTATGATAGCATGAACAGTAATACAGTTGCTGAAGTAGAATTGTTGCAATAGGTACAATAGGAAATATTCCTTACATTGTTCCAGATCTTAGTAAGTATAATATAACACTAACTGATATATACCCAAATCAATCATAACATTTCCACTGAAAGCAACTCAATCATAACAAGAACGCGAATCAAGAATCGCATGTACACCAACAATGAAAAGCCATTAAGTCAAATTCTACGATTACTTACAAAGTTTTATCACTTTTTTAACTAATAAAGTCTCGCTATTGATTTTCAATAACTCATTAATACGTGAATGTTAAAATCATCATACTATTGTCCTTTCCGATATATTTCATTTTATCAAATAAAATAAACAACATGACTACTTTAAAGTAGTCATGTTGTATATTTTATTTGATAAAATGAAATATATAGTATACATGTTGTATATTTTATTTGATAAAATGAAATATATCGGAAAGGACACTATCATAAAAGTGAATAAAACTTCATTTGTTGATGGGCAAAAAAAGTATAGCAATCGCAAAAAATTGTTGCAAACAAATTATAGCATTGACTCAAACAAATAGTAGCTCCTTTTCTTATAATAACACTGGTCATGTGAGTTTAGTTATGCTTTTTGCTGAAAATTAAGTAACAAGGTTTTCCACAATACCCCAAAACTAACTTTTCTCAAATATTTAGCATTCTTTATTCCCTTCGAAGTTCTGCATTTTCAAACATGCGCAAGAGTACCCAAATCAATATAGCAGGTGATCCAAATCAACCACATTTTCGATTAGCACTTTCCATCCATGTTTCTGATTTTTACATATTTGAGCTCACTTTTTGGATGTGCTCCTAACTTGACAGCATCTCAAGGATGGCAGTCATCAACTGAGAGCGGAACCCCACATGTCGTAACTTTAAGCAATTCGTCACTGGGATGTTCTAGGCCAGTGGAATAAGGGATTGAGTCGGATACTGAGATATGGTGGTTTTTAAAGTCAAAGCCTTCACATATGACAGAATCTCTACTTTGTTTATCAGTGAAATAAATTCGCCAAAGATTTCGATCGAGCTGGATGCATTTTATAGTATCTATAAAATAGGAATTTCTTTTAATTTTTATCAAAAATGCAAACTGGAGAGAAAAAGAGAGAATGAGAGAAAGAGAGAGAGTTTGATTTTTGCTCTTTGTATATGAAGTATTCAATCAATCTTTTTCTCTTTTTACCACAATACCTCTTACTTTTTTTGTCCTTTGTTCTCTCTATTTATCTCTTTCATTTCTCCATCTCTCTCTGTGTCCTTTCTGACTCTTTTTCTCGTCGCTCTCTCTCTCTCTTTCTCTCTCTCTCTCCTGATCATACTTTTTCTTTTCTGTATTCTTTTTTATCATTTTGACGTTTGTCTTATTGCTATATGAAAACAATATAGAAAAAGTAATAAATATCAGTATTTTGATAAATAAACATTCGTTTAGATCAAGGACTCTAGATCAAGGAATATTTTTAATTTTGTTTTAGGAATTCCAGGCGTTAAAAATCTCTCTCTTTCCCACTCTCTCTCTTCTCTCTCTCTCTCTCTCTCTCTCTCTTTCTCTCTCTCTCTCTCTCTTTAGGAATCTATTAGGAATATCTTGACATTTATATTCAAAAATGTATAATGTAAAGAGAGAGAGATGGAGAAAGAGAGAGAGACGGAGAGAGATAGAGACAGATAGAGAGGCAGACAGATGGAGAGACAGACAGATTGAGAGAAAAAAAGGCAGGAAAACAGAGAGAAAATAGAAAGAGAGTAAGAAATTATAAAGAGGGAGAAAGAGAGCACAAAATAAATGTAAGATCTCAAAAAGAATATATTTGTATCACCTTCATGGTTTCAGAGAGAAAGAGATTTATTACCTTAAAGATATCTCTTTAATTGTGGGGAAAACAGAGAGAAAAATAGACTGAACATTTGAAATACAAAGGAGAAAAATCAAACAGTCAACTAATTGTATATCAAGTATTCAATCTATCTTTTCTCTTTTTCCCACCATCTCTCTTTCTTTCTTTGTCCTTTGTTCTCTCTTTCTATCTCTTTCATTTCTCCATCTCTCTCTCTCTGTCCTTTCTGACTCTTTTTCTTGTCGCTCTCTCTCTCTATCTCTCTATCTCTCTCTGCTTATTACACTTTTTCTGTTCTGTATTCTTTTTTATCATTTTGACGTTTGTCTTATTGCTATGAAAACAAAATATAACAGTAGTAAATATCAGTATTTTGATAAATAAACATTCCTTTACATCAAGGACATTAGGACCTCATGAATGATTACGAAATAATATGGTCACTTATATATATTGTAACTGCTGACATGTGTTTATACGAGTTTTAAAATTTGCATCTTAGGATTATTGACAAACGTTTGCTATACGTTGAGGCGAGATTAAATGTAGAATTGTATTGCAATTCTGGGTCAAATTATTTTTTCCGGATTATTCTCAATTTTGTTTTAGGAATTCCAGTCGTAAAAAATCTCTCTCTCTCTCTCTCTCTCTCTCTCTCTCTCTCTCTCTCTCTCTCTCTCTCTCTCTCTCTCTCTCTCTCTCTCAAGGAATCTATTAGGAATATCTTGAAATTTATATTCAAAAATGTATCATGTAAAGAGAGAGAGAGAGAGAGCAAGAGAGAGATGGAGAAAGAGAGAGAGACAGAGAGAAATAGAAACAGATACAGAGGCAGACAGATGGAGAGACAGGCAGATTGAAAGAAAATAAGACAGGAAAACAGGCAGAAAAGAGAAAGAGAGTAAGAGAGAAATTAAAGAGAGGAAAAAAGAGAGGACAAAATAAATGTAAGATCTCAAAAAGAATATACATGTATCATCTTTATGGTTTCAGAGAGAGAGAGAGAGAGAGAGAGAGAGAGAGAGAGAGAGAGAGAGAGAGATTTATTACCTTAAAGATATCTATTTAATTGTGGGAAAAACAGAGAGAAAAATAGACTGAACATTTGAAATACAAAGGAGAAAAATCAAACAGTCAACTAATTGTCTATTCTTTAATTAGGAATTTGTTTTAATTTTTGTAAAAACAAATTTAAAATGGAGAGAGAGAGAGACAGAGAGACAGAGAGAGCAGAGATGGAGAAAGAGAGAGAGTCAGAAAGAGACATAAAGAGACAAAGAACAGACATAGAGAACGAGAGACAGATAGACAGAAACAAAGAGAGACATACTTACACACAAACAAAGAAAAAAATAGAGAATGTAAGAGAGATTGTGGGAAAAACAAAGACAAAGATAGGTTGAATATTTGAAATACAAAAGGACATAAATCAAACAGTCAACTAATTGTCTCAAGAATGTATTATGGGGAGAGAAAAAGAGAGACATAGAGAGAGAGAAAGAAAGAGAGAGAGAAAGTAAGAGGGATTGTTAAAAAAACAGAGAGAAAAATAAATTGAATATTTGAAAAAGGAGAAAAATCAAACACTCAATTAATTGTCTATTCTTTAATTAGGAATTTCTTTTAATTTTTATCAAAAATGTAAACTCGAGAGAGAGAGAGTGAAAGAGAGAGAATGAGAGAGAGAGAGAAAGAGTTTGATTTTTGTCCTTTGTATATCAAGTATTCAATCTATCTTTTCTCTTTTTTCCACCATCTTTCTTGCTTTCGTTGTCCTTTGTTCTCTGTATCTATCTCTTTCATTTCTCCATCTCTCTCTCTGTCCTTTCTGACTTTTTCTCATCGCTCTCTCTCTCTCTTTCTCACTCTCTGTCTCTGTTTCTCTCTCTCTCTCTCTCTCTCTCTCTCTCTCTCTCTCTCACTGCTTATTACCTTTCTTCTTTTCTGTATTCTTTTTTATCATTTTGACGTTTGTCTTATTCCTATGAAAACAAAATAGAAAAAGTAATAGATATCAGTATTTTGATAAATAAACATTCCTTTAGATCAAGGACTTTATGATCTCATGAATGATTACAAAATAAAATGGTTACTTATATATTGTAACTGCTGACATGTGTTTATACGAATTTTAAAATTTGCATATAATGATTTTTAGAAAATGTTAGCTATACGTTGAGGCGAGACTAAAATTAGATTCGTGTTGCAATTCTGGGACAAAGAATCTTTTTGGGAATATTTTTAATATTGTTTTAGGAATTCCAGGCGTTAAATCAATCTCTCTCTCTCTCTCTCTCTCTCTCTCTCTCTCTCTCTCTCTCTCTCTCTCTCTCTCTCTCTCTCTCTCTGACTGGAATTCCTAAAACAAAATTGAGAATAATCCGGAAAAAATAATTTGACCTAGAATTGTAAAAA
>CM065926.1:25432479-25437449 GCA_033439105.1 Magallana nippona
AAGAAAAAGAGAAAGAGAGAGATGGAGAAAGAGAGAGACAGAGAGAGATAGAGACAGATAGAGAGGCAGAAAAATAGAGAAGCAGACAGATGGAGGGAAAATGACAGAAAAACAGGGAGAAAAGAGAAAGAGAGAGATATCTATCTCTCACTTTCTCTCTCTCTTTCTCTCATTCTCTCTCTATCTCTCTCTCCCTCTCTCTCTCTTATACATTTTTAATACAATTATATGACTGGTTGATTTTTGTCCTTTTGTATTTCAAATATTCAACTAATCTTTCTCTTTGTTTTTCCCACATTCTCTCCTACTTTCTCCATCTTTATTTCTCTGTCTGTCACTCTGAATCTCTCTGTTTCTGTCTATCAATCTCTCTTTCTCTCTCTCTCTACTCTTTGTCTCTTTATGTCTCTTTCTGACTCTCTGTCTCTCCATCTCTCTCCATCTCTCTCCATCTCTCTCTCTCCCTCTCTCTCTCTATGATACATTTTTAATACAATTATATGACTGGTTGATTTTTGTCCTTTTGTAATTCAAATATTCAACTAATCTTTCTCTTTGTTTTTCCCACATTCTCTCCTACTTTCTCCATCTTTATTTCTCTGTCTGTCACTCCGAATCTCTCTGTTTCTGTCTATCAATCTCTCTCTCTCTCTCTCTCTCTCTCTCTCTCTCTCTCTCTTCTCTCTCTCTCTCTCTCTCTCTCTCTCTCTCTCTCAATTTTACATATTTGATAAAAATTAAAACAAATTCCTAGTTAGAGAATAGGCAATTAGTTGACTGTTTGATTTTTCACCTTTGTATTTCAAATAATCAATCTATATTTTTCTGGGTTTTTTTTTCAAAATCCCTCTTACTTTTTCTCTTTATCTATCAAATAATCAATCTATCTTTCTCTTTGTTTTTCCCACAATCTCTGTTACTTTCTCTATCTCTTCTTTCTCTGTTTTTCTGTCAGTCTGTCTCTCTCTCTGTTTCTGTATATCTGCCTGTCTCTCTCTGTCTTTCTCTCTCTTTCCTGTAAAAAGTGTAATAAGCAGAGAGAGAGAGAAAGAGACAGAGAGAGAGAGAGAGAGAGAGAGAGAGAGAGAGAGAGAGAGAGAGAGCGACGAGAAAAAGACTCGAAAGGACAGAGAGAGATATAGAAATGAAAGACATAGATGTAGAGTACAAACGAGAAAGAAAGTAAGAGAGAATGGGGGGAAAATAGAAAAAGTTAGCTTGAATACTTGATATACAAACGACAATGTCTCTATGTCTCTCTCTGACTCTCTTTCTCTCTCTCTCTCTCTCTCTCTCTCTCTCTCTCTCTCTCAAGTTTACATTTTTGATAAAAAATGAAAGAAATTCTAATTAAAGAATGAACAATTAGTTGACTGTTTGATTTTTGTCCTTTGTATTCCAAATATTCAATCTATTTTTCTCTCTGTTTTTCCCACAATTCTCCATTTCTTTCTCCTTCTCTTTCTCTCTCTTTCTTTTTCTTTCTGTCTCTCTTTTCTCTCTCTGCTCTGCCTGCTCTCTGTGCTCTTTTTCTTTCCACTTTGAATTTCTCTCTCTCTCTCTCTTTCTTTCCGTCTGTGTCTCTATAAGAAAAGAAGAGAGAAAAGAAAACATGCAATAAGCAGAGAGAAAAATAGAGTGAGAGAAAAAAAGAGAAGGAGAGAGAAGGGCAAAATCATCAGGTAAAAATAGAAGAAATTTTTTTTTAAGTAGATGTATATTATCGATTAAGCACTGTTTGGAGATATCTTTAAGGTAATAAATCTCTTTCTCTCTCTAAAACCATGAAGATAATACATGTATGTTCTTTCTGAAATCTTACAATTTATTTTTGTCCTCTCTTTCTCCCTCTCTTTAATTTCTCTCTTACTCTCTTTCTCTTTTAACCCAGTTTTCCTGTCTTTTTCTCTCTCTCCATATTGTCTCTCTCTCCATCTGTCTGTCTCTCCATTCTGCCTCTATCTCTCTCTGTCTCTCTCTCCCTCTTGCTCTCTCTCTCTTTTTACGTTATATATTTTGAATACAAATTTCAAGATATTCCTAATAGAATTTCTAGAGAGAGAGACAGGAGAGAGATAGAGACAGAGAGAGAGAGAATAGAGAGAGAGAGAACTTTATTTTTAACGTCTGGAATTCCTAAAACAAATTAAAAATATTCTGGAAAAAAAATATTTGACCCAGAATTGCAATGCAATTCTAATTTTAGTCTTGCCTCAACGTATAGCAAACGTTTGCCAAAAATCATAATATGCAAATTTTAAAACTCGTATAAATACATGTCAGCAGTTACAATATATAAGTAACCATTTAATTGTAATCATTCATGAGATCATCAATTCCTCGATGTACAGGAATGTTTATTTATCAAAATATGATATTTAATTCTTTTTCTATCTTGTTTTCATAGCAATAAGACAAACGTCAAAATGATTCAAAAAAAGAATACAGAAAACAAAAGGTGTAATAAGCAGATGAGAGAGAAAAGAGAGAGAGAGAAAGAGAGAGAGAGCAATGAGAAAAAGAATCAAAAAGGATGAAGAGAGATATGGGGATATGAATGAGATAGATAAAGAGAAGAAAGGAGAAAGAAGAGTAAGAGAGATTGGGTTGACAAAAGAAAAAAGATAGAATGAATACTTGATATACAAATGACAAAAAACAAACTCTTTCTCTCTCTCATTCTCTCTCTCTCTTTCTCTCTCTCTCTCTCTCTCTCTTTCTCTCCAGTTTACATTTTTGATAAAAACTAAAAGAAATTCCTAATTATAGAATAGACAAACTAATTGACTGTTTGGTTTTGTCCTTTGTATTTCAAATATTCTATCAATATATTTCTATTTTTGTCTCTGATTTTTCACAATCCTTCTTACTTTCTATCTCTCTCTTTCTCTCTCTCTTTCTCTCATTCTCTCTCTATCTCTCTCTCCTCTCCCTCTCTCTCTATGATACATTTTTAATACAATTATATGACCTGTTGATTTTCGTCTTTTGTATTTCAAATATTCAAACTATCTTTTTCTTTGTTTTTTTCCACATTCTCTACTACTTTCTCTATCTTTTTTTCTCTGCCTGTCACTCTGAATCTCTCTGTTTCTGTCTATCTATCTCTCTTTCTCTCTCTCTCTCTCTACTCTTTGTCTCTTTATGTCTCTTTCTGACTCTGTCTCTCCATCTCTCTCCATCTCTCTCTCCCCTTCTATCTCTTTCTCTTCTCTCTCTCTCTCTCTCTCTCTCTCTCTCTCTCTCTCTCTCTCTCTCTCATCTCTCCTCTCTCTCTCTCTCTCTCTCAATTTACATATTTGATAAAAATTAAAACAAAATCCTAGTTAAAGAATAGGCAATTAGTGACTGTTTGATTTTCACCTTTGTATTTCAAATAATCAAATCTATTTTTCTCTCAGTTCTTTTTTCAAAAATCCCTCTTACTTTCTCTCTTTATCTATCAAATAATCAATCTATCTTTCTCTTTGTTTTTCCCACAATCTCTGTTACTTTCTCTATCTCTTCTTTCTCTGTTTTTCTGTCAATCTGTCTCTCTCTCTCTGTTTTTGTATATCTGCCTGTCTCTCTCAGTCTTTCTCTCTCTGTCTCTGTAAAAAGTGTAATAAGCAGAGAGAAAGAGAGAGAAATAGGAGAGAGAGAGAGAGAGATAGAGAGAGAGAGCGACGAGAAAAAGACTCGGAAAGGACAGAGAGAGATATAGAAATGAAAGACCTAGATATAGAGTACAAAGGAGAAAGAAAGTAAGAGAGAATGGGGGAAAAATAGAAAAAGTTAGATTGAATACTTGATATACAAACGACAAAAATCAAATTCTTTCTCTCTCTCTCTCTCTCTCTCTCTCTCTCTCACTCTCAAGTTTACATTTTTGATAAAAATTGAAACAAATTCTATTTAGAGAATAAACAAATAGGTTCACTGTTTGATTTTTGTCCTTTGTATTCCAAATATTCAATCTTTTCTTCTCTCTGTTTTTCCCACAATTCTCCATTCTTTCTCCCTCCCTCTCTTTCTCTCTCTTTCTTTTTCTTTCCTGTCTCTCTTTCTCTCTCTGCTCTGCCTGCTCTCTGTGCTCTTTTTCTTCCACTTTGAATTTCTCTCTCTCTCTCTCTTTCTTTCTGTCTGTGTTTCTATAGGGAAAGAAGAGAGAAAAAGAAAACATGCAATAAGCAGAGAGAAAAATAGAGTGAGAGAAAAAAAGAGAAGGAGAGAGAAGGGCAAAATCATCAGGTAAAATAGAAGAAATTTTTTTAAGTAAGATGTATATTATCGAATAAGCAATGTTTGGAGATATCTTTAAGGTAATTAAATCTCTTTCTCTCTCTAAAACCATGAAGATAATACATGTATGTTCTTTCTGAAATCTTACATTTATTTTGTCCTCTCTTTCTCCCTCTCTTTAATTTCTCTCTTACTCTCTTTCTCTTTTAACCCAGTTTTCCTTTCCTTTTCTCTCTCTCCATATGTCTGTCTCTCCATCTGTCTGTCTCTCCATCTGCCTCTATCTCTCTCTGTCTCTCTCTCCCTCTTGCTCTCGTTTCTCTTTTTACGTTATATATTTTGAATACAAATTTCAAGATATACCTAATAGATTTCTAGAGAGAGAGACAGAGAGAGAGATAGAGACAGAGAGGGGGAGGGAGAGGGAGATAGAGACAGAGAGAGAGATATATATATTTATTTTTAACGTCTGGAATTCCAAAAATATTTGACCCAAAATTACAATGCAATTCTAATTTTAGTCTTGCCTCAACGTATAGCAAACGTTTGCCAAAAATCATAATATGCAAATTTTAAAACTCGTGTAAAACATGTCAGCAGTTACAATATATAAGTAACCATTTAATTTGTAATCATTAATGAGATCATCAAGTCCTCGATCTACAGGAATGTTTTTTTATTTATCAAAATACTGATATTTAATTCTTTTTCTATCTTGTTTTCATAGCAATAAGACAGCCGTCAAAATG
>CM065926.1:25438449-25440949 GCA_033439105.1 Magallana nippona
AGGCAGATATACAGAAACAGAGAGAGAGACAGACTGACAGAAAAACAGAGAAAGAAGAGATAGAGAAAGTAACAGAGATTGTGGGGAAAAACAAAGAGAAAGATAGATTGATTATTTGATAGATAAAGAGAGAAAGTAAGAGGGATTTTGAAAAAAGAACTGAGAGAAAAATAGATTGATTATTTGAAATACAAAGGTGAAAAATCAAACAGTCACTAATTGCCTATTCTTTAACTAGGATTTTGTTTTAATTTTTATCAAATATGTACAATTGAGAGAGAGAGAGAGAGAGAAAGAGAAAGAGATGAAGAGAAAGAGAGACAGAGTCAGAAAGAGACATAAAGAGACAAAGAGTAGAGAGAGAGAGAAAGAGAGATAGATAGACAGAAACAGAGAGATTCAGAGTGACAGACAGAGAAAAAAAGATGGAGAAAGTAGGAGAGAATGTGGGAAAAACAAAGAGAAAGATTAGTTGAATATTTGAAATACAAAAGGACAAAAATCAAACAGTCATATAATTGTATTAAAAATGTATCATATAGAGAGAGAGGGAGAGAGAGATAGAGAGAGATAGAGAGAGAGAGAAAGTGAGAGATAGATATCTCTCTCTTTCTCTTTTCTCCCTGTTTTTCTGTCATTTTCCCTCCATCTGTCTGCTTTTCTATTTTTCTGCCTCTCTATCTGTCTCTATCTCTCTCTGTCTCTCTCTTTCTCCATCTCTCTCTTTCTCTTTTTCTTACTTTATACATTTTTGAATATAAATTTCAAGATATTCCTAATAGATTCCTAAAGAGAGAGAGAGAGAGAGAGAGAGAGAGAGAGAGAGAGAGAGAGAGAGAGAGAGATTTTTAACGGCTGGAATTCCTTAAACAAAATTAAGAATAATCCGGAAAGAAATTATTTGACCGAGAATTGCAATACAAATCTAATTTTACTTTCCCCTCAACGTATAGCTAACATTTGCCTCAAATCATATTATGCAGATTTTAAAATTCGTATAAACACATGTCAGTAGTTACAATATATAAGTAACCATTTTATTTTGTAATCATTCATGAGATCATGAAGTCCTAGATCAAAAGAAATGTTTATTTATCAAAATACTGATATTTATTACTTTTTCTATTTTGTTTTCATAGGAATAAGACAAATGTCAAAATGATAAAAAAGAATACAGAAAAGAAGAAAGGTAATAAGCAGTGAGAGAGAGAGAAAGACAAAGAGAGAGAGTGAGAAAGAGAGAGATCGACGAGAAAAAGTCAGAAAGGTCAGAGAGAGAGATGGAGAAATGAAAGAGATACAGAGAACAAAGGACAAAGAAAGCAAGAAAGATTGTGGAAAAAAGAGAAAAGATAGATTGAATACTTGATTATACAAAGGACAAAAATCAAACTCTTTCTCTCTCTCTCTCTCATTCTCTCTCTTTCACTCTCTCTCTCTCTCTCCAGTTTACATTTTTGATACAAATTAAAAGAAATTCCTAATTAAAGAATAGACAACTAATTGAGAGTTTGATTTTTCTTCCTTTGTATTTCAAATATTCAACCTATTTTTCTCACTGTTTTTTTTTAACAATCCCTCTTACTTTCTCTCTCTCTTTCTTTCTCTCTCTCTCTATCACTCTCTCTTTTTCTCTCCCGATAATACATTTATGTCCTTTTGTATTTCAAATATTCAACCTATGTTTCTCTTTGTTTTTCCCACAATCTATCTTACTTTCTCTATTTTGTTTCTCTGTTTATCTGTAAGTATGTCTCTCTTTGTTTCTGTCTATCTGTCTCTCTTTCTCTCTGTCTCTTTATGTCTTTTTCTGACTCTCTATCTCCATCTCTGCTCTCTCTGTCTCTCTCTCTCTTCCTCCATTTTACATTTTTTTTTTTTCATAAAAATTAAAACAAATTCCTAATTAAAGAATACACAATTAGTTGACTGTTTGATTTTTCTCCTTTGTATTTCAAATGTTCAGTCTATTTTTCTCTCTGTTTTTCCCACAATTAAAGAGATATCTTTAAGGTAATAAATCTCTTTCTCCCTCTCTCTCTCTCTTTCTCTCTCTCTCTCTCTCTCTCTCTCTCTCTCTCTCTCTCTCTCTCTCTCTCTGAAACCATGAAGATGATACATATATATTCTTTTTGAAATCTTACATTTATTTTGTCCTCTCTTTCTTCCTCTCTTTAATTTCTCTCTTACTCTCTTTCTCTTTTCTCCCTGTTTTCCTGTCTTTTTCTCTCTCAATCTGTCTGTCTCTCCATCTGTCTGCCTCTCTATCTGTCTCTATCTCTCTCTGTCTCTCTCTTTCTCCATCTCTCTCTTTCTCTCTCTCTCTCTTTACATTATACATTTTTGAATATAAATTTCAAGATATTCCCTCATAGATTCCTAAAGAGAGAGAGAGAGAGAGAGAGAGGAGAGAGAGAGAGAGAGGAGAGAGAGAGAGAGAGAGAGAGAGAGAGAGACAGACAGACAGACAGACAGACAGACAGACAGACAGACAGAGAGA
>CM065926.1:25443449-25465949 GCA_033439105.1 Magallana nippona
CTCTCTCTCCAGTTTACATTTTTGATAAAAATTAAAAGAAATTCCTAATTAAAGAATAGACAATTAATTGAGTGTTTGATTTTTCTCCTTTTTCAAATATTCAATTTATTTTTCTCTCTGTTTTTTTTAACAATCCCTCTTACTTTCTCTCTCTCTTTCTTTCTCTCTCTCTATGTCTCTCTTTTTCTCTCCCGATAATACATTCTTGAGACAATTAGTTGACTGTTTGATTTATGTCCTTTTGTATTTCAAATATTCAACCTATCTTTGTCTTTGTTTTTCTCACAATCTCTCTTACTTTCTCTATTTTTTTCTCTGTTTGTGTGTAAGTATGTCTCTCTTTGTTTCTGTCTATCTGTCTCTCGTTCTCTATGTCTGTTCTTTGTCTCTTTATGTCTCTTTCTGACTCTCTCTCTTTCTCCATCTCTGCTCTCTCTGTCTCTCTCTCTCTCTCTCTCTCTCTCTCTCTCTCTCTCTCTCTCTCCATTTTAAATTTGTTTTTACAAAAATTAAAACAAATTCCTAATTAAAGAATAGACAATTAGTTGACTGTTTGATTTTTCTCCTTTGTATTTCAAATGTTCAGTCTATTTTTCTCTCTGTTTTTCCCACAATTAAAGAGATATAATAAATCTCTTTCTCTCTCTCTCTCTCTCTCTCTCTCTCTCTCTCTCTCTCTCTCTCTCTCCTCTCTGAAACCATAAAGATGATACATGTATATTCTTTTTGAGATCTTACATTTATTTTGTCCTCTCTTTCTTCCTCTCTTTAATTTCTCTCTTACTCTCTTTCTCTTTTCTGCCTGTTTTTCCTGTCTTATTTTCTTTCAATCTGCCTGTCTCTCCATCTGTCTGCCTCTGTATCTGTTTCTATTTCTCTCTGTCTCTCTCTCTTTCTCCATCTCTCTCTTGCTCTCTCTCTCTCTTTACATGATACATTTTTGAATATAAATTTCAAGATATTCCTAATAGATTCCTTGAGAGAGAGAGAGAGAGAGAGAGAGAGAGAGAGAGAGAGAGAGAGAGAGAGATTTAGAGAGATTTTTTACGACTGGAATTCCTAAAACAAAATTGAGAATAATCCGGAAAAAATAATTTGACCCAGAATTGTAATACAATTCTACATTTAATCTCGCCTCAACGTATAGCAAACGTTTGTCAATAATCCTAAGATGCAAATTTTAAAACTCGTATAAACACATGTCAGCAGTTACAATATATATGTGACCATATTATTTCGTAATCATTCATGAGGTCCTAATGTCCTTGATGTAAAGGAATGTTTATTTATCAAAATACTGATATTTACTACTGTTATATTTTGTTTTTATAGCAATAAGACAAACGTCAAAATGATAAAAAAGAATAGAGAAAAGAAAAAGTGTAATAAGCAGAGAGAGAGAAAGAGAGCAACAAGAAAAAGAGTCAGAAAGGACAGAGAGAGAGAGATGGAGAAATGAAAGAGATAGAAAGAGAACAAAGGACAAAGAAAGAAAGAGAGATGGTGGAAAAAAGAGAAAAGATAGATTGAATACTTGATATACAATTAGTTGACTGTTTGATTTTTCTCCTTTGTATTTCAAATGTTCAGTCTATTTTTCTCTCTGTTTTCCCCCACAATTAAAGAGTGATACAAGTATATTCTTTTTTGAAATCTTACATTTATTTTGTGCTCTCTTTCTCCCTCTTTTTAATTTCCTACTCTCTTTCTATTTTCTCTCTGTTTTCCTGCCTTTTTTTCTCTCAATCTGTCTGTCTCTCCATCTGTCTGCCTCTCTATCTGTCTCTATCTCTCTCCGTCTCTCTCTCTTTCTCCATCTCTCTCTCTTTACATTATACATTTTTGAATATAAATGTCAAGATATTCCTAATAGATTCCTAAAGAGAGAGAGAGAGAAAGAGAGAGAGAGAAAAAGAGAGAGTGGGAAAGAGAGAGATTTTAACGCCTGGAATTCCTAAAACAAAATTAAAAATATTCCTTGATCTAGAGTCCTTGATCTAAACGAATGTTTATTTATCAAAATACTGATATTTATTACTTTTTCTATTTTGTTTTCATATAGCAATAAGACAAACGTCAAAATGATAAAAAAGAATACAGAAAAGAAAAAGTATGATCAGGAGAGAGAGAGAAAGAGAGAGAGAGAGAGAGAGAGCGACGAGAAAAAGAGTCAGAAAGGACACACAGAGATATGGAGAAATGAAAGAGATAGATAGAGAGAACAAAGGACAAAAAAAGTAAGAGGTATTGTGGAAAAAAGAGAAAAAGATAGATTGAATACTTCATATACAAAGAGCAAAAATCAAACTCTCTCTCTTTCTCTCATTCTCTCTTTTTCTCTCCAGTTTGCATTTTTGATAAAAATTAAAAGAAATTCCTATTTTATAGATACTATAAAATGCATTTAGCTCGATCGAAATCTTTGGCGAATTTATTTCACTGATAAACAAAGTAGAGATTCTGTCATATGTGAAGGCTTTGACTTTAAAAACCACCATATCTCAGTATCCGACTCAATCCCTTATTCCACTGGCCTAGAACATCCCAGTGACGAATTGCTTAAAGTTACGACATGTGGGGTTCCGCTCTCAGTTGATGACTGCCATCCTTGAGATGCTGTCAAGTTAGGAGCACATCCAAAAAGTGGGCTCAAATATGTAAAAATCAGAAACATGGATGGAAAGTGCTAATCGAAAATGTGGTTGATTTGGATCACCTGCTATATTGATTTGGGTACTCTTGCGCATGTTTGAAAATGCAGAACTTCGAAGGGAATAAAGAATGCTAAATATTTGAGAAAAGTTAGTTTTGGGGTATTGTGGAAAACCTTGTTACTTAATTTTCAGCAAAAAGCATAACTAAACTCACATGACCAGTGTTATTATAACAAAAGGAGCTACTATTTGTTTGAGTTAATGCTATAATTTGTTTGCAACAATTTTTTGCGATTGCTATACTTTTTTTGCCCATCAACAAATGAAGTTTTATTCACTTTTATGATAGTGTCCTTTCCGATATATTTCATTTTATCAAATAAAATATACAACATGACTACTTTAAAGTAGTCATGTTGTTTTTTTTATTTGATAAAATGAAATATATCGGAAAGGACAATAGTATGATGATTTTAACATTCACGTATTAATGAGTTATTGAAAATCAATAGCGAGACTTTATTAGTTAAAAAAGTGATAAAACTTTGTAAGTAATCGTAGAATTTGACTTAATGGCTTTTCATTGTTGGTGTACATGCGATTCTTGATTCGCGTTCTTGCTTTCAGTTAAAATGTTATGATTGATTTGGGTATATATCAGTTAGTGTTATATTATACTTACTAAGATCTGGAACAATGTAAGGAATATTTCCTATTGTACCTATTGCAACAATTCTACTTCAGCAACTGTATTACTGTTCATGCTATCATAATTATTTCAATTCAGGACAAGCTACGTTTTACTTAAACAATAAAATGCTTTCTTTTCTAGAGCTGATTCATGCGGGATAAGAAGGTGGCGACATTGCATTCTACAATGACCGCTACGTTCATAACACTCATGAATCATCAAAGAAAGCATTTTATTGTTTATATTTATATCTGTCCTTGATCGTTAAAATTAAGAAAATTAACTAAATAATTGTTAAAGTACATCAGTATCTTAGATAAAAGAAACAGCCAAATCCTCTTCTATGGGAATTGAAGTCTGACATTATCATGATTATTTCGTGTAGTCTGTGATTTTTCTTAAGTTGTTGAAGGTTTCAACCAATCGACAAACGGGGCGTGTATATTTCAGCCCAGTCAGATTCTACAGAGCTATGAATATACAACCAATTTCCGTAAGAAATAGAGGGAATCATACTTGGTGGATGTAAATATTTATAAATGAACGTACAATATCATGCGTCGTTATTTATGTTAAAAAGTATCACGAATCTAATATAAACATTATAAACTGTTTGGTTATAATAGTTATCAAAAATTCATATATTATTTTGTCGTGATATTTAGACGGGCTCTACTGAAAGCAAAGTTCTGGCTGTAGAGAGGCAAATCTTCAAAGTTACTATAAATAACACAACACTCTATCACAGCTTCCGATATACCAAATAATTTTACAGAGAGCCTTATTTTGTCAAATGTATTGGGGGTTTTTTTGTTTGCGAATAAAGTTAGCGAAGAGTGTAATTTTTTTTCTGTGTTTCTTATTAAAGCTGACATTAAGTCATAAAAGCATTTTGTCGCCATATTAGATTCGATCTCCCCTCAGTTGCCACTGGGGTCACGTGACTGTATATATGCCTGTCGAGAAAGTTACGGTCGGTTGCTTTCCGATCGAGGCATTCAGGTTGCACGGACTTCTTAATGCATGAACTACACATTATAGTAAAACGTTTGTAAAAAAAAAAACAATAAAGGAAACTACAATCAATAAAACATAAAATATGATTTATTCTTTGAAAGACTTTTAAAGGTATCCGTATTATTTTGTACAGATAGTGCTTCCTTACTTCACCTGTACATCGAACACATGTGTCGTTCATGCAGAGTGCATATCGTTTGCATCTGTTTGAAGACCCCGGCGGCCCTACATTCAACACAATAAATAAAAAATAGTAAATCCAAGAAAGTAACAACGTAACCTCGTTTCATCAGTTTCTACAAAAACACTCCGTATCTAAAATGCATGTGGTAATTGCACGATCTGCCATAGAGTGCGGTTTGCGCACATATGTGCGATGTTATAACAAACACGAGAGAGAGAGAGAGAGAGAGAGAGAGAGAGAGAGAGAGAGAGAGAGCCAGTCTTTACTACACTATATGTATAAAGACGCATCAAAAGAGCCGATATTACAGTATTACAGTACTTTGATTTGGGTAGCCCCTCCCAATCCCCAAACTCCCGAAAAACACTCTTAACAAGACAAAAACGCTATAAATCACTATATTCCTGAATATGACTTTTGTATTGTAAGTCTTCATAAGAATACTGGTCCTGAAACCAACATTTGCATAAAGATGTGTTTATATGAATAAAGTAGTATCGTTTGGAATGTAAATTTTAATATTCTTACATAATTTGTAGTGAGTTTCAAATACACAATACGCAATATATGAGATCTACCCGAAAAAAGTATAGCCGACATGACAACAAAGAGTAGCTTTCAAAAAATTACTACGCAAACAAAAATTAGCTTTCAAAAACGATGGTAGGTATATAGTTCGTGTAATTCTCAAGGCATGGAGAAGAACCAGTGATCAAATATAATTGTAAATGCTTGGTATATATTCGTGGAATATATAGCATTTAATAAACATCTTTCATTGATAACTTTCAAAGTTCACTCAAATGTATAAATAGACAAACAATAACAATCCGACTGATGATAAACGCCTGTCACAAGTGACTACAAATGAAAACAAAAGAAAAAATAAGATAAACTTAAAAATTAACAATAGCACTGCCCAAATAGATTGATGCAATTTTAATCAAAGTTGATTAAAAGTGTTAATATTACATATATTTTATGATATATTTTTGCCTAATTGTGCAGTAAATTGGAGATACCCGACAAAAGTATAGCCGGTGATCCAAATCAACCGCATTTTCGATTAGCACTTTCCATACAGTGAGAAAACCCCGCAAACAATAAAATGACAAACGTTTTGAATGGCAATCGTTTTATATATATCGAGCCGCTTTCACCAAATTCTCTACCACGCTTTAGCTACTGTGCTGGGCTAAAGTGCAAGATTCTGCATCACTAACAAAATTCTGAAAAACCTACTGTCATTTGTACAAATTGCTGGAAGAATGATCACTAACCCGTAATTGTCAAAATGAGCAAAACTGTGAAGCGTGCAAAAAACCCGGACACGAACCCGGCTCCGCAAAATCTGTTGCAGATAAAAAAAAAATGGTGTTACCGTCCAAGGCGGAAAACATGTGCTATCAAATTTCTATCCATGCGATCTGAAAGTATTTGGAGAAAACTTCAAATCTGCCGAGCAGGCCTACCAGCTAACCAAAGCTATCCGTACAGGTAATCTTGTGGCTGCAGACAAAATTCGAGATGCTAAGTCAGCTTTGGAGTGCAAGCTCATCGGCAACACCGTTACTAACACCCAACCGTAGAGGGAAGAAGCTGACCATGTCATGGAGAAAATACTGTGTGCAAAGATCGATCAGCTAAAGGAAATGAGTCATCTCTTGGCTTCCTCCAGACCCAACATCATCTTCGCCCATTCCGTGTATGATCTCTACTGGGGCACAGGCTTGGACTCCGAAAAAACCGCTCATACCTCTCCAGATGCATGGCCCGGTCAGAACAAGTTCGGCAAACTGTTGCAGCGTCTTGCGGACAAACGACGAACGAAGCCGCGATCCGTCTCCATGTCCAGAGCGGTGAAAACCAGGCAACAGGGTATTGATAAGTACACGTGTTAATCTGTCTCTACTATTTCTATTAACCGGACACAACAATGACTTCTGTTAAATTTATTTCTTTGAACTGTCGTGGACTTAATGATTATAAAAAAGAGTAATTTTATAGAATTAGGTATATTGAGTTAATAACATTAATTGTGATATCGTATTTTTACAAGAGACACATTTTATATCTGAAAAAGAATATTTTTTTAATTCAGGGTGGAAGGGTACGTCTTTTCATAGTTTTTCAACTTCTTCGCACAGTAAAGGTGTTTCGATTCCGATAAGTAGTAAATTTCACTATAGAGCATGATAGTAAAATTATTACACTTGTCAATATCTATGCACCGAATTCTGAAAACGATCGAGTTGATTTTTTAAAAAGGTTTCAAAGTGGATTTCAAAGTATTCTATTAATAACGAAAACGTAATTCTTTTTGGGGGATATCAATTGTTCTCTGTTAAGAGATAAAGATAGAAGTTTAATTAGTTTTAAAAAATTACAAACACATTTCGATTTTGATGATCTATGGGCAAAAATTAAACCAAAAAAAAAAACAAAAACAAAAAAACCGGTTACACTTGTCTCTTCTGCTTTTTGCAGTGTTGCTACCATCACGGTAGCAACACTGCAAAAAGCAGAAGAGACTATGTTTTTTTAACGCACCATTTTTGTTATAAACCGGAAAATGTATATTTACGTAGGCCGCCATCCGTCTCAAATATAAGGATGAGTGACCACATTGCCATAATTTTTAAATATGAAATTTCCTCTAATAGCAGAGGGAAGGGATATTGGAAGCTAAATACGTCTGTCCTTTTTGATATACATTATTGTAAAATGATTAACGATCTTTTACTAAATTTACCAGATGATATTAAGTTAGAAATGAATCCAAAAACTAAGTGGGAATTGATCTTAAAGTGAAAAATTTAAGTATCAGTTATTGCAAAGAGAAAAGTAAAAATATGAAACGGAAAATACAACTTATTGAGGGTGAATTAGAGCAAATAGAAAATCAACATCATTTAAATATTAAAATGATACGGAAAAAGGAATTAGAAAATCAATTAGACACATTATATGAGCAAAAGGTCAAGAGCCAAATGGATTGACGAGGAAGAAAAAAAATCATACTACTTTTTAAGACTTGAAAATAAACATCAGTTGAAAAATGTTATAAATAAAGTTAGTAACGCAAAATCGGCTTTCGTAAAGTTTTACGATATCTTAAATGAGCTAAGCAATTTCTATGAAAATCTCTATTCCTCAAAAGATATACCGATAAATGAAATTGAATCATATCTTGCCCAAATTAATACATCATCTGTGTTATCAGAAAATGATAAAAAATATTGTGAAAACTTCCCAACATTACAAGAATGCGCAGAAGCTGTAAATGGAATGAAAAATAATAAGTCACCTGGAATTGACGTTATACCTGTTGAATTTTATAAGATAGTTTGGAAAAATATTCGAAGTTTTTTATATGAAGCTATATCCCAAATTTATATTGAAGAAGAATTAACTTCTATACAAAAATGCTCAGTTCTCTCTCTTATACATAAAAAGGGTGATCTAGATAAGTTAGAAAATTACAGACCAATAAGTCTCAATAATTGTGACTATAAAATAATTGCATTTATATTTGCTAGAAGATTACAAAAAGTAATTGATAAGTTAATAAGTAGAAATCATTAAGGTTATATAAAAGGAAGATATATTGGTAACAATGCTAGGCTTATTTTAGATATTTTCGATTATTGCGAAAATACAAATACAGAAGGAATTCTCTTATTTGCTGACTTCCAAAAAGCGTTCGACTCAGTTGAATGGAACTTTTTAATAAAATCACTAGAAAAATTCAATTTTGGGAAAAGTTTTGTTAAATGGATAAAAATTGTGTATACTAATCCAAATTTCTTTATTAAAAACAACGGTTGGATTTCAAAAAAATGTAAAATGTACAGAGGAATACGACAAGGATGTCCCGTATCAGCAATATTATTTTTATTTGTAATGGAAATCCTACATGAAAAAATAAATAGCTCAAATTCAAATCGAGGATTTAGATTGGAAAATATGGAAAAAGAAGTAAAATGTATACAACATGCCGATGATAGCACCTTTCCTTTAAGAGACATAAACTCTTTAGAAACAACAATTCAATCATAGAAAAATTTGGAAATTTTCAGGAACAAAATTAAATTTATTAAAAACTGAATGTATAGTATTAGGGAAACTTAAAAGCATTCTTAAAGAGGATACAACCATAAAAAATATCAAAATAAACATAAATGCAGTAAAATGTCTAGGTATCTATATAGGGCATAATAAAACAGAATGTAATGAAAAAAACTGGCTATGTAAGCTGAGGGAATTTGAAAAAATCTTAGACTCTTGGCAAACAAGAAAGCTAACACTTTTCGGGAAAAGCCAGATAATTAATTCCTTAATTGTTTCCAAGCTTCTTTATGTCGCAACAATACTTGAAAGCCCTGATCAAGCTATATTTAAACAAGTAAACAAAATTATTTTCTCATTTGATGGGGGAAAAGAGAAAAAATAAAACGTAAAACTCTAATAAGACATATATCAGATGGAGGAATTGGTATCACTGACTTTGAAACTAAGGTCAAAGCTTTAAAAGCATCATGGGTTTCAAAACGTATTCAGTCTAACAATGATTCAAATCAACTCTTGAACGCTTGTATAGAAAGGTGTAATGTAGATATCTCTTACTTATTAAAGGCTAATATTACAAACACACAAGACTTAAATATCAAGTATCTCCCAAAGTTTTATAAAGAAGTAGTATGTGCTTTTAATGAGTGTAAATACATTGACCAAGAAAATATCCAGTTTCAAAATATATGGTTCAATAGAAACATAGCATATAAAGGAAAAACATTGTTTTTTCCAAATTGGATTAAAAGCGGTTTTAGGTATGTGAATGATCTTTTCAATTCAAATGGTGGATTCAAAACAATACATGAAATTAAAGAGAGTCTTGTATCTGCATAAAACTATCTATGTGAATATATAACTCTAGAACGTGCCTTTAGAAAACAGGCCTCTTAAACTTACAGAATATAACACATAATAGCAGTGCAATTTTAAGGTTGCTTTTCAATTTCAATGGCTATTTTGAACATGTTAAAGGGAAAAAATCTAGATTTTTTTTTTCACAACATCTTAATGCAAAAAAATTCAAAAAACCTAGAATGGAAAATATTTGATCCAAACTTTTTTGCATTGATGACCGTCAATCATGGGGAAATATCTACCAAGAAAAAGTGAAAAAGATCTTTGATAAGAATGTATCAGAATTTAATTACAAATTAATGCATAATATTTTATCTTGCAATAAATGTGTAAGTAAATGGAAAGACAATTTAGACAAAACTTGGCTGAACTGTAATGTAGAAGAAGACTTTAAACATCTGATTTTTGATTGCTGTATATCAAAACCCATCTGGAAGAAAGTATCTGAGATTCTAAATTTAAATGTAACATGGAAAGTTATTGTTAATGGCTTTCCAGCATATTGCAACAAAAACACTTTTATCTTTAATAATGTTTTATCTTTGTGGCTTATAAAATGTACAAATATAAAATGAAGTGCAGAGTTTTGAATGACATTGCAACATATCATGGTTTATTATGTTTCTTGAAAAGTGCACTCGCACAGTTTTATATGACAACTAAGTCAGCAAAAAGCATAATGTTTGATTTTGAAATCCTTAATACATTGAATGAAAAATTGTAATTATATTTCAAATTATATCCTGGCACTGTATGTGTCTAGAGGTGACCTGGCCTTTAGATTATTAAACTGGTAGGGGGATTATCTGGACATTTATACTGATATCCCCCTACACATATATACCAGAGAAATGTACTGCTGTTACATGCACTTGCTGTATTTATGTACAAATCGAAATATTAATATATTAATTTTTTAAAGAGATTGTAACAACCTGGTTTTTTTTTTCTTTCTCCATTTTTACTTTATCAATGACAGCTTATAACTGAAAATTTACTTGTAAATGTGCACTGTTTTTCCTGAAATATTTTGTATCGGAAAAAATATAACTCTAAAGGTGACCAGGCCTTTAGATAATTCAGCTGGTAGGGGGATTCTCTGGACACTTATACTGATATCAATCTCTCTTACTTTCTCTATCTTTTTTCCTCTGTCTGTCAACCTGTCTCTCTCTGTTTCTGTCTACCTGTCTCTCTTTCTCTCTCTTTCTGCTCTTTGTCTCTCTATGTCTCTTTCTGACTTTCTCTCTCTCTTTCTCTCTCTCCATTTTACATTTTTGATAAAACTTTTTAAAAAAATCTTAATTAAAGAATAAACACTTAGTTGACTTTTTTTTGCTCCTTTGTATTTCAAAATATTCAATCTATTTTTCTCTCTGTTTTTCCCACAATCCCCCTTTCTTTCTCCCTCTCTTTCTCTCTCTTTCTTTATCTCTCTGTCTCTCTCTCTTTCTTTACTCTCCCAGCTCTCTCTGCTCTTTTCCCTCCATTTTGCATTTCTCTCTTTCTTTCTCTCTGTCTCTCTGTATAAGAAAGAAGAGAGAAAAAAAAGTGCAATAAGCAGAGAAAGAAATAGTGTGTGTGTGTGTGTGTGTGTGTGTGTGTGTGTGTGTGTGTGTGTGTGTGTGTGTGTGTGTGTGTGTGTGAGAGAGAGAGAGAGAGAGAGAGAAGGGCAAATTTATCATGTAAAATTTAAGAACAATTTCAACTAGATGTTTATTATCGATTAAGCAATGTTTTGAGATATCTTTAAGGTAATAAATCTCTTTCTTTCTTTGAAACCATGAAGATGACATATTCTTTCTGAAATCTTACATTTCTTTTTTCCTCTCCTTCCCCTTCTCTTTATTTCCTCTCTTACTCTTTCCTCCCTGTTTTCCTGTCTTCATCTCTCTCCATCTGTCTGTCTCCGTCTGTCTATCTCTCGATCTGTCTATCTCTCTCTGTTTCACTCTCTCTCTATCTCTCTCTCTCTTGCTCTCTCTCTTTACATTATACATTTTGAATATCAATTTCAAGATTTTCCTAATAGATTCATGAAGAAAGAGAGAGAAAGAGGCAAAGAAAGAGAGAGAGGGAGATTTTTAACGGCTGGAATTCCTAAAACAAAATTTAAAATAATCCGGAAAAAAATAATTTGACCCAGAATTGCAATACAAATCTAATTTTAGTCTCGCCTCAACGTATAGCAAACGTTTGCAGAAAATCATAATATGCAAATTTTAAAACTCGTATAAACACATGTCAGCAGTTACAATATATAAGTGACCATTTAATTTTATAATCATACATAAGATCATCAAGTCCTCGATCTAAAGGAATGTTTATCAAAATGCTGATAATTATTATTTTTAACTGTATATATACAATATATATAACTGACAATTTCACTTTGTAATCCTTCATGAGATCATAAAACCATTGATCTAAAGGAATGTTTATTTATCAAAATACTGATTTTTATTACTTTTTCTATTTTGTTTTCATAGCAATAAGACAAACCTTAAAGTGATAAAAAAGAATACAGAAAAGAAGAAGTGTAACAAGCAGATAGAGAGAGAGAGAAAGAGCCAGAGAGAGAGAGATAATGAGAGAGAGAAAGTGATGAGAGTCAGAAAGGAGAGAGATATGGAGAAATGAAAGAGATAGATAGAGAGAACAAAGGACAAATAAAGTAAGAGAGATTTGGGGGGAAAAGAGAAAAAAATAGATTGAATACTTGATATACAAAGGACAAAAATCAAACTCTTGATCTCTTTCTCATTCTCTCTCTCTTTCTCTCTCTCCAGTTTACATTTTTGATAGAAATTTAAAAAATTCACAATTAAAGAATAGACAACTAATTGACTTTTTGATTTTTCTCCTTTGTATTTCTAATATTCAACCTATTTTTCTCTCTCATTTTTCACAATCCCTCTTACTTTTTCTCTGTCTCTTTCTCTCTCTCCCTCTCTCTTTCTCTCTTTATTATACATTTTTGAGACAATTATTTGACTGTTTGATTTTTGTCCTTTTGTATTTCAAATTTTCAACCTATCTTTCACTTTGTTTTTCCCACAATCTCTCTTACTTCTATCTTTCTATCTTTTTTTTCTCTGTCTGTCTGTCAGTATGTCCCTCCCTCTCTCTCTTTCTGCCTATCTGTCTCTGCTTTATCTCTCTCTGTTCTTTGTCTCTATGTCTCTTTCTGACTCTCTCTCTCTCCATCTCCACTCTCTCTCTCTGTATCTTTTGAACTCTCTCTCTCCATCTTTGCTCTCTCTCTCTTTCTCTCTCTCTCCTCTACATTTTTAAGACAATTAGTTGACTGATTTTTGTCCTTTTGTACTTCAGATATTCAACCAATCTTTTTCTTTCTTTTTCCCACAAGCTCTCCTACTTTCTTTATCTTTTTTTCTCTGTTTGTCAGTCAGTTTGTCTCTCTGTTTCTGTCTGTCTGTCTCTCTCTCTCTCCATCTCTTTGTCACTTTATGTTTCTTTCTGACTCTCTCTCTCTTCATCTCTGCTCTTTGTATCTTTATGTCTGTCTGTCTCTCTCTTTCTCTCTCTCTCTCTTTATTTCTCTCTCTCTGTCTCAATTTTACATTTTTGATAAAAAATTTCAAAAAATCCTAATTAAAGAATAGACATTTAGTTGACTGTTTGATTTTTCTCCTTTGTATTTCAAATATTCAATATATTTTTCTCTCTGTTTTTGCCACAATCCTTCTTTCTTTCTCCGTCTCTTTCTCTCTATCTCTTTTTCTCTCTCTCTGCTCTCTCTCTGCTCTTAGAACCATTTTAACAGAAGCTTTGACTTTGGGTAGTTGTTTCAATCAGCATTGTGACGTAGGCCTGCCAATTTCATTGATGGCCACTCAGCCATTGCTCTTTGAAATCAACAAGATTTGTCTGGCTTTTTAGCTAGGTCTTCGCAATCTGTGTATATTTTACTTGAAACAAGGATCATTTTTAACTTGTTTTGACGCAAGAAAAAGATAGTTACTCCGAACGAAAGATCAAGGTCTTCTTAAAATGGTTCTTTTCCTCCATTCATCTTTAACGGCTGGAATTCCTAGAACAAAATTAAAAATAATCTGGAAACAATAATTTGACCCTCAATTGCAATACAAATCTAATTTTAGTATCGCCTCAAGGTATAGCAAACGTTTGCCAAAAATCATAATATGCAAATTCTAATACTCATATAAACACATGTCAGCAGTTAAAATATATAAGTGACCATTTAAATTTATAATCATACATAAGATCATCAAGTCCTCGATCTAAAGGAATGTTTATCAAAATGCTGATAATTATTATTTTTTCTATTTTGTTTTCATAGAAATAAGAAATCAAAATGATAAAAAAGAATACGGAAATCAAAAAGTGTAATAAGCAGAGAGAGAGAGAGAAAGAGACAGAGAGAGAGAACGACGAGAAAAAGAGTCAGAAAGGACAGAGAGAGAGATGGAGAAATGAAAGAGATAGATAAAGAGAAGAAAGCAGAAAGAAAGTAAGAGAGATTGGTGTAAAAAAAAAAAGAAAAAAGATAGATTGAATACTTGATATACAAAAGGCAAAAATCAAATTAAATTTCTATCTCTCTGTTTCTCTCTCTCTCTCTCTCGCTCTCTCTCTCTCTTTCTCTCTCCAGTTTACTTTTTTCATAGAAATTGAAACAAATTCCCAATTAAAGATTAGACATTATTTAACTTATTATTTTCCTTTTATTTCAAATATTCACTTTATATTTTTCCTCTTACTTTCTCTCTCCTTTATCTCTCTCTCTTTCTCTTTCTCTCTCTCTCTCTCTCTCTCTCTCTCTCTCTCTCTCTCTCTCTCATATATATTTTTGAAACAATTATTTCACTGTTTGATTTTTGTCCTTTGTATTTTAAATATTTAAACGATCTTTCACTTTGTTTTTCCCACAATCTCTCTTACTTTATCATTCCTTTTTTTCTCTGTCTGTCCATCTCTCTCAGTGTCTCTCTATCTCTTTTTAACCCTCTCTCTCTCTCCATCTCTGCTCTTTTTCACTCTCTCTCTCTGCTCTTTATCTCTCTCTCTCTTAAACATTTTTGAAACAAATTATTTGACTGTTTGAATTTTGTCATTTTGTATTTCAAATATTCAACCTATTTTTCTTTTTGTTTTTCCCACAAGCTCACTTACTTTCTCTATCTTTTTTCTCTGTCTATCTATCAGTCTGTCTCTTTTTATTACTGTCTACCTGTCTCTCTTTTTCTCTCTCTCTATCTCTGCTTTATGTCTCTTTAGGTCTTTTTCTGACTCTCTCTCTCCATCTCTGCTCTTTGTCTCTCTTTCTTTTTTTCTCTCTCTCTCTCTCTCTCTCAAATAATTGTCTCAAAAATGTATAATAGAAGGAGAAGGAGACAGAGACAGAAAAAGTGAGAAAGTAAGAGGGAATGTGAAAAAAAAACAGAGAGAAAAATAGATTGAATATTTGAAACACAAAGGAGAAAAATCAGTCAATTAGTTGTCTATTCTTTAATTAGGAATTATGCTATCTCTCTCTCTCTCTCTCTCTCTCTCTCTCTCTCTCTCTCTCTCTCTCTCTCTCTCTCTCTCTCTTGATGAATCTATTAGGAATATCTTGAAATTGAAATAAAAAATGTATAATGTAAGGAGAGAGAGCAAGAGAGAGAGAGAGAGAGAGAGAGAGAGAGAGAGAGAGAGAGAGAGAGAGAGAGAGAGAGAGAGACTGAGAGAGATAGATACAGATGGAGAGACAGACAGATGGAGAGACAGACAGACAAAGAGACAGACAGATGGAGAGAGAAAAAGACAGGAAAACAGGGAGGAAAGAGAAAGAGAGTAAGAGAGAAATTAGAGAGATGAAAAAGAGGACAAATTTAATGTAAGATTTCAGAAAGAATGTGTCATCTTCATGGTTTCAAAGAGAGAAACACATTTATTACCTTAAAGATCTCTCCAAACATTGCTTGTTTGATAATGAACATCTATTTGAAATTTTTCTTAAATTTTACCTGATAATTTTGCCCTTCTTTCTCTCTCATTCTCTCTCTCACACATTCTATTTCTTTCTCTGCTTATTGCACTTTTTCTTTTCTCTCTACTTTCTTATACCGAGAGACAGAGAGAAAGAAAGATAGAGAGAAATGCAAAATGGAGGAAAAAGAACAGAGAGCAAGGAGAGCAGAAAGAGAAAGAGAGAAAAAGAGAGAGAAAGAGAGGGAGAAAGAAAGAGGGATTGTGGGAAAAACAGAGAAAAATAGATTGAATATTTGAAATACAAAAGAGAAAAATCAAACAGTCAACTAATTGTCTATTCTTTAGTTAGGAATTTGTTTTAATTTTTATTAAAAAAAATGTAAAATGGAGAAAGAGAGACAGGGCAGAGATGAAGAGAGAAAGAGAGAGAGAGAGAGAGAGTCAGAAAGAGACATGAAGAGACCAACAGTAGAGAGAGAGAGAGAAAGAGAGACAGATAGACAGAAACAAAGAAACATTCTTACAGACAGACAGAGAAAAAAAGATAGAGAAGGTAAGAGAGATTGTAGGAAAAAAGAGAAAGGTTGAATATTTGAAAAACACAAGTCAAAATCAAACAGTCAAATAATTGTCTCAAAAATGTATCATAGAGAGAGGGAGAGAGAGAGAAAAAAAGAGAGAGAGAAAGCAAGAGGGATTGTGAAAAAAACAGAGGGAAAAATAAATTGAATATTTGAAATACAAAGGAGAAAAATCAAAGAGCCATTAGTTGTCTATTCTTTAATTAGGAGTTTGTTTTAATTTTTATCAAAAATGTAAAATCGAGAGAGAGAGAGAGATGGAGAGATAGAGTCAAAAAGAGACATAAAGAGACAAAGAGCAGAGAGAGAAAGAGAGATAGATAGACAGAAACAGAGAGATACAGACTGACAGACAGACAGAGAAAAAAGATTGAGAAAGTAAGAGAGATTGTGGGAAAAACAAAGAGAAAGATTGGTTGAATATTTGAAATACAAAAGGACAAAAATCAAACAGTCATATAATTGTCTTAAAAATGTATAGTAGAGAGAGAGAGATATATATATAGAGAGAGAGATTGAGAGAGTGAGGAAGAGAGAGATAGAAAGTAGGAAGGATTGTGAAGATAAAACAGACAAAAATAGAATATATATTGATTGAATATTTAAATATTTGTCTCTCTCTCTATCTCCCTCTCTCTTTCTCACTCTCTCTGTTTCTCTCTCTCTGCTTATTGCACTTTTTGTTTTTATCAAAAATGTAAACTGGAGAGAGAGAGAGAGAGAGAGAGAGAGAGAAAGAGAGAATGAGAGAGAGAAAGAGTTTATTTTTTGTCCTTTGTATATCAAGTATTCATTCTATCTTTTTTCTTTTGTCACCCAAATCTCTCTTTCTTTCTCCTTTCTTCTCTTTATCTATCTCTTTCATTTCTCCATCTCTCTCTTTGTCCTTTCTGACTCTTTTTCTCATTGCTCTCTCTCTCTCTTTCTCTCTCTCTGCTTATTACACCTTTTGTTTTCTGTATTCTTTTTTATCATTTTGACGTTTGTCTTATTGCTATGAAAACAATATAGAAAAAGAATTAAATATCAGTATTTTGATAAATAAACATTCCTGTAGATCGAGGACTTTATGATCTCATGAATGATTACAAATTAAATGGTTACTTATATATTGTAACTGCTGACATGTGTTTATACGAGTTTTCAAATTTGCATCTTATGATTTTTGGCAAACGTTTGCTATACATTGAGGCAAGACTAAAATTAGAATTGCATTGCAATTCTGGGTCAAATATTTTTCTCTCTTTCTGTCTCTATCTCTCTCTCTCTCTGTCTCTCTCTCTAGAAATCTATTAGGAATATCTTGAAATTTGTATTCAAAATATATAACGTAAAAAGAGAGAGAGATAGCAAGAGGGAGAGAGAGACAGTGAGAGATAGAGGCAATTGGAAAGACAGACAGATGGAGAGACAGACAGATGGAGAGAGAGAAAAAGACAGGAAAACAGGGTTAAAAGAGAAAGAGAGTAAGAGAGAAATTAAAGAAAGGGAGAAAGAGAGGATAAAATAAATGTTAGATTTCAGAAAGAACATACATGTATAATCTTCATGGTTTTAGAGAGAGAAAGAGATTGATTACCTTAAAGATATCTCCAAACATTGCTTATTCGATAATATACATCTACTTAAAAGAAATTTCTTCTATTTTACCTGATGATTTTGCACTTCTCTCTCCTTCTCTTTTTTTCTCTCACTCTATTTTTCTCTCTGCTTATTGCATGTTTTCTTTTCTCTCTTCTTTCTTATAGAGACACAGACAGAAAGAAAGAGAGAGAGAGAGAGAAATTCAAAGTGGAGGAAAAAGAGCACAGAGAGCAGGCAGAGCAGAGAGAGAAAGAGAGACAGAAAGAAAAAGAAAGAGAGAGAAAGAGAGGGAGAAAGAATTGAGAATTGTGGAAAAAACAGAGAGAAAAATAGATTGAATATTTGGAATATAAAGGACAAAAATCAGACAGTCAACTAATTGTTTATTCTTCAATTAGAATTTGTTTCAATTTTTATCAAAAATGTAAACTTGAGAGAGAGAGAGAGAGAGAGAGGGGAAAGAGAGAGAGAGAGAGAGACAGAGAGAGACTGAGAGAGAGAGAGAGAAAGAATTCGATTTTTGTCGTTTGTATATCAAGTATTCAATCTAACTTTTTCTATTTTCCACCCATTCTCTCTTACTTTCTTTCTCCTTTGTACTCTATATCTATGTCTTTCATTTTTATATCTCTCTCTGTCCTTTCCGAGTCTTTTTCTCGTCGCTCTCTCTCTCCTCTCTCTCTCTCTATCTCTCTCTCTGTCTCTTTCTCTCTCTCTCTGCTTATTACACTTTTTACAGAGAGAGAGAGACAGAGAAAGACATAGAGAGACAGCAGATATACAGAAACAGAGAGAGAGACAGATTGACAGAAAAACAGAGAAAGAAGAGATAGAGAAAGTAACAAAGATTGTGGGAAAAACAAAGAGAAAGATAGATTGATTATTTGATAGATAAAGAGAGAAAGTAAGAGGGATTTTGAAAAAAAAACTGAGAAAAATAGATTGATTATTTGAAATACAAAGGTGAAAAATCAAACAGTCAACTAATTTGCCTATTCTTTAACTAGGAATTTGTTTTAATTTTTATCAAATATGTAAAATTGAGAGACAGAGAGAGAGAGAGAGAGATGGAGAGAGATTGAGAGACAGAGTTAGAAAGAGGACATAAAGAGACAAAGAGTAGAGAAATAGAGAAAGAGAGATAGATAGACGGAAACAGAGAGATTCAGAGTGACAGAGAGGAAAAAGATGGAGAAAGTAGGAGAGAATGTGGGGAAAAAAAAGAGAAAGATAAGTTGAATAATTTGAAATACAAAAGGACAAAATTCAAACAGTCATATAATTGTATTAAAATGTATATAGAGAGAGAGGGGAGAGAGAGAGAGAGATAGAGAGAGAGAATGAGAGAAGAGAGAGATAGAAAGTAAGAAGGATTGTGAAAATCAGAGACAAAAATAGAAAATATATTGATTGAATATTTGAAATACAAAGGACAAAACCAAACAGTCAATTAGTTGTCTATTCTAATAATTAGGAATTTCTTTTTTAGTTTTTATCAAAAATGTAAACTGGAGAGAGAGAGAGAGAGAGATAGAGAGAGTGAGAGAGAATGAGAGAGAGAGAAAGAGTTTGTTTTTTGTCCTTTGTGTAACAAGTATTCATTCTATCTTGTTTCTTTTGTCACTCCAATCTCTTTACTTTCTTTCTCCTTTCTTCACTTATCTCTATTTCATTTTTCCATTTCTCTCTTTGTCCTTTCTGACTCTTTTTCTCATTGCTCTCTCTCTCTCTTTCTCTCTCTCTGCTTATTACACCTTTTTTTTTCTGTATTCTTTTTTATCATTTTGACGTTTGTCTTATTGCTATGAAAACAATATAGAAAAAGAATTAAATATCAATATTTTGATAAATAAACATCCCTGTAGATCGAGGACTTTATGATCTCATGAATGATTACAAATTAAATGGTTACTTATATATTGTAACTGCTGACATGTGTTTGTACGAGTTTTAAAATTTGCATCTTATGATTTTTGGCAAACGTTTGCTATACGTTGAGGCAAGACTAAAATTAGAATGCATTGCAATTCTGGGTCAAATATTTTTTATCCAGAATATTTTTAATTTTGGTTTTAGGAATTCCAGACGTTAAAAATACATATTTCTCATCTGTCTCTATCTCTCTCTCTGTCTCTGTCTCTATCTCTCTCTCTCTCTGTCTTTCTCTCTAGAAATCTATGAGCGAATATCTTGAAATTTGTATTCAAAATATATAACGTAAAAAGAGAAAGAGAGCAAGAGGGAGAAAGAGACAGAGAGAGATAGAGGCAGATGGAGAGACAGACAGATGGAGAGACAGACATATGGAGAGAGAGAAAAAGGACAGGAAAACTGGGTTAAAAGAGAAAGAGAGTAAGAGAGAAATTAAAGAGAGGGAGAAAGAGAGGACAAAATAAATGTAAGATTCAGAAAGAACATACATGTATTATCTTCTTGGTTTTTAGAGAGAGAAAGAGATTTATTACCTGAAAGATATCTCCAAACATTGCTTATTCGATAATATACATCTACTTAAAAAAAATTTCTTCTATTTTACCTGATGATTTTGCACTTCTCTCTCCTTCTCTTTTTTTCTCTCACTCTATTTTTCTCTCTGCTTATTGCATGTTTTCTTTTCTCTCTTCTTTCTTATAGAGACACAGACAGAAAGAAAGAGAGAGAGAGAGAGAAATTCAAAGTGGAAGAAAAAGAGCACAGAGAGCAGGGTAGAGCAGAGAGAGAAAGAGAGACAGAAAAGAAAAAGAAAGAGAGAGAGAGAAAGAGAGGGATAAAGAATGGAGAATTGTGGGAAAAACAGAGAGAAAAATAGATTGAATATTTGGAATACAAAGGACAAAATACCAAACAGTCAACTAATTTTTATTCTTTAAGTAGAATTTGTTTCCATTTTTATCAAAAATGTAAACTTGAGAGAGAGAGGAGAGAGAGAGAGGAGAGAGAGAGAGAGAGAGAGAGAGAGAGAGAGAGAGAGAGAGAGAGAGAGAGAGAGAGAGAGAGAGAAGAGAGAGAGACAGAGAGAGACTGAGAGAGAGAGAGAGAGAAAGAATTTGATTTTTGTCGTTTGTATATCAAGTATTCAATCTAACTTTTTCTATTTTTTCCCCAATTCTCTCTTACTTTCTTTCTCCTTTGTAATCTATATCTATGTCTTTCATTTCTATATCTCTCTCTGTCCTTTCCGAGTCTTTTTCTCGTCGCTCTCTCTCTCTATCTCTCTGTCTCTTTCTCTCTTTCTCTCTCTGCTTATTACACTTTTCACAGAGACAGAGAGAGGAAAGACAGAGACAGGCAGATATACAGAAACAGAGAGAGAGACAGACTGACAGAAAAACAGAGAAAAAAGAGATAGAGAAAGTAACAAAGAATGTGGGAAAAACAAAGAGAAAGATAGATTGATTGTTTGATAGATAAAGAGAGAAAGTAAGAGGGATTTTGAAAAAAAAAACTGAGAAAAATAGATTGATTATTTGAACTACAAAGGTGTAAAATCAAACAGTCAACTAATTGCCTCTTCTTTAACTAGGAATTTGTTTTTAATTTTTATCAAATATGTAAAATTGAGAGACAGAGAGAGAGAGAGGAGAGATGGAGAGAGATGGAGAGACAGAGAGTCAGAAAGAGACATAAAGAGACAGAGTACAGAAAGAGAGAAGAGAGATAGATAGACAGAAACAGAGAGATTCAGAGTGATAGACAGAGAAAAAAAGATGGAGAAAGTAGGAGAGAATGTGGGAAAAACAAAGAGAAAGATTAGTTGAATATTTGAAATACAAAAGGACAAAAATCAAACAGTCATATAATTGTATTTAAAATGTATAATAGAGAGAGAGAGAGCGGGAGAGAGAGATAGAGAAAGAGAGAGAATAAAAGAAAGAGAGAGATAGAAAGTATTGAAGGATTGTGAAGAATCAGAGACAAAAATAGAAAATATATGATTGAATATTTGAAAAACAAAGGACAAAACCAAACAGTCAATAGTTGTCTATTCTATAATTAGGAATTTCTTTTAGTTTTTATCAAAAATGTAAACTGGAGAGAGAGAGAGAGAGAGAGAGAGAGAGAGAGAGAGAGAGAGAGAGAGAGAATGAGAGAGAGAGAGAAAGAGTTTGTTTTGTCCTTTGTAAATCAAGTATTCATTCTATCTTTTTTCTTTAGTCACCCCAATCTCTCTTGCTTTCTTTCTCCTTTCTTCTCTTTATCTATCTATTTCATTTCTCCATCTCTCTCTTTGTCCTTTCTGACTCTTTTTCTCATTGCTCTCTCTCTCTCTCTTTCTCTCTCTCTGCTTATTACACCTTTTGTTTTCTGTATTCTTTTTTATCATTTGACGTTTGTTCTTATTGCTATGAAAACAAAATAGAAAAGTAATAAATATCAGTATTTTGATAATAAAACATTCCTGTAGATCGAGGACTTTATGATTACAAATTAAATGGTTACTTATATATTGTAACTGCTGACATGTGTTTATTGCGAGTTTTAAAATTTGCATATCATGATTTTTGGCAAACGTTTGCTATACGTTGAGGCAAGACTAAAATTAGAATTGCATTGCAATTCTGGGTCAAATATTTTTTTTCCGGAATATTTTTAATTTTGTTTTAGGAATTCCAGACGTTAAAAATAAATATTTTTCTCTCTCTCTGTCTCTATCTCTCTCTCTGTCTCTATCTCTCTGTCTCTCTCTCTAGAAATCTATTAGGAATATCTTGAAATTTGTATTCAAAATATATAACGTAAAAAGAGAAAGAGAGCAAGAGGGAGAAAGAGACAGAGAGAGATAGAGGCAGATGGAGAGATAGACAGATGGAGAGACAGACAGATGGAGAGAGAGAAAAAGACAGGAAATTGGGTTAAAAGAGAAAGAGAGTAAGAGAGAAATTAAAGAGAGGGAGAAAGAGA
>CM065926.1:25469168-25505026 GCA_033439105.1 Magallana nippona
TTCTTTCTGTTTGTGTCTCTATAAGAAAGAATAGAGAAAAGAAAACATGCAATAAGCAGAGAGAATAATAGAGTGAGAGAAAAGAGATGGAGAGAGAAGGGCAAAATCATCAGGTAAAATAGAAGAAATTTCTTTTAAGTAGATGTATATTATCGAATAAGCAATGTTTGGAGATATCTTTAAGGTAATCAATCTCTTTCTCTCTCTAAAACCATGAAGATAATACATGTATGTTCTTTCTGAAATCTTACATTTATTTTGTCCTCTCTTTCTCCCTCTCTTTAATTTCTCTCTTACTCTCTTTCTCTTTTAACCCAATTTCCTGTCTTTTTCTCTCTCTCCATCTGTCTGTCTCTCCATCTGTCTATCTCTCCATCTGCCTCTATCTCTCTCTGTCTCTTTCTCCCTCTTGCTCTCTCTCTCTTTTTACGTTATATATTTTGAATACAAATTTCAAGATATTCCTAATAGATTTCTAGAGAGAGAGACAGAGAGAGAGAGAGATAGAGACAGAGAGAGAGAGAGAGATAGAGACAGAGAGAGATATTTATTTTTAACGTCTGGAATTCCTAAAACAAAATTAAAAATATTCCGGAAAAAAAAATATTTGACCCAGAATTGCAATGCAATTCTAATTTTAGTCTTGCCTCAACGTATAGCAAACGTTTGCCAAAAATCATGATATGCAAATTTTAAAACTCGCATAAACACATGTCAGCAGTTACAATATATAAGTAACCATTTAATTTGTAATCACTCATGAGATCATAAAGTCCTCGATCTACAGGAATGTTTTATTTATCAAAATACTGATATTTATTACTTTTCTATTTTGTTTTCATAGCAATAAGACAAACGTCAAAATGATAAAAAAGAATACAGAAAACAAAAGGTGTAATAAGCAGAGAGAGAGAAAGAGAGAGAGAGAGAGAGAGCAATGAGAAAAAGAGTCAGAAAGGACAAAGAGAGAGATGGAGAAATGAAATAGATAGATAAAGAGAAGAAAGGAGAAAGAAAGCAAGAGAGATTGGGGTGACTAAAGAAAAAAGATAGAATGAATACTTGATATACAAAGGACAAAAACAAACTCTTTCTCTCTCTCTCTCATTCTCTCTCTCTCATTCTCTCTCTCTCTCTCTCTCTCTCTCTCTCTCTCTCTCTCTCCAGTTTACATTTTTGATAAAAACTAAAAGATATTCCTAATTATAGAATAGACAACTAATTGACTGTTTGGTTTTTGTCCCTTTGTTTTTCAAATATTCAATCAATATATTTCTATTTTTGTCTCTGATTCTTCACAATCCTTCATACTTTCTATCTCTCTCTTTCTTTTATTCTCTCTCTTTCTCTATCTCTCTCTCCCTCTCTCTCTCTCTATTATACATTTTAAATACAATTATATGACTGTTTGATTTTTGTCCTTTTGTATTTCAAATATTCAACTAATCTTTCTCTTTGTTTTTCCCACATTCTCTCCTACTTTCTCCACCTTTTTTTCTCTGTCTATCACTCTGAATCTCTCTGTTTCTGTCTATCTATCTCTCTTTCTCTCTTTCTGTACTCTGTCTCTTTATGTCTCTTTCTGACTCTCTGTCTCTCCATCTCTCTCCATCTCTCTCTCTCTCTCTCTCTCTCTGTCTCTCAATTTTACATATTTGATAAAAATTAAAACAAATTCCTAGTTAAAGAAGAGGCAATTAGTTGACTGTTTGATTTTACACCTTTGTAGTTCAAATAATCAATCTATTTTTCTCAGTTTTTTTTTCAAAATCCCTCTTACTTTCTCTCTTTATCTATCAAACAATCAATCTATCTTTCTCTTTGTTTTTCCCACATTCTTTGTTACTTTCTCTATCTCTTTTTTCTCTGTTTTTCTGTCAGTCTGTCTCTCTCTCTGTTTCTGTATATCTGCCTGTCTCTGTCTTTCTCTCTCTGTCTCTGTGAAAAGTGTAATAAGCAGAGAGAGAAAGAGAGAAAGAGACAGAGAGATAGAGAGAGAGAGCGACGAGAAAAAGACTCGGAAAGGACAGAGAGAGATATATAAATGAAAGACATAGATATAGATTACAAAGGAGAAAGAAAGTAAGAGAGAATTGGGGAAAAAATAGAAAAAGTTAGATTGAATACTTGATATACAAACGACAAAAATCAAATTCTTTCTCTCTCTCTCTCTCTCAGTCTCTCTCTGTCTCTCTCTCTTTCTCTCTCTATCTCTCTCTCTCTCTCTCTCTCTCTCTCTCTCTCTCTCTCTCTCTCTCTCTCAAGTTTACATTTTTGATAAAAATGGAAACAAATTCTACTTAAAGAATAAAAAATTAGTTGACTGTTTGGTATTTTGTCCTTTGTATTCCAAATATTCAATCTATTTTTCTCTCTGTTTTTCCCCACAATTCTCCATTCTTTATCCCTCTCTTTCTCTCTCTCTTTCTTTTTCTTTCTGTCTCTCTTTCTCTCTCTGCTCTACCTGCTCTCTGTGCTCTTTTTCTTCCACTTTGAATTTCTCTCTCTCTCTCTCTTTCTTTCTGTCTGTGTCTCTATAAGAAAGAAGAGAGAAAAGAAAACATGCAATAAGCAGAGAGAAAAATAGAGTGAGAGAAAAAAAGAGAAGGAGAGAGAAGTGCAAAATCATCAGGTAAAATAGAAGAAATTTCTTTTAATTAGATGTATATTATCGAATAAGCAATGTTTGGAGATATCTTTCAGGTAATAAATCTCTTTCTCTCTCTAAAACCAAGAAGATAATACATGTATGTTCTTTCTGAAATCTTACATTTATTTTGTCCTCTCTTTCTCCCACTCTTTAATTTCTCTCTTACTCTCTTTCTCTTTTAACCCAGTTTTCCTGTCTTTTTCTCTCTCTCCATATGTCTGTCTCTCCATCTGTCTGTCTCTCCATCTGCCTCTATCTCTCTCTGTCTCTTTCTCCCTCTTGCTCTCTTTCTCTTTTTACGTTATATATTTTGAATACAAATTTCAAGATATTCCTCATAGATCTCTATAGAGAGAGACAGAGAGAGAGAGAGAGATAGAGACAGAGACAGAGAGAGAGATAGAGACAGAGAGAAATATTTATTTTTAACGTCTGGAATTCCTAAAACAAAATTAAAAATATTCTGGATAAAAAATATTTGACCCAGAATTGCAATGCAATTCTAATTTTAGTCTTGCCTCAACGTATAGCAAACGTTTGCCAAAAATCATGATATGCAAATTTTAAAACTCGTACAAACACATGTCAGCAGTTACAATATATAAGTAACCATTTAATTTGTAATCATTCATGAGATCATAAAGTCCTCGATCTACAGGGATGTTTATTTATCAAAATATTGATATTTAATTCTTTTTCTATATTGTTTTCATAGCAATAAGACAAACGTCAAAATGATAAAAAAGAATACAGAAAACAAAAGGTGTAATAAGCAGAGAGAGAGAAAGAGAGAGAGAGAGCAATGAGAAAAAGAGTCAGAAAGGACAAAGAGAGAAATGGAAAAATGAAATAGAGATAAAGTGAAGAAAGGAGAAAGAAAGTAAAAGAGATTGGAGTGACAAAAGAAAAAAGATAGAATGAATACTTGTTACACAAAGGACAAAAAACAAACTCTTTCTCTCTCTCTCATTCTCTCTCTCTCTCTATCTCTCTCTCTCTCTCTCTCTCCAGTTTACATTTTTGATAAAAACTAAAAGAAATTCCTAATTATAGAATAGACAACTAATTGACTGTTTGGTTTTGTCCTTTGTATTTCAAATATTCAATCAATATATTTTCTATTTTTGTCTCTGATTTTTCACAATCCTTCTTACTTTCTATCTCTCTCTTTCTCTCATTCTCTCTCTCTATCTCTCTCTCTCTCCCCCTCTCTCTCTATTATACATTTTAATACAATTATATGACTGTTTGAATTTTGTCCTTTTGTATTTCAAATATTCAACTTATCTTTCTCTTTTTTTTCCCCACATTCTCTCCTACTTTCTCCATCTTTTTCCTCTCTGTCACTCTGAATCTCTCTGTTTCCGTCTATCTATCTCTCTTTCTCTATTTCTCTACTCTTTGTCTCTTTATGTCTCTTTCTAACTCTGTCTCTCAATCTCTCTCCATCTCTCTCTCTCTCTCTCTCTGACTCTCAATTTTACATATTTGATAAAAATTAAAACAAATTCCTAGTTAAAGAATAGGCAATTAGTTGACTGTTTGATTTTTCACCTTTGTATTTCAAATAATCAATCTATTTTTCTCAGTTTTTTTTCAAAATCCCTCTTACTTTCTCTCTTTATCTATCAAATAATCAATCTATCTTTCTCTTTGTTTTTCCCACAATCTTTGTTACTTTCTCTATCTCTTCTTTCTCTGTTTTTCTGTCAATCTGTCTCTCTCTCTGTTTCTGTATATCTGCCTGTCTCTCTATGTCTTTCTCTGTCTCTCTCTCTCTGTAAAAAGTGTAATAAGCAGAGAGAGAGAGAAAGAGACAGAGAGAGAGATAGAGAGAGAGAGAGAGAGAGAGAGAGCGACGAGAAAAAGACTCGGAAAGGACAGAGAGAGATATAAAAATGAAAGACATAGATATAGAGTACAAAGGAGAAAGAAAGTAAGAGAGAATGGGTGGAAAATAGAAAAAGTTAGATTGAATACTTGATATACAAACGACAAAAATCGAATTCTTTCTCTCTCTCTCTCTCAGTCTCTCTCTGTCTCTCTGTCTCTCTCTCTCTTTCCCTCTCTCTCTCTCTCTCTCTCAAGTTTACATTTTTGATAAAAATTGAAACAAATTCTAATTGAAGAATAAACAATTAGTTGACTGTTTGATTTTTGTCCTTTATATTCCAAATATTCAATCTATTTTTCTCTCTGTTTTTTCCACAATTCTCAATTCTTTCTCCCTCTCTTTCTCTCTATTTATTTTTCTTTCTGTCTCTCTTTCTCTCTCTGCTCTGCCTGCTCTCTGTGCTCTTTTTCTTCCACTTTGAATTTCTCTCTCTCTCTCTCTTTCTTTCTGTCTGTGTCTCTATAAGAAAGAAGAGAGAAAAGAAAACATGCAATAAGCAGAGAGAAAAATAGAGTGAGAGAAAAAAAGAGAAGGAGAGAGAAGTGCAAAATCATCAAGTAAAATAGAAGAAATTTCTTTTAAGTAGATGTATATTATCGAATAAGCAATGTTTGGAGATATCTTTAAGGTAATCAATCTCTTTCTCTCTCTAAAACCATGAAGATTATACATGTATGTTCTTTCTGAAATCTAACATTTATTTTATCCTCTCTTTCTCCCTTTCTTTAATTTCTCTCTTACTCTCTTTCTCTTTTAACCCTGTTTTCCTGTCTTTTTCTCTCTCTCCATCTGTCTGTCTCTCCATCTGTCTGTCTTTCCAATTGCCTCTATCTCTCACTGTCTCTCTCTCCCTCTTGCTATCTCTCTCTCTTTTTACGTTATATATTTTGAATACAAATTTCAAGATATTCCTAATAGATTTCTAGAGAGAGAGACAGAGAGAGAGAGATAGAGACAGAAAGAGAGAAAAATATTTATTTTTAACGTCTGGAATTCCTAAAACAAAATTAAAAATATTCCGGAAAAAAATATTTGACCCAGAATTGCAATGCAATTCTAATTTTAGTCTTGCCTCAATGTATAGCAAACGTTTGCCAAAAATCATAAGATGCAAATTTTAAAACTCGTATAAACACATGTCAGCAGTTACAATATATAAGTAACCATTTAATTTGTAATCATTCATGAGATCATAAAGTCCTCGATCTACAGGAATGTTTATTTATCAAAATACTGATATTTAATTCTTTTTCTATATTGTTTTCATAGCAATAAGACAAACGTCAAAATGATAAAAAAGAATACAGAAAACAAAAGGTGTAATAAGCAGAGAGAGAGAAAGAGAGAGAGAGCAATGAGAAAAAGAGTCAGAAAGGACAAAGAGAGAGATGGAGAAATGAAAGAGATAGATAAAGAGAAGAAAGGAGAAAGAAAGTAAGAGAGATTTGGGTGACAAAAGAAAAAAGATAGAATGAATACTTGATATACAAAGGACAAAAAACAAACTCTTTCTCTCTCTCATTCTCTCTTTCTCTCTCTCTCTCTCTCTCTCTCTCTCTCTCTCTCTCTCTCTCTCTCTCCAGTTTACATTTTTGATAAAAACAAAAAGTGCAATAAGCAGAGAGAGAGAAACAGAGAGAGTGAGAAAGAGAGAGGGAGATAGAGAGAGAGACAAATATTTAAATATTCAATCAATATATATTCTATTTTTGTCTGTTTTATCTTCACAATCCTTCTTACTTTCTATCTCTCTCTTCCTCACTCTCTCAATCTCTCTCTCTATATATATATATCTCTCTCTCTCTATTATACATTTTTAAGACAATTATATGACTGTTTGATTTTTGTCCTTTTGTATTTCAAATATTCAACCAATCTTTCTCTTTGTTTTTCCCACAATCTCTCTTACTTTCTCAATCTTTTTTCTCTGTCTGTCTGTCAGTCTGTATCTCTCTGTTTCTGTCTATCTATCTCTCTTTCTCTCTCTGCTCTTTGTCTCTTTATGTCTCTTTTTGACTCTATCTCTCCATCTCTCTCTCTCTCGATTTTACATTTTTGATAAAAATTAAAACAAACTCCTAATTAAAGAATAGACAACTAATGGCTCTTTGATTTTTCTCCTTTGTATTTCAAATATTCAATTTATTTTTCCCTCTGTTTTTTTCACAATCCCTCTTGCTTTCTCTCTCTCTTTTTTTCTCTCTCTCTCCCTCTCTCTATGATACATTTTTGAGACAATTATTTGACTGTTTGATTTTGACTTGTGTTTTTCAAATATTCAACCTTTCTCTTTTTTCCTACAATCTCTCTTACCTTCTCTATCTTTTTTTCTCTGTCTGTCTGTAAGAATGTTTCTTTGTTTCTGTCTATCTGTCTCTCTTTCTCTCTCTCTCTCTCTCTACTGTTGGTCTCTTCATGTCTCTTTCTGACTCTCTCTCTCTCTCTCTCTTTCTCTCTTCATCTCTGCCCTGTCTCTCTTTCTCCATTTTACATTTTTTTAATAAAAATTAAAACAAATTCCTAACTAAAGAATAGACAATTAGTTGACTGTTTGATTTTTCTCTTTTGTATTTCAAATATTCAATCTATTTTTCTCTGTTTTTCCCACAATCCCTCTTTCTTTCTCCCTCTCTTTCTCTCTCTTTTTCTCTCTTTCTCTTTCTGCTCTCCTTGCTCTCTGTTCTTTTTCCTCCATTTTGCATTTCTCTCTATCTTTCTTTCTCTCTGTCTCTCGGTATAAGAAAGTAGAGAGAAAAGAAAAAGTGCAATAAGCAGAGAAAGAAATAGAATGTGTGAGAGAGAGAATGAGAGAGAAAGAAGGGCAAAATTATCAGGTAAAATTTAAGAAAAATTTCAAATAGATGTTCATTATCAAACAAGCAATGTTTGGAGAGATCTTTAAGGTAATAAATGTGTTTCTCTCTTTGAAACCATGAAGATGACACATTCTTTCTGAAATCTTACATTAAATTTGTCCTCTTTTTCATCTCTCTAATTTCTCTCTTACTCTCTTTCTCTTTCCTCCCTGTTTTCCTGTCTTTTTCTCTCTCCATCTGTCTGTCTCTTTGTCTGTCTGTCTCTCCATCTGTCTGTCTCTCCATCTGTATCTATCTCTCTCAGTCTCTCTCTCTCCCTCTATCTCTCTCTCTCTCTCTCTCTCTCTCTCTCTCTCTCTCTTGCTCTCTCTCCTTACATTATACATTTTTTATTTCAATTTCAAGATATTCCTAATAGATTCATCAAGAGAGAGAGAGAGAGAGAGAGAGAGAGAGAGAGAGAGAGAGAGAGAGATAGCATAATTCCTAATTAAAGAATAGACAACTAATTGACTGATTTTTCTCCTTTGTATTTCAAATATTCAATCTATTTTTCTCTCTGTTTTTTTTCACATTCCCTCTTACTTTCTCACTTTCTCTGTCTCTGTCTCCTTCTCCTTCTATTATACATTTTTGAGACAATTATTTGAGAGAGAGAGAGAGAGAGAAAAAAAAGAAAGAGAGACAAAGAGCAGAGATGGAGAGAGAGAGTCAGAAAAAGACCTAAAGAGACATAAAGCAGAGATAGAGAGAGAGAAAAAGAGAGACAGGTAGACAGTAATAAAAAGAGACAGACTGATAGATAGACAGAGAAAAAAGATAGAGAAAGTAAGTGAGCTTGTGGGAAAAACAAAAAGAAAAATAGGTTGAATATTTGAAATACAAAATGACAAAATTCAAACAGTCAAATAATTTGTTTCAAAAATGTTTAAGAGAGAGAGAGATAAAGAGCAGAGAGAGAGAGTGAAAAAGAGCAGAGATGGAGAGAGAGAGAGGGTTAAAAAGAGATAGAGAGACACTGAGAGAGATGGACAGACAGAGAAAAAAAGGAATGATAAAGTAAGAGAGATTGTGGGAAAAACAAAGTGAAAGATCGTTTAAATATTTAAAATACAAAGGACAAAAATCAAACAGTGAAATAATTGTTTCAAAAATATATATGAGAGAGAGAGAGAGAAAGAGAGAGAGAGAGAGAGAGAAAGAGAGAGAGATAAAGGAGAGAGAAAGTAAGAGGAAAAATATAAAGTGAATATTTGAAATAAAAGGAAAATAATAAGTTAAATAATGTCTAATCTTTAATTGGGAATTTGTTTTAATTTCTATGAAAAAAGTAAACTGGAGAGAGAAAGAGAGAGAGAGCGAGAGAGAGAGAGAGAGAAACAGAGAGATAGAGATTTAATTTGATTTTTGCCTTTTGTATATCAAGTATTCAATCTATCTTTTTTCTTTTTTTTCACCAATCTCTCTTACTTTCTTTCTGCTTTCTTCTCTTTATCTATCTCTTTCATTTCTCCATCTCTCTCTCTGTCCTTTCTGACTCTTTTTCTCGTCGTTCTCTCTCTCTGTCTCTTTCTCTCTCTCTCTCTCTGCTTATTACACTTTTTGTTTTCCGTATTCTTTTTTATCATTTTGATTTCTTATTTCTATGAAAACAAAATAGAAAAAATAATAATTATCAGCATTTTGATAAACATTCCTTTAGATCGAGGACTTGATGATCTTATGTATGATTATAAATTTAAATGGTCACTTATATATTTTAACTGCTGACATGTGTTTATATGAGTATTAGAATTTGCATATTATGATTTTTGGCAAACGTTTGCTATACCTTGAGGCGATACTAAAATTAGATTTGTATTGCAATTGAGGGTCAAATTATTGTTTCCAGATTATTTTTAATTTTGTTCTAGGAATTCCAGCCGTTAAAGATGAATGGAGGAAAAGAACCATTTTAAGAAGACCTTGATCTTTCGTTCGGAGTAACTATCTTTTTCTTGCGTCAAAACAAGTTAAAAATGATCCTTGTTTCAAGTAAAATATACACAGATTGCGAAGACCTAGCTAAAAAGCCAGACAAATCTTGTTGATTTCAAAGAGCAATGGCTGAGTGGCCATCAATGAAATTGGCAGGCCTACGTCACAATGCTGATTGAAACAACTACCCAAAGTCAAAGCTTCTGTTAAAATGGTTCTAAGAGCAGAGAGAGAGCAGAGAGAGAGAAAAAGAGATAGAGAGAAAGAGAGGGAGAAAGAAAGAAGGATTGTGGCAAAAACAGAGAGAAAAATATATTGAATATTTGAAATACAAAGGAGAAAAATCAAACAGTCAACTAAATGTCTATTCTTTAATTAGGATTTTTTGAAATTTTTTATCAAAAATGTAAAATTGAGACAGAGAGAGAGAAATAAAGAGAGAGAGAGAGAAAGAGAGAGACAGACAGACATAAAGATACAAAGAGCAGAGATGAAGAGAGAGAGAGTCAGAAAGAAACATAAAGTGACAAAGAATAGAGATGGAGAGAGAGACAGACAGACAGACAGAAACAGAGAGACAAACTGACTGACAAACAGAGAAAAAAAGATAAAGAAAGTAGGAGAGCTTGTGGGAAAAAGAAAGAAAAAGATTGGTTGAATATCTGAAGTACAAAAGGACAAAAATCAGTCAACTAATTGTCTTAAAAATGTAGAGGAGAGAGAGAGAAAGAGAGAGAGAGCAAAGATGGAGAGAGAGAGTTCAAATGATACAGAGAGAGAGAGTGGAGATGGAGAGAGAGAGTCAGAAAGAGACATAGAGACAAAGAACAGAGAGAGATAAAGCAGAGACAGATAGGCAGAAACAGAGAGAGGGAGGGACATACTGACAGACAGACAGAGAAAAAAAAGATAGAAAGATAGAAGTAAGAGAGATTGTGGGAAAAACAAAGTGAAAGATAGGTTGAAAATTTGAAATACAAAGGACAAAAATCAAACAGTCAAATAATTGTCTCAAAAATGTATAATAAAGAGAGAAAGAGAGAGGGAGAGAGAGAAAGAGACAGAGAAAAAGTAAGAGGGATTGTGAAAAATGAGAGAGAAAAATAGGTTGAATATTAGAAATACAAAGGAGAAAAATCAAAAAGTCAATTAGTTGTCTATTCTTTAATTGTGAATTTTTTAAATTTCTATCAAAAATGTAAACTGGAGAGAGAGAAAGAGAGAGAGAATGAGAAAGAGATCAAGAGTTTGATTTTTGTCCTTTGTATATCAAGTATTCAATCTATTTTTTTCTCTTTTCCCCCCAAATCTCTCTTACTTTATTTGTCCTTTGTTCTCTCTATCTATCTCTTTCATTTCTCCATATCTCTCTCCTTTCTGACTCTCATCACTTTCTCTCTCTCATTATTTCTCTCTCTGGCTCTCTCTCTCTCTCTCTCTCTCTCTCTCTCTCTCTCTCTCTCTCTCTCTCTGCTTGTTACACTTCTTCTTTTCTGTATTCTTTTTTATCACTTTGATGTTTGTCTTATTGCTATGAAAACAAAAAAGAAAAAGTAATAAAAATCAGTATTTTGATAAATAAACATTCCTTTAGATCAATGGTTTTATGATCTCATGAAGGATTACAAAGTGAAATTGTCAGTTATATATATTGTATATATACAGTTAAAAATAATAATTATCAGCATTTTGATAAACATTCCTTTAGATCGAGGACTTGATGATCTTATGTATGATTATAAAATTAAATGGTCACTTATATATTGTAACTGCTGACATGTGTTTATACGAGTTTTAAAATTTGCATATTATGATTTTCTGCAAACGTTTGCTATACGTTGAGGCGAGACTAAAATTAGATTTGTATTGCAATTCTGGGTCAAATTATTTTTTTCCGGATTATTTTAAATTTTGTTTTAGGAATTCCAGCCGTTAAAAATCTCCCTCTCTCTCTTTCTTTGCCTCTTTCTCTCTCTTTCTTCATGAATCTATTAGGAAAATCTTGAAATTGATATTCAAAATGTATAATGTAAAGAGAGAGAGCAAGAGAGAGAGAGATAGAGAGAGAGTGAAACAGAGAGAGATAGACAGATCGAGAGATAGACAGACGGAGACAGACAGATGGAGAGAGATGAAGACAGGAAAACAGGGAGGAAAGAGTAAGAGAGGAAATAAAGAGAAGGGGAAGGAGAGGAAAAAAGAAATGTAAGATTTCAGAAAGAATATGTCATCTTCATGGTTTCAAAGAAAGAAAGAGATTTATTACCTTAAAGATATCTCAAAACATTGCTTAATCGATAATAAACATCTAGTTGAAATTGTTCTTAAATTTTACATGATAAATTTGCCCTTCTCTCTCTCTCTCTCTCTCTCTCTCTCACACACACACACACACACACACACACACACACACACACACACACACACACACACACACACACACACACACACACACACACACACACACACACACACACACTATTTCTTTCTCTGCTTATTGCACTTTTTTTTCTCTCTTCTTTCTTATACAGAGAGACAGAGAGAAAGAAAGAGAGAAATGCAAAATGGAGGGAAAAGAGCAGAGAGAGCTGGGAGAGTAAAGAAAGAGAGAGAGACAGAGAGATAAAGAAAGAGAGAGAAAGAGAGGGAGAAAGAAAGGGGGATTGTGGGAAAAACAGAGAGAAAAATAGATTGAATATTTTGAAATACAAAGGAGCAAAAAAAAAGTCAACTAAGTGTTTATTCTTTAATTAAGATTTTTAAAAAAAGTTTTATCAAAAATGTAAAATGGAGAGAGAGAAAGAGAGAGAGAAAGTCAGAAAGAGACATAGAGAGACAAAGAGCAGAAAGAGAGAGAAAGAGAGACAGGTAGACAGAAACAGAGAGAGACAGGTTGACAGACAGAGGAAAAAAGATAGAGAAAGTAAGAGAGATTGATATCAGTATAAGTGTCCAGAGAATCCCCCTACCAGCTGAATTATCTAAAGGCCTGGTCACCTTTAGAGTTATATTTTTTCCGATACAAAATATTTCAGGAAAAACAGTGCACATTTACAAATAAATTTTCAGTTATAAGCTGTCATTGATAAAGTAAAAATGGAGAAAGAAAAAAAAACCAGGTTGTTACAATCTCTTTAAAAAATTAATATATTAATATTTCGATTTGTACATAAATACAGCAAGTGCATGTAACAGCAGTACATTTCTCTGGTATATATGTGTAGGGGGATATCAGTATAAATGTCCAGATAATCCCCCTACCAGTTTAATAATCTAAAGGCCAGGTCACCTCTAGACACATACAGTGCCAGGATATAATTTGAAATATAATTACAATTTTTCATTCAATGTATTAAGGATTTCAAAATCAAACATTATGCTTTTTGCTGACTTAGTTGTCATATAAAACTGTGCGAGTGCACTTTTCAAGAAACATAATAAACCATGATATGTTGCAATGTCATTCAAAACTCTGCACTTCATTTTATATTTGTACATTTTATAAGCCACAAAGATAAAACATAATTAAAGATAAAAGTGTTTTTGTTGCAATATGCTGGAAAGCCAATAACAATAACTTTCCATGTTACATTTAAATTTAGAATCTCAGATACTTTCTTCCAGATGGGTTTTGATATACAGCAATCAAAAATCAGATGTTTAAAGTCTTCTTCTACATTACAGTTCAGCCAAGTTTTGTCTAAATTGTCTTTCCATTTACTTACACATTTATTGCAAGATAAAATATTATGCATTAATTTGTAATTAAATTCTGATACATTCTTATCAAAGATCTTTTTCACTTTTTCTTGGTAGATATTTCCCCATGATTGACGGTCATCAATACAAAAAAGTTTGGATCAAATATTTTCCATTCTAGGTTTTTTGAATTTTTTTGCATTAAGATGTTGTGAAAAAAAAAATCTAGATTTTTTCCCTTTAACATGTTCAAAATAGCCATTGAAATTGAAAAGCAACCTTAAAATTGCACTGCTATTATGTGTTATATTCTGTAAGTTTAAGAGGCCTGTTTTCTAAAGGCACGTTCTAGAGTTATATATTCACATAGATAGTTTTATGCAGATACAAGACTCTCTTTAATTTCATGTATTGTTTTGAATCCACCATTTGAATTGAAAAGATCATTCACATACCTAAAACCGCTTTTAATCCAATTTGGAAAAAACAATGTTTTTCCTTTATATGCTATGTTTCTATTGAACCATATATTTTGAAACTGGATATTTTCTTGGTCAATGTATTTACACTCATTAAAAGCACATACTACTTATTTATAAAACTTTGGGAGATACTTGATATTTAAGTCTTGTGTGTTTGTAATATTAGCCTTTAATAAGTAAGAGATATCTACATTACACATTTCTATACAAGCGTTCAAGAGTTGATTTGAATCATTGTTAGACTGAATACGTTTTGAAACCCATGATGCTTTTAAAGCTTTGACCTTAGTTTCAAAGTCAGTGATACCAATTCCTCCATCTGATATATGTCTTATTAGAGTTTTACGTTTTATTTTTTCTCTTTTCCCCCATCAAATGAGAAAATAATTTTGTTTACTTGTTTAAATATAGCTTGATCAGGGCTTTCAAGTATTGTTGCGACATAAAGAAGCTTGGAAACAATTAAGGAATTAATTATCTGGCTTTTCCCGAAAAGTGTTAGCTTTCTTGTTTGCCAAGAGTCTAAGATTTTTTCAAATTCCCTCAGCTTACATAGCCAGTTTTTTTCATTACATTCTGTTTTATTATGCCCTATATAGATACCTAGACATTTTACTGCATTTATGTTTATTTTGATATTTTTTATGGTTGTATCCTCTTTAAGAATGCTTTTAAGTTTCCCTAATACTATACATTCAGTTTTTAATAAATTTAATTTTGTTCCTGAAAATTTCCAAATTTTTCTATGATTGAATTGTTGTTTCTAAAGAGTTTATGTCTCTTAAAGGAAAGGTGCTATCATCGGCATGTTGTATACATTTTACTTCTTTTTCCATATTTTCCAATCTAAATCCTCGATTTGAATTTGAGCTATTTATTTTTTCATGTAGGATTTCCATTACAAATAAAAATAATATTGCTGATACGGGACATCCTTGTCGTATTCCTCTGTACATTTTACATTTTTTTGAAATCCAACCGTTGTTTTTAATAAAGAAATTTGGATTAGTATACACAATTTTTATCCATTTAACAAAACTTTTCCCAAAATTGAATTTTTCTAGTGATTTTATTAAAAAGTTCCATTCAACTGAGTCGAACGCTTTTTGGAAGTCAGCAAATAAGAGAATTCCTTCTGTATTTGTATTTTCGCAATAATCGAAAATATCTAAAATAAGCCTAGCATTGTTACCAATATATCTTCCTTTTATATAACCTTAATGATTTCTACTTATTAACTTATCAATTACTTTTTGTAATCTTCTAGCAAATATAAATGCAATTATTTTATAGTCACAATTATTGAGACTTATTGGTCTGTAATTTTCTAACTTATCTAGATCACCCTTTTTATGTATAAGAGAGAGAACTGAGCATTTTTGTATAGAAGTTAATTCTTCTTCAATATAAATTTGGGATATAGCTTCATATAAAAAACTTCGAATATTTTTCCAAACTATCTTATAAAATTCAACAGGTATAACGTCAATTCCAGGTGACTTATTATTTTTCATTCCATTTACAGCTTCTGCGCATTCTTGTAATGTTGGGAAGTTTTCACAATATTTTTTATCATTTTCTGATAACACAGATGATGTATTAATTTGGGCAAGATATGATTCAATTTCATTTATCGGTATATCTTTTGAGGAATAGAGATTTTCATAGAAATTGCTTAGCTCATTTAAGATATCGTAAAACTTTACGAAAGTCGATTTTGCGTTACTATCTTTATTTATAACATTTTTCAACTGATGTTTATTTTCAGGTCTTAAAAAGTAGTATGATTTTTTTCTTCCTCGTCAATCCATTTGGCTCTTGACCTTTTGCTCATATAATGTGTCTAATTGATTTTCTAATTCCTTTTTCCGTATCATTTTAATATTTAAATGATGTTGATTTTCTATTTGCTCTAATTCACCCTCAATAAGTTGTATTTTCCGTTTCATATTTTTACTTTTCTCTTTGCAATAACTGATACTAAAATTTTTCACTTTAAGATCAATTCCCACTTAGTTTTTGGATTCATTTCTAACTTAATATCATCTGGTAAATTTAGTAAAAGATCGTTAATCATTTTACAATAATGTATATCAAAAAGGACAGACGTATTTAGCTTCCAATATCCCTTCCCTCTGCTATTAGAGGAAATTTCATATTTAAAAATTATGGCAATGTGGTCACTCATCCTTATATTTGAGACGGATGGCGGCCTACGTAAATATACATTTTCCGGTTTATAACAAAAATGGTGCGTTAAAAAAACATAGTCTCTTCTGCTTTTTGCAGTGTTGCTACCATCACACCAAGTGTAACCGGTTTTTTTTTGTTGTTTTTTTTTTTTTGGTTTAATTTTTGCCCATAGATCATCAAAATCGAAATGTGTTTGTAATTTTTTAAAACTAATTAAACTTCTATCTTTATCTCTTAACAGAGAACAATTGATATCCCCCAAAAAGAATTACGTTTTCGTTATTAATAGAATACTTTGAAATCCACTTTGAAACCTTTTTAAAAAATCAACTCGATCGTTTTCAGAATTCGGTGCATAGATATTGACAAGTGTAATAATTTTACTATCATGCTCTATAGTGAAATTTACTACTTATCGGAATCGAAACACCTTTACTGTGCGAAGAAGTTGAAAAACTATGAAAAGACGTACCCTTCCACCCTGAATTAAAAATATATTCTTTTTCAGTATAAAATGTGTCTCTTGTAAAAATACGATATCACAATTAATGTTATTAACTCAATATACCTAATTCTATAAAATTACTCTTTTTTATAATCATTAAGTCCACGACAGTTCAAAGAAATAAATTTAACAGAAGTCATTGTTGTGTCCGGTTAATAGAAATAGTAGAGACAGATTAACACGTGTACTTATCAATACCCTGTTGCCTGGTTTTCACCGCTCTGGACATGGAGACGGATCGCGGCTTCGTTCGTCGTTTGTCCGCAAGACGCTGCAACAGTTTGCCGAACTTGTTCTGACCGGGCCATGCATCTGGAGAGGTATGAGCGGTTTTTTCGGAGTCCAAGCCTGTGCCCCAGTAGAGATCATACACGGAATGGGCGAAGATGATGTTGGGTCTGGAGGAAGCCAAGAGATGACTCATTTCCTTTAGCTGATCGATCTTTGCACACAGTATTTTCTCCATGACATGGTCAGCTTCTTCCCTCTACGGTTGGGTGTTAGTAACGGTGTTGCCGATGAGCTTGCACTCCAAAGCTGACTTAGCATCTCGAATTTTGTCTGCAGCCACAAGGTTACCTGTACGGATAGCTTTGGTTAGCTGGTAGGCCTGCTCGGCAGATTTGAAGTTTTCTCCAAATACTTTCAGATGGCATGGATAGAAATTTGATAGCACATGTTTTCCGCCTTGGACGGTAACACCATTTTTTTTTATCTGCAACAGATTTTGCGGAGCCGGGTTCGTGTCCGGGTTTTTTGCACGCTTCACAGTTTTGCTCATTTTGACAATTACGGGTTAGTGATCATTCTTCCAGCAATTTGTACAAATGACAGTAGGTTTTTCAGAATTTTGTTAGTGATGCAGAATCTTGCACTTCAGCCCAGCACAGTAGCTAAAGCGTGGTAGAGAATTTGGTGAAAGCGGCTCGATATATATAAAACGATTGCCATTCAAAACGTTTGTCATTTTATTGTTTGCGGGGTTTTCTCACTGTATGGAAAGTGCTAATCGAAAATGCGGTTGATTTGGATCACCGGCTATACTTTTGTCGGGTATCTCCAATTTACTGCACAATTAGGCAAAAATATATCATAAAATATATGTAATATTAACACTTTTAATCAACTTTGATTAAAATTGCATCAATCTATTTGGGCAGTGCTATTGTTAATTTTTAAGTTTATCTTATTTTTTCTTTTGTTTTCATTTGTAGTCACTTGTGACAGGCGTTTATCATCAGTCGGATTGTTATTGTTTGTCTATTTATACATTTGAGTGAACTTTGAAAGTTATCAATGAAAGATGTTTATTAAATGCTATATATTCCACGAATATATACCAAGCATTTACAATTATATTTGATCACTGGTTCTTCTCCATGCCTTGAGAATTACACGAACCATCGTTTTTGAAAGCTAATTTTTGTTTGCGTAGTAATTTTTTGAAAGCTACTCTTTGTTGTCATGTCGGCTATACTTTTTTCGGGTAGATCTCATATATTGCGTATTGTGTATTTGAAACTCACTACAAATTATGTAAGAATATTAAAATTTACATTCCAAACGATACTACTTTATTCATATAAACACATCTTTATGCAAATGTTGGTTTCAGGACCAGTATTCTTATGAAGACTTACAATACAAAAGTCATATTCAGGAATATAGTGATTTATAGCGTTTTTGTCTTGTTAAGAGTGTTTTTCGGGAGTTTGGGGATTGGGAGGGGCTACCCAAATCAAAGTACTGTAATACTGTAATATCGGCTCTTTTGATGCGTCTTTATACATATAGTGTAGTAAAGACTGGCTTTCTCTCTCTCTCTCTCTCTCTCTCTCTCTCTCTCTCTCTCTCTCTCTCTCTCGTGTTTGTTATAACATCGCACATATGTGCGCAAACCGCACTCTATGGCAGATCGTGCAATTACCACATGCATTTTAGATACGGAGTGTTTTTGTAGAAACTGATGAAACGAGGTTACGTTGTTACTTTCTTGGATTTACTATTTTTTATTTATTGTGTTGAATGTAGGGCCGCCGGGGTCTTCAAACAGATGCAAACGATATGCACTCTGCATGAACGACACATGTGTTCGATGTACAGGTGAAGTAAGGAAGCACTATCTGTACAAAATAATACGGATACCTTTAAAAGTCTTTCAAAGAATAAATCATATTTTATGTTTTATTGATTGTAGTTTCCTTTATTGTTTTTTTTTTACAAACGTTTTACTATAATGTGTAGTTCATGCATTAAGAAGTCCGTGCAACCTGAATGCCTCGATCGGAAAGCAACCGACCGTAACTTTCTCGACAGGCATATATACAGTCACGTGACCCCAGTGGCAACTGAGGGGAGATCGAATCTAATATGGCGACAAAATGCTTTTATGACTTAATGTCAGCTTTAATAAGAAACACAGAAAAAAAATTACACTCTTCGCTAACTTTATTCGCAAACAAAAAAAACCCCAATACATTTGACAAAATAAGGCTCTCTGTAAAATTATTTGGTATATCGGAAGCTGTGTTAGAGTGTTGTGTTATTTATAGTAACTTTGAAGATTTGCCTCTCTACAGCCAGAACTTTGCTTTCAGTAGAGCCCGTCTAAATATCACGACAAAATAATATATGAATTTTTGATAACTATTATAACCAAACAGTTTATAATGTTTATATTAGATTCGTGATACTTTTTAACATAAATAACGACGCATGATATTGTACGTTCATTTATAAATATTTACATCCACCAAGTATGATTCCCTCTATTTCTTACGGAAATTGGTTGTATATTCATAGCTCTGTAGAATCTGACTGGGCTGAAATATACACGCCCCGTTTGTCGATTGGTTGAAACCTTCAACAACTTAAGAAAAATCACAGACTACACGAAATAATCATGATAATGTCAGACTTCAATTCCCATAGAAGAGGATTTGGCTGTTTCTTTTATCTAAGATACTGATGTACTTTAACAATTATTTAGTTAATTTTCTTAATTTTAACGATCAAGGACAGATATAAATATAAACAATAAAATGCTTTCTTTGATGATTCATGAGTGTTATGAACGTAGCGGTCATTGTAGAATGCAATGTCGCCACCTTCTTATCCCGCATGAATCAGCTCTAGAAAAGAAAGCATTTTATTGTTTAAGTAAAACGTAGCTTGTCCTGAATTGAAATAATTATGATAGCATGAACAGTAATACAGTTGCTGAAGTAGAATTGTTGCAATAGGTACAATAGGAAATATTCCTTACATTGTTCCAGATCTTAGTAAGTATAATATAACACTAACTGATATATACCCAAATCAATCATAACATTTCCACTGAAAGCAACTCAATCATAACAAGAACGCGAATCAAGAATCGCATGTACATCAACAATGAAAAGCCATTAAGTCAAATTCTACGATTACTTACAAAGCTTTATCACTTTTTTAACTAATAAAGTCTCGCTATTGATTTTCAATAACTCATTAATACGTGAATGTTAAAATCGTCATACTATTGTCCTTTCCGATATATTTCATTTTATCAAATAAAATAAACAACATGACTACTTTAAAGTAGTCATGTTGTATATTTTATTTGATAAAATGAAATATATAGTATACATGTTGTATATTTTATTTGATAAAATGAAATATATCGGAAAGGACACGATCATAAAAGTAAATAAAACTTCATTTGTTGATGTTTGGACGAATGGGCAAAAAAAGTATAGCAATCGCAAAAAATTGTTGCAAACAAATTATAGCATTAACTCAAACAAATAGTAGCTCCTTTTCTTATAATAACACTGGTCATGTGAGTTTAGTTATGCTTTTTGCTGATAATTAAGTAACAAGGTTTTCCACAATACCTCAAAACTAACTTTTCTCAAATATTTAGCATTCTTTATTCCCTTCGAAGTTCTGCATTTTCAAACATGCGCAAGAGTACCCAAATCAATATAGCAGGTGATCCAAATCAACCACATTTTCGATTAGCACTTTCCATCCATGTTTCTGATTTTTACATATTTGAGCTCACTTTTTGGATGTGCTCCTAACTTGACAGCATCTCAAGGATGGCAGTCATCAACTGAGAGCGGAACCCCACATGTCGTAACTTTAAGCGATTCGTCACTGGGATGTTCTAGGCCAGTGGAATAAGGGATTGAGTCGGATACTGAGATATGGTGGTTTTGAAAGTCAAAGCCTTCACATAAGACAGAATCTCTAATTTGTTTATCAGTGAAATAAATTCGCCAAAGATTTCGATCGAGCTGGATGCATTTTATAGTATCTATAAAATAGGAATTTCTTTTAATTTTTATCAAAAATGCAATCTGGAGAGAAAAAGAGAGAATGAGAGAAAGAGAGAGAGTTTGATTTTTGCTCTTTGTATATGAAGTATTCAATCTATCTTTTTCTCTTTTTTTCCCAATACCTCTTACTTTCTTTGTCCTTTGTTCTCTCTATCTATCTCTTTCATTTCTTCATCTCTCTCTGTGTCCTTTCTGACTTTTTCTCGTCGCTCTCTCTCTCTCTCTTTCTCTCTCTCTCCTGATTATACTTTTTCTTTTCTGTATTCTTTTTTATCATTTTGACTTTTGTCTTATTGCTATATGAAAACAAAATAGAAAAAGTAATAAATATCAGTATTTTGATAAATAAACATTCGTTTAGATCAAGGACTCTAGATCAAGGAATATTTTTAATTTTGTTTTAGGAATTCCAGGCGTTAAAAATCTCTCTCTTTCCCACTCTCTCTCTTTCTCTCTCTCTCTCTCTCTCTCTCTCTCTCTCTCTCTCTCTCTCTCTCTCTCTCTCTAGGAATCTATTAGGAATATCTTGACATTTATATTCAAAAATGTATCATGTAAAGAGAGAGAGATGGAGAAAGAGAGAGAGACAGAGAGAGATAGAGACAGATAGAGAGGCAGACAGATGGAGAGACAGACAGATTGAGAGAAAAAAAGGCAGAAAAACAGAGAGAAAATAGAAAGAGAGTAAGAAATTAAAAAGAGGGAGAAAGAGAGCACAAAATAAATGTAAGATTTCAAAAAGAATATACTTGTATCACCTTCATGGTTTCAGAGAGAAAGAGATTTATTACCTTAAAGATATCTCTTTAATTGTGGGAAAAACAGAGAGAAAAATAGACTGAACATTTGAAATACAAAGGAGAAAAATCAAACAGTCAACTAATTGTATCTTTTCTCTTTTTTCCACCATCTCTCTTTCTTTCTTTGTCCTTTGTTCTCTCTTTCTATCTCTTTCATTTCTCCATCTCTCTCTCTCTGTCCTTTCTGACTCTTTTTCTTGTTGCTCTCTCTCTCTCTATCTCTCTCTGCTTATTACACTTTTTCTGTTCTGTATTATTTTTTATCATTTTGACGTTTGTCTTATTGCTATGAAAACAAAATATAACAGTAGTAAATATCAGTATTTTGATAAATAAACATTCCTTTACATCAAGGACATTAGGACCTCATGAATGATTACGAAATAATATGGTCACTTATATATATTGTAACTGCTGACATGTGTTTATACGAGTTTTAAAATTTGCATATAAGGACAAAGGTTTGCTATACGTTGAGGCGAGATTACATGTAGAATTGTATTGCAATTCTGGGTCAAATTATTTTTTACCGGATTACTCTCAATTTTGTTTTAGGAATTCCAGTCGTGAAAAATCTCTCTCTCTCTCTCTCTCTCTCTCTCTCTCTCTCTCTCTCTCTCTCTCTCTCTCTCTCTCTCTTTAGGAATCTATTAGGAATATCTTGAAATTTATATTCAAAAATGTATAATGTAAAGAGAGAGAGAGAGAGCAAGAGAGAGATGGAGAAAGAGAGAGAGACAAAGAGAAATAGAAACAGATAGAGAGGCAGACAGATGGAGAGACAGGCAGATTGAAAGAGAATAAGACAGGAAAACAGGCAGAAAAGAGAAAGAGAGTAAGAGAGAAATTAAAGAGAGGAAGAAAGAGAGGACAAAATAAATGTAAGATCTCAAAAAGAATATACATGTATCATCTTCATGGTTTCAGAGAGAGAGAGAGAGAGAGAGAGAGAGAGAGAGAGAGAGAGAGAGAGAGAGAGAGAGAGAGAGAGATTTATTACCTTAAAGATATCTCTTTAATTGTGGGAAAAACAGAGAGAAAAATAGACTGAACATTTGAAATACAAAGGAGAAAAATCAAACAGTCAACTAATTGTCTATTCTTTAATTAGGAATTTGTTTTAATTTTTGTAAAATCAAATTTAAAATGGAGAGAGAGAGAGAGAGAGAGAGAGAGAGACAGACAGACAGACAGAGAGAGCAGAGATGGAGAAAGAGAGAGAGTCAGAAAGAGACATAAAGAGACAAAGAACAGACAAAGAGAAAGAGAGACAGATAGACAGAAACAAAGAAAGACATACTTACACACAAACAGAGAAAAAAAATAGAGAAAGTAAGAGAGATTTTGGGAAAAACAAAGAGAAAGATAGGTTGAATATTTGAAATACAAAAGGACATAAATCAAACAGTCAACTAATTGTCTCAAGAATGTATTATCGGGAGAGAAAAAGAGAGAGATAGAGAGAGAAAAAGAAAGAGAGAGAGAAAGTAAGAGGGATTGTTAAAAAAAAACAGAGAGAAAAATAGATTGAATATTTGAAAAAGGAGAAAAATCAAACACTCAATTAATTGTCTATTCTTTAATTAGGAATTTCTTTTAATTTTTATCAAAAATGTAAACTGGAGAGAGAGAGAGAGAGAGTGAAAGAGAGGGAATGAGAGAGAGAGAGAAAGAGTTTGATTTTTGTCCTTTGTATATCAAGTATTCAATCTATCTTTTCTCTTTTTTCCACCATCTTTCTTGCTTTCGTTGTCCTTTGTTCTCTGTATCTATCTCTTTCATTTCTCCATCTCTCTCTCTCTGTCCTTTCTGACTTTTTCTCATCGCTCTCTCTCTCTCTCTTTCTCACTCTGTCTCTGTCTCTGTCTCTCTCTCTTTCTCTCTCTCTGTCTCTCTCTCTTTCTCTCTCTCTCTCTCTCACTGCTTATTACCTTTCTTCTTTTCTGTATTCTTTTTTATCATTTTGACGTTTGTCTTATTCCTATGAAAACAAAATAGAAAAAGTAATAGATATCAGTATTTTGATAAATAAACAATTCTTAAGATCAAGGACTTTATGATCTCATGAATGATTACAAAATAAAATGGTTACTTATATATTGTAACTGCTGACATGTGTTTATACGAATTTTAAAATTTGCATGTTATGATTTTTGGAAAATGTTAGCTATACGTTGAGGCGAGACTAAAATTAGATTCGTGTTGCAATTCTGGGACAAAGAATTTTGTTTGGAATATTTTTAATTTTGTTTTAGGAATTCCAGGCGTTAAATCAATCTCTCTCTCTCTCTCTCTCTCTCTCTCTCTCTCTCTCTCTCTCTCTCTCTCTCTCTCTCTCTCTCTCTCTCTCTCTCTCTCTGACTGGAATTCCTAAAACAAAATTAAGAATAATCCGGAAAAAATAATTTGACCCAGAATTTTAAAAACAAATATAAAATGGAGAGAGAGAGAGAGAGACAGAGAGAGCAGAGATGGAGAAAGAGAGAGAGTCAGAAAGAGACATAAAGAGACAAAGAACAGACATAGAGAAAGAGAGACAGATAGACAGAAACAAAGAGAGACATACTTACACACAAACAGAGAAAAAAAATAGAGAAAGTAAGAGAGATTGTGGGAAAAACAAAGAGAAAGATAGGTTGAATATTTGAAATACAAAAGGACATAAATCAAACAGTCAACTAATTGTCTCAAGAATGTATTATCGGGAGAGAAAAAGAGAGAGATAGAGAGAGAGAAAGAAAGAGAGAGAGAAAGTAAGAGGGATTGTTAAAAAAACAGAGAGAAAAATAGATTGAATATTTGAAAAAGGAGAAAAATCAAACACTCAAGTAATTGTCTATTCTTTAATTAGGAATTTCTTTTAATTTTTATCAAAAATGTAAACTGGAGAGAGAGAGAGAGAGTGAAAGAGAGAGAATGAGAGAGAGTGAGAAAGAGTTTGATTTTTGTCCTTTGTATATCAAGTATTCAATCTATCTTTTCTCTTTTTTCCACCATCTTTCTTGCTTTCGTAGTCCTTTGTTCTCTTTATCTATCTCTTTCATTTCTCCATCTCTCTCTCTCTCTGTCCTTTCTGACTTTTTCTCATCGCCCTCTCTCTCTCTTTCTCACTATCTGTCTCTCTCTCTCTTTCTCTCTCTCTCACTGCTTATTACCTTTCTTCTTTTCTGTATTCTTTTTTATCATTTTGACGTTTGTCTTATTCCTATGAAAACAAAATAGAAAAAGTAATAAATATCAGTATTTTGATAAATAAACATTCGTTTAGATCAAGGACTTTATGTTCTCATGAATGATTACAAAATAAAATGGTTACTTATATATTGTAACTGCTGACATGTGTTTATACGAATTTTAAAATTTGCATGTTATGATTTTTGGAAAATGTTAGCTATACATTGAGGCGAGACTAAAATTAGATTCGTGTTGCAATTCTGGGACAAAGAATTTTGTTTGGAATATTTTTAATTTTGTTTTAGGAATTCCAGGCGTTAAATCTCTCCTTCTCTCTCTCTCTCTCTCTCTCTCTCTCTCTCTCTCCGAATCTATTAGGAATACCTTGAAATTTATATTCAAAAATGTATAATGTAAAGAAAGAGAGAGAGAAAGAGAGAGATGGAGAAAGAGAGAGACAGAGAGAGATAGAGACAGATAGAGAGGCAGTCAGATGGATAGACAGACAGAGAGAGAAAGACAGGAAAACAGGGAGAAAAGAGAAAGAGAGTAATAGAGAAGTTAAAGAGAGAAAGAAAGAAAGCAAAAAATAAATGTAAGATTTCAAAAAGAATATACATGTATCACCTTCATGGTTACAGAAAGAGAGATAGAAAGAGATTTATTACCTTAAAGATATCTTTTTAATTGTGGGAAAAACAGAGAGAAAAATAGACTGAACATTTGAAATACAAAGGAGAAAAATCAAACAGTCAACTAATTGTCTCTTCTTTAATTAGGATTTTGTTTTAAATTTTATGAAAAAAAATGTAAAATGGAGGAAGAGAGAGAGAGACAGAGAGAGCAGAGATGGAGATAGAGAGTCAGCAAGAGACATAAAGAGACAAAGAACAGACAGAGAGAAAGAGAGACAGATAGACAGAAACAAAGAGAGACATACTTACAGACAAACAGATGAAAAAAATAGAGAAAGAAAGAGAGATTGTGGGAAAAACAAAGAGAGAAATATGTTGAATATTTGAAATACAAAAGGACATAAATCTCAAAAATGTATTATCGGGAGAGAAAAAGAGAGAGTGATAGAGAGAGAGAAAGAAAGAGAGAGAGAAAGTAAGAGGGATTGTTAAAAAAAACAGTGAGAAAAATAGATTGAATATTTGAAATACAAGGGAGAAAAATCAAACTCTCAATTAGTTGTCTATTCTTTAATTAGGAATATATTTTAATTTGTATCAAAAATGTAAACTGGAGAGAGAGAGAGTGAAAGAGAGAGAATGAGAGAGAGAGAGAAAGAGTTTGATTTTTGTCCTTTGTATATCAAGTATTCAATCTATATTTCCTCTTTTTTCCACCATCTTTCTTGCTTTCTTTGTCCTTTGTTCTCTGTATCGCTTTCATTTCTACATCTCTCTTTCTGACCTTTCTGACTTTTTGTCATCGCTCTCTCTCTTTCTCACTATCTGTCTCTCTCTCTCTCTCTCTCTCACTGCTTATTACCTTTCTTCTTTTCTGTATTCTTTTTTATCATTTTGACGTTTGTCTTATTCCTATGAAAACAAAATAGAAAAAGTAATAGATATCAGTATTTTGATAAATAAACATTTCTTTAGATCTAGGACTTTATGATCTCATGAATGATTACAAAATAAAATGGTTACTTATATATTGTAACTGCTGACATGTGTTTATACGAATTTTAAAATTTGCATGTTATGATTTTAGGCAAATGTTTGCTATACGTTGAGGCGAAAATAAACTTAGATTTGTATTGCAATTCTCGGTCAAATAATTTCTTTCCGGATTATTCTTAATTTTGTTTAAGGAATTCCAAGCCGTTAAATCTCTCTCTCTCTCTCTCTCTCTCTCTCTCTCTCTCTCTCTCTCTCTCTCTCTCTCTTTAGGAATCTATTAGGAATATCTTGAAATTTATATTCAAAAATGTATAATGTAAATAGAGAGAGAGAGATGGAGAAAGAGAGAGACAGAGAGAGATAGAGACAGATAGAGAGGCAGACAGATGGAGAGACAGACCGATTGAGAGAGAAAAAGACAGGAAAACAGGAAAGAGATTAAGAGAAATTAAAGAGAGGAAAAAAGAGAGGACGAAATAAATGTAAGATTTCAAAAAGAATATACATGTATCATCTTCATGGTTTCAGAGAGAGAGAGAGAGAAAGAGATTTATTACCTTAAAGATATCTCTTTAATTTTGGGAAAAACAGAGAGAAAAATAGACTGAACATTTGAAATACAAAGGAGAAAAATCAAACAATCAACTAATTGTCTATTCTTTAAGTAGGAATATGTTTTAATTTTTAATAAAAAAAAAAAATAAAATAGAGGAAGAGAGAGAGACAGAGAGAGCAGAGATGGAGAGAGAGAAAGAGTCAGAAAGAGACATAAAGAGACAAAGAACAGACAGAGAGAAAGAGAGACAGATAGACAGAAACAAAGAGAGACATACTTACAGACAAACAGAGGAAAAAATAGAGAAAGTAAGAGCAATTGTGGGAAAAACAAAGAGAAAGATATGTTGAATATTTGAAATACAAAAGGACATAAATCAAACAGTCAACTAATTGTCTCAAAAATGTATAATCGGGAGAGAAAAAGAGAGAGAGAGATAGAGAGAGAGAAAGAAAGAGAGAGAAAGAAAGAGAGAGAGAAAGTAAGAGGGATTGTTAAAAAAAACAGAGAGAAAAATAGATTGAATATTTGAAATACAAAGGAGAAAAATCAAACACTCAATTAGTTGTTTATTCTTTAATTAGGAATTTCTTTTTTATCAAAAATATAAACTTGAGAGAGAGAGAGAGTGAAAGAGAGAGAATGAAAGAGAGAGAAAGTTTGAGTTTTCTCCTTTGTATATCAAGTTTTCAATCTATCTTTTCTTTTTCCCCATCTTTCTTACTTGTTTTGTCCTTTGTTCTCTGTATCTATCTCTTTCATTTCTCCATCTCTCTCTCTCTGTCCTTTCTGACTCTTTTTCTCGTCGCTCTCTCTCTCTCTATCTTTCTCTCTCTGCTTATTACCGTTTTTCTTTTCTGTATTCTTTTTTATCATTTTGACGGTTTGTCTTATTGCTATGAAAACAACATTAAAAAAATAGTAAATATCGGTATTTTGATAAATAAACATTCCTTTACATCAAGGACTTCATGACCTCATGAAAGATTACGAAATAAAGTGGTCACTTATATATATTGTAACTGCTGACATTTGTTTATTCGAGTTTTAAAATTTGCATATTATGATTTATGGCAAACATTGAGGCGACACTAAAATTAGATTTGTATTGCAATTCTGGGTCCAATATTTTTTTCCGGATTATTTTTAATTTCGTTTTAGGAATTCCAGCCGTTATAAATATCACTCTCTTTCTCTCACTCTCACTCTCTCTCTCTCTCTCTCTCTTTCTCTCTCTCTCTCTTTAGGAATCTATTAGGAATATTTTGAAATTTATATTCAAAAATGTATAATGTAAAGAGAAAGAGAAAGAGAGAGATGGAGAAAGAGAGAGACAGAGAGTGATAGAGACAGATAGAGAGGCAGAAAGATAGATAGGCAGACAGATGGAGAGAAAAAGACAGAAAAACAGGGAGAAAAGAAAAAGAGAGAGAGAATGAGAGAGACAGTGAGAGACAGAGACAGATAGATAGGCAGACAGATGGAGAGAAAAAGACAGGAAAACAGTGAGAAAAGAGAAAGAGAGTAAGAGAGAAATTAAAGAGAGGAAGAAAGAGAGGACAAAATAAATGTAAGATTTCAAAAATAACATACATTTATTATCTTCATGGTTTTAGAGAGAGAAAGAGATTTATTACCTTAAAGATATCTCTTTAATTTTGGGAAAAACAGAGAGAAAAATAGACTGAACATTTGAAATACAAAGGAGAAAAATCAAACAGTCAACTAATTGTCTATTCTTTAATTAGGAATTTGTTTTAATTTTTATTAAAAAAAATGTAAAATGGAGGAAGAAAGAGAGAGAGAGAGACAGAGAGAGCAGAGATGGAGATAGAGAGTCAGAAAGAGACATAAAGAGACAAAGAACAGACAGAGAGAAAGAGAGACAGATAGCAGAAACAAAGAGAGACATACTTACAGACAAACAGAGAAAAAAATAGAGAAAATAAGAGAGATTGTGGGAAAAACAAAGAGAGAAATAGGTTGAATATTTGAAATACAAAAGGACATAAATCAAACAGTCAACTACTTGTCTCAAAAATATATAATCGGGAGAGAAAAATAGATAGAGAGATAGTAAGAGACAAAGCACAGACAGAGAAAGTAAGAGGAATTGTTAAAAAAAAACAGAGAGAAAAATAGATTGAATATTTTGAAATACAAAGGAGAAAAATCAAACACTCAATAAGTTGTCTATTCTTTAATTAGGAATTTCTTTTAATTTTTATCAAAAATGTAAACTGGAGAGAGAGAGTGAAAGAGAGAGAATGAGAGTGAGAGAAAGAGTTTGACTTTTGTCCTTTGTTTATTAAGTATTCAATCTATCTTTTCTCTTTTTCCCCGGTCTTTCTTACTTTCTTTGTCCTTTGTTCTCTCTATCTATCTCTTTCATTTCTCTATCTCTCTCTCTCTGTCCTTTCTGACTCTTTTTCTCGTCGCTCTCTCTCTCTCTCTCTCTCTCTCTCTCTCTCTCTGCTTATTACACATTTTCTTTTCTATATTCTTTTTTATCATTTTGACGTTTGTCTTATAGCTATTAAAACAAAATAAAAAAAACTAGTAAATATCAGTATTTTGATAAAAAAAAAAATTCCTTTAGATCAAGGACTTTATAACCTCATTAAAGATTGGGAAATAAAGTGGTCACTTATACATATTGTAACTGCTGACTTTTCTTTATACGAGTTTTAAAATTTGCATATTATCACTTTTGGCAAACGTTTGCTATACGTTGAGGCAACACTAAAATTAGATTTGTATTGCAATTCTGGGTCAAATAATTTTTTTCCGGATTATTCTTCATTTTGTTTTAAGAACTCCAGGCGTTAAATCTCTCTCTCTCTCTCTCTCTCTCTCTCTCTCTCTCTCTCTCTCCTCTCTCTCTCTCTCTCTCTCTCTTTAGTAATCTAATAGGAATATCTTGAAATTTATGTTCAAAAATGTATAATGTAAAGAAGAGAGAGAGAGCAAGAGAGAGATGGAGAAAGAGAGAGACAGAGAGAGATAGAGACAGATAGAGAGGCAGACAGATGGAGAGAAAAAGACAGGAAGACAGGGACAAAAGAGAAGAGAGTAAGAGAGAAATTAAAGAGAGGAAGAAAGAGAGGACAAAATAAATGTAAGATTTCAAAAAGAATATACATGTATCATCTTCATGGTTTCAGAGAGAGATAGAAAGAGATTTATTACCTTAAAGATATCTCTTTAATGGTGGGAAAAACAGAGAGAAAAATAGACTGAACATTTGAAATACAAAGGAGAAAAATCAAACAGTCAACTAATTGTCTATTCTTTTACTAGGAATTTGTTTTAATTCTTATCAAAAAAATGTAAAATGGAGAAAGAGAGAGAAAGACAGAGAGAGCAGAGAGGGAGAGAGAGAGAGAGTCAGAAAGAGACATAAAGAGACAAAGAACAGACAGAGAGAAAGAGAGAGAGAAAGAAAGAGAGAAAGTAAGAGGAATTGTTCTTCATGGTTTCAGAGAGAGATAGAAAGAGATTTATTACCTAAAGATATCTCTTTAATGGTGGGAAAAACAGAGAGAAAAATAGACTGAACATTTGAAATACAAAGGAGAAAAATCAAACAGTCAACTAATTGTCTATTCTTTTACTAGGAATTTGTTTTAATTCTTATCAAAAAAATGTAAAATGGAGAAAGAGAGAGAAAGACAGAGAGAGCAGAGAGGGAGAGAGAGAGAGAGTCAGAAAGAGACATAAAGAGACAAAGAACAGACAGAGAGAAAGAGAGAGAGAAAGAAAGAGAGAAAGTAAGAGGAATTGTTAAAAAAAACAGAGAGAAAAATGGATTGAATATTTGAAATACAAAGGAGAAAAATCAAACACTCAATTAGTTGTCTATTCTTTAATCAGGAATTTCTTTTAAATTTTTCAAAAATGTAAACTGGAGAGAGAGAGAGAGAGAGAGAGAGAGAGAGAGAGAGAGAGAGATGAGAGAGAGAGAGAGAGAGAGAGAGTGAAAGAGAGAGAGAGAGAGAGAGAGAGAGAAAGAGAGAGTGAAAGAGAGAAAATGAGAGAGAGATAGTTTGATTTTTGTCCTTTGTATATCAAGTATTCAATCTGTCTTTTCTCTTTTTTCCCCATCTTTCTTACTTTCTTTGTCCTTCGTTCTCTCTATCTATCTCTTTCATTTCTCCATCTCTCTCTCTGTCCTTTCTTACTCTTTTTCTCATCGCTCTTTCTCTCTCTCTCTCTGCTTGTTACACTTTTTGTTTTCTGTATTCTTTTTTATCATTTTGACGTTTGTCTCATTGCTATGAAAACAAAATAAAAAAATAGTAAATTTTAGTATTTTGATAAATAAACAATCTTTTACATCAAGGACTTCCTGACCTCATGAAAGATTACGAATTAAAATGGTCACTTATATATATTGTAACTGCTGACATGTGTTTTATACGAGTTTTTAAAATTTGCATATGATGATTTTTGGCAAACGTTTGCTATACGTTGAGGCGATACTAAAATTAGATTTGTATTGCAATTCTGGGTCAAATAATTTTTTTCCGGATTATTCTTAATTTTGTTTTAGGAATTCCACCCGTTAAAAATATCTCTCTCTTTATCTCTCCCTCTTTCTTTCTCTCTCTTTCTCTCTCTCTCGCTTTAGGAATCTATTAGGAATATCTTGAAATTTATGTTCAAAAATGTATAATGTAAAGAGAAAGAGAGAGAGAGCAAGAGAGAGATGGAATAAGAGAGAGAGACAGAGAGAGATAGAGACAGATAAAGAGGCAGACAGATGGAGAGACAGACAGATTGAGAGAGAAAAAGACAGGAAAACAGGGAGAAAAGAGAAAGAGAGTAAGAGAGGAAGAAAGAGAGGACAAAATAAATGTAAGATTTCAAAAAGAACATACATGTATCATCTTCATGGTTTAAGAGAGAGAGAGAGAGACAGAGAGAGAGGAGAGAGAGAGAGAGAGAGAGAGAGAGAGAGAGAGAGAGAGAGAGAGAGAGAGAGAGAGAGATTACCTTAAAGAGATCTCTTTAATTGTGGGAAAAACATAGAGAAAAATAGACTGAACATTTGAAATACAAAGGAGAAAAATCAAACAGTCAACTAATTGTCTATTCTTTAATTAGGAATTTGTTTTAATTTTTTCTTTAAAAATGTAAAATGGAGGAAGAGAGAGAGAGAGACAGAGAGAGCAGAGATGGAGATAGAGAGTCAGAAAGAGACATAAAGAGACAAAGAACAGACAGAGAGAAAGAGAGACAGATAGACAGAAACAAAGAGAGACATACTTACAGACAAACAGAACAAATAAAATAGAGAAAGTAAGAGAGATTGTGGGAAAAACAAAGAGAAACATAGGTTGAATATTTGAAATACAAAAGGACATAAATCTCAAAAATGTATTATCGGGAGAGAAAAAGAGGAGAGTGATAGAGAGAGAGATAAAGAAAGAGAGAGAGAAAGTAAGAGGGATTGTTAAAAAAAAACTGTGAGAAAAATAGATTGAATATTTGAAATACAAAGGAGAAAAATCAAACACTCAATTAGTTGTCTATACTTTAATTAGGAATTTCTTTTAATTTGTATCAAAAATGTAAACTGGAGGAAGAGAGAGTGAAAGAGAGAGAATGAGAGAGAGAGAAAGAGTTTGATTTTTGTCCTTTGTATATCAAGTATTCAATCTATCTTTTCTCTTTTTTCCACCATCTTTCTTGCTTGCTTTGTCCTTTGTTCTCTGTATCTCTTTCATTTCTCCATCTCTCTCTCTGACCTTTCTGACTTTTTGTCATCGCTCTCTCTCTTTCTCACTCTCTGTCTCTCTCTCTTTCTCTCTCTCTCTTTCTCTCTCTCTCACTGCTTATTACCTTTCTTCTTTTCTGTATTCTTCTTGATCATTTTGACATTTGTCTTATTCCTATGAAAACAAAATAGAAATAGTAATAAATATCAGTATTTTGATAAATAAACATTTCTTTTGATCTAGGACTTTATGATCTCATGAATGATTACAAAATAAAATGGTTGCTTATATATTGTAACTGCTGACATGTGTTTATGCGAGTTTTAAAATACGCATATTATGATTTTTGGCAAACTTTTGCTATACGTTAAGGCGAAACTAAAATTAGATTTGTATTGCAATTCTGGGTCAAATAATTTTTTTCCGGACTATTCTTAATTTTGTTTGAAGATTCCAGCCATTAAAAATCTCTCTCTCTATATATCTCTCTTTCTCTCTCTCTCTCTCTCTCTCTCTCTCTCTCTCTCTCTCTCTTCTCTTCTCTCTCTCTCTCTCTTTAGGAATCTATTAGGAATATCTTGAAATTTATATTCAAAAATGTATAATGTAAAGAGAACGAGAAATAGAGAGATGGAGAAAGAGAGAGACAGAGAGAGATAGAGACAGATAGAGAGGCAGAAAGATAGAGAAGCAGACAGATGGAGGGAAAAAGACAAAAAAACAGGGAGAAAAGAGAAAGAGAGAGAGACAGAGAGAGATAGAGACAGATAGAGAGGCAGACAGATAGAGAGGCAGACAAATGGAGAGAAAAAGACAGGAAAACAGGGACAAAAGAAAAGAGAGTAAGAGAGAAATTAAAGAGAGGAAGAAAGAGAAGACAAAATAAATGTAAGATTTCAAAAATAACATACATGTATCATCTTCATGGTTTTAGAGAGAGAGAGAGAGAGAGAGAGAGAAAGAGATTTATTACCTTAAAGATATCTCTTTAATTTTGGGAAAAACAGAGAAAAATAGACTGAACATTTGAAATACAAAGGAGAAAAATCAAACAGTCAACTAAATGTCTATTCTTTAATTAGGAATTTGTTTTAATGTTTATAAAAAAAAAATGTAAAATGGAGGAAGAAAGAGAGAGAGAGACAGAGAGAGCAGTGATGGAGATAGAGAGTCAGAAAGAGACATAAAGAGACAAAGAACAGACAGAGAGAAAGAGAGACAGATAGACAGAAACAAAGAGAGACATACTTACACACAAACAGAGAGAAAAAATAGAGAAAGTAAGAGAGATTGTGGGAAAAACAAAGAGAAAGATATGTTGAATATTTGAAATACAAAAGGACATAAATCAAACAGTCAACTAATTGTCTCAAAAATGTATAATCAGGAGAGAAAAAGAGAGAGAGAGATAGAAAGAGACAAAGCACAGACAGAGAAAGTAAGAGGGATTTTTTAAAAAAAAAACAGAGAGAAAAATAGATTGAATATTTGAAATACAAAGGAGAAAAATCAAACACTCAATTAGTTGTTTATTTTTTAATTAGGAATTTCTTTTTTTTATCAAAAATATAAACTTGAGAGAGAGAGAGAGAGTGAAAGAGAAAGAGAGAGAGAGAGAGAAAGAGTTTGAGTTTTGTCCTTTGTATATCAAGTATTCAATCTATCTTTTCTCTTTTTCCCCATCTTTCTTACTTTCTTTGTCCTTTGTTCTCTCTATCTATCTCTTTCATTTCTCCATCTCTCTCTGTCCTTTCTGACTCTTTTTCTCGTCGCTCTCTCTCTCTCTCTATCTTTCTCTCTCTGCTTATTACACTTTTTCTTTTCTGTATTATTTTTTATCATTTTGACGTTTGTCTTATTGCTATGAAAACAAAATAAAACAGTAGTAAATGTGAGTATTTTGATAACTAAACATTCCTTTACATCAAGGACTTCATGACCTCATGAAAGATTACGAAATAAACGCGGGTAGGATAAGGCAACTCTGAGTTTGATGATCGTCGATATTATGGTCATTTTAAATATTGTTTATTTTTATAAAAACAGTGCTAAATATAAATATCAAGTGAATGTGTTCACCAAGATATTATATTTCTTCTTCGGAATCGATTCGATCTTTGAAGCTATCATGCCATGGTATCACGTGACAGTTAAAAATAGATCAATATTTTACCTTAACAAAATATCAAAAAGTGTAACACTACCCCGAAGTTAATTTGTATGTATAATACAATAATTCGATCGGCAATTCAATCATGTTGATTAGTATTACTGCTAGAATCCTATTGTTAATCGCATAAAATAAATTTTGTCATTATTTATCGGAAACCCTCTCAACTTTTTCAATTTCATTGAAAATACTACGTATTTTGCAATTACAACAACGAAGCAAAGGATTTTAGCAGCACTTTTCAAGTAGTTTAGGTCATATGCTTTTGATATTTGCCAAATTCATCTTTCATAATATTTGGGGTAGTGTTACACTTTTGCCTTTTTTGTACACACTGACAGAGGAAAGGCCGGTCAAGCCATATAAATGTCTATCTGCTTACCTTATAACACTCGCTGGTAAAACAAAATATCCATGCCTGTATTATCCTGATTATATCCTAACTGACAATCATCTAAATCTTGGGTATCTGTATTAAATAAGTCTTATTTCGGCATTGTTTACACTGCATTCCGATGATTTGTCTCCCGACATTGATCTTCTCTATTAAACATGCTTGTGACGTCATCAATGTTAATTATACGTAATACAGAGAAATCGAGGATATATTCAGTCAGAAGAGTTTCTAGTGACATTTTACGCCTGTAGTTTTTGTAATTTGGACCAGAGATAAAGTTAAAATTGACGTGTTTTCAGAGTAAAACATGACATCATGCTGCTTATTGTGACGTCATACCGATTTTTACTCAATCGATCGCTGAGAGTTGCCTTATCATACCTGCGAAGTGGATACTTAAATATATTGTTACTGCTGACATGTGTTTATACGAGTTTTAAAATACGCATCTTATGATTTTTGGCAAACTTTTGCTATACGTTGAGGCGAAACTAAAATTAGATTTGTATTGCAATTCTGGGTCAAATAAATTTTTTCCGGACTATTCTTAATTTTGTTTTAGGAATTCCAGCCGTTAAAAATCTCTATCTCTCTCTCTCTCTTTCTCTCTCTCTCTCTATCTCTCTCTCTCTCTCTCTTTAGGAATCTATTAAGAATATCTTGAAATTTATATTCAAAAATGTATAATGTAAAGAGAGAGATGGAGAAAGAGAGAGACAGAGAGAGATAGAAACAGATAGAGAGGCAGAAAGATAGAAAAGCAGACAGATGGAGGAAAAAGACAGAAAAACAGGGAGAAAAGAGAAAGAGAGAGAGACAGAGAGAGATAGAGACAGATAGAGAGGCAGATAGAGAGGCAGACAGATAGAGAGACA